>CANTUT010000898.1:5000-290000 GCA_947687605.1 Reutealis trisperma
TAGGATCAATGGTGTTCTACAGATTTAGGTGACTTTATATCTTCCTAAACTCTAGGACAGTCACAGCCTAGAATTTGGGTCATGACATAGGGTTTATGGATAAATTGGGGATTTTTAGAATTGAACTTAAATTCATAAAATTAAAAGGGGAATTAAGCTTAAGAATGGTGTAACATAATTTGTATAACGTTAATTTCAAAATTCAATTGATAGAAATAATTTTTTCCAAATTTAATGAATTAGATTCATTTATGGAATTAGAAGGTGAAAGTGGAATCAATCCCATTGAATATTGGAAATTGTTTAAATTGATTTTAGTTGAGTAATATGAAGTTAAAAGAGGAAATTGGGAGGAAAGGAATTATCTTTCCTTAAATGAATATATTTGGCCATTGGAAAACAACTAAGGGATAGTGTTAAAATTAATAATAAGTATATGTATAGTGTATCTTGACCTTAAAAGTAATAAGTTAGTACTACAATGAACAAGACAAAAGTGTTAACAAGTTAAACTAAATTTAAACTAATGACATAACAAAGAAATGACATAACAAAGAAGTGATTAATGTATAATTGAAATGCAAATGTGTAAAATCTAAAGACAAGAATAAGGACATTGTCCAAGAGTATGAGGAGCACCGCTAGCATCAAAGTTAAATGTAAATTAGAGCAAAAGAGTATAAGGTGAGTACTTAATAATATAATATGATATGTGTCATATTCTATGAACCATTGTTGATCAAAATATCCTTATTTGAATATCCCAATTTCTTGTTGAACATGAATTGCCTATTGAATGATGTGTTTGAATATGAAATTCCTTTGTGGCATTTGGCTATTGTAAACCTTTTCACATTAATTTCATAATGTGAACATTGATGAGAATTATTCTTATATTGGTATATTTTCCATTTGAATTCCCTATTGTGAATTCTATATGAATTTTCTATTGATTCCTAATGATAAGCAGAAATATCCTTATGATGTGGGGTAACATATCGGACCTTGTGCACTTGGTATAAACTTGCGGGTAGGGCGAAAGTATCAAACCTCTGTTAGGGAAAAACACTTAACTGTAAAACCTTATCAGTCTTGTATAATGTACTGCATACGAGTGAGCAAGGCTTAAGTCATCACTTTTTAATTTATATGTGTGGGAAGCATTCTGCTTCCAAGAGATTACTATTTCTGCTAAAGATATTGTTTTCATCTTAAATGAGAAATTGATCCATAATGACAATTTTGATTAACATTACTTTGTTGTCACCATGAGCCCATCCTGATAATGATCCATATACTCACCATATATTGTGTTATTATGTACTCACTGAGTTTTGTCTTATTCCTTAGTTGTTTAAATTTTTCATGTCAGGTTGACGAGTCAACAAGGTAAATTCTAAGCCTTGTCCTTCCACTTGGAAGTTGCTCTGTTAATTTCAAGTGTTGTAAATCTTGGTCATATGAATATGAAGACTATTATTTTAGAGCTCCATGATATTTGAAGGCTTAGTACAAAAATATATTATGCTGAAGAGTATTGTAAATGAATGGTAGTAATTATTATATATCCATATTTCTGATAGTAAGTAAGAATTTATGAATAATATTTATTAATACTTGAGAATGATATTCCAATTAATGGTTATGAAATGGCATTAAAGTGCATTAGCTAAAGGAAGAGACTAAGTAATAAATAAATCTTGAAACAAGGTATAATATGGAATATGTGAAATGTTAACGGCTTAATAAGTGGGTCATGATAAATAAGTTAACTAATTAGTCCCTTAATTTCCGTTTTGTTATACTGTTTAGTTTTTCAGTCTAATATTTGTATTTATTTTTGTTAAATTTATGAAAAATAATAAAAATGCCTTATATATAAATAAATATAATTTTTATTTTATTATCTAAAAATAAAAAAATTAAATTAATAAAATAAATAATATTTATAAAATTATATAATTTTATTAATTTTAATTTTTTAAATAATAAAATAAAAATTATATTATTATCTATAAGGGCATTTTAGTTATTTTTCATAAATTTAACATAATAAAGTATAAAAATTAGATGGAAAGATTAAATAGTCTGAAAAACTAATTAGTTAATTTATCGGAAAGTAATGATAAATTAATTAATTAAATCAAATTTCAGAGACAAATAGTAATTTATCTTTAAAAAGAAACTATACTTTGTGTTATATATTAATGGATAGAGTGGATTGTTAACATTTAAAAAGTAAAATTGAAAATATATACACTCTCCGTCCACGAATTATTGCAAAGAAAACAAACACGCAAAGGTAAAAGAAAATTTGAAGCAAACAAAATAAAAACGCACATGTGTCAATCTCCATAGCTGTCAGCAAATGAAAAAGGGATAATTATCATGCAAAGAAAAAGAGACTAACATGAAATGCCACAGACAGAGATAGAAAAAGAAAAGAAGAGAATCAATTATATGGAGACAGAGCAAAATGAAACGAGAAAGGGTGAATGAGAAAAACAATAGGGTTTACATAGGAAATGTCTAAAAAAGACACTTGAAACATCAGTGTTTTAATCAGGCTACGAAGATGAGATAGTCAAAATATAAAAGTGAAATTACATAAACTGCAATTTTTTAATCAGAATATTAGGGTGAGATAGCCATAACATAAAACTGAAATTACTTTTTTCTTTTCCTTTCAAAATGATGTCTTGCTTGCTAGTTTAGAGGTTAGTTGAAAATAAATTGGGCGCTGCAAAAAACCTTTTCCGTCCTTCAATTTAATTTCCTTCGGACAATCTTACCCCAAATTACACTATTCATCCGCGGTGGATTTTATATATATTAATTAAAAATTTATTGCTGCATACGTAACATTCTCTTGTCATTATTGCAAATATTTTGGAAGACCATGATAATAAATTTTTATTTGCACAAGACAGATTTAACCTGATCTTTAAGTTGTAAAATTCAACTAATTTTAAATTAATATCCTTCTTGCGAGTCTTGTTGCTTAAAAAAAGAAAGAAGGAAAAAACTTGAAATAACCTGAGCCCAAAACCACCAATCCACTCCGTTAGAAACCTCTAATAACCATACAAATTAAACTTTGTGCAAAATAATACCCATGAAGCTAATTATTTTATACTTTTATAGAACGTCACAGTTTAATTGCTTCCTCAAGGGTTATGAGGGACTTACCTTTTAAAATAAATAAATCATGCTCGATATGCGTCTTCTATTTCAATTTTGTATTAATAATAACACATTAATATAATTGTCAGTTCTTAATGCTATTACTGTATCAACAATATGAGTTGACGATTTAACCATTGCTGTAGTCAGCAGTAGCAGTTTCTTTCAATGAAAGTAGACATTTCTTTTCCTTCTGAGAAATGTATACTCAATTTATACGGCATGCATCTTATTTATTAATCCAAATTACAAATTTTATTTAATTATATACCTTAATTATATAATATAAATTAAAGAATAATGAATATGTAAAAGCTAAAGAAAAATCAAAATCTATACGCAATCACGAATTGCATGCACGATTAGTAAATATATATTCATGCCCATGTTATCTTCTCAAATCTCAAAAAATGTGTCTTAACGTGTCCTTAATCAAAACCTGAGATAAGTAACCATTGTATTGACATGACATCCTTATCCTTAGTATTTTCCTGAAAGACAGCTATCCATTGATAGCCAAAATTTATACCACCACCTCCAACCAATGAAAAACATCAATTTAATCTCGGCGAAAGAGCCATCAATACATTGGAAGAAACAATTCTAATCCTTGAAATGTACACTATGATTTACAATTTACATTGGAGGAGAAGAATTTTATACATTTTGGGAAATTCATTTGAGGATTTTTAGATGGCGTCACATACCTAGCCTCTTTGTACCACATTCTGAGCAAAACTTAGAGGTTTCTCTCAGATATGGTGCACCACATTCATCGCAAAATTTTGCAGGGCTTGCAGGCTGCAAGTAATAGTAAGTTTAGTTAATAAAATTCTATTTCCTTTGTAGGATTTACGTGCAATGGAATCGTAAGCTCAAAAATGGGATAAAGAGATAATTTAACCAAACATATGCATACACATAATATGAAAGGAATTGTATCTAGGTGTAGAATTGTATCTAGGCGTAGAGGAGCTTTCCCTGCACGGTACATAGCCATTGGACTAATAAATGGAAGAAATAATGAAAAAACAATACCAGGAAAATTTGTAGTCATTTAGATGATGGCCCAGTTCTTGTCATAATTATAAAACAATTTGGAAAGCTGCAAATCATTTTAAAGCACAAATCAAGAGACGACAATATGTAAATTCCAGACTGCTTAAATGCACATATATGCTTAAATGCACATATGTGAGGAGCACCACAAGGGAAGAAGTCCTTATTTGTGTGCCCATTATATGACTTGACATATGAAAAAATGCGAGTAATACTTATGCAGGAGTTGAGATTTGAAAACAAAATCTAGTCAAAATGATATTCAGAACCCTATGTTTCAAACTAATATGTGAGAATATATTTATATGTTTCACAATATGCGAGAAAAAAACTTCTTTTTTCTTTTTGTAAAAAAGCATCTTTCTTTCTTCTTTTTGTACTTTCTCCTCCTGGTTACAAACTGGAGCTTGCCATCAATAAGTCGCAGGTTCAAGGCCAGAGAGACTGACATCACGCAAAACTGTTAAAGGTTAAGATTATTGAGTTCTTCCACAAGATCCTTTTGGTTGGATGATAAGTTTGGTTCCCCAAAACCAGAAAGCATTGTCTACGTTAGTAACAATAGTAAGATGGTCAAAATAATGCTCTAGTCAATGTTAAGATGTTATATATCACCCAAATTGTATATGCTTATACTTGCTTTAAAAAGAGAAGTCCAATGAAAAGAACCCTTACCATAAGATGCAAGCGCCCTCCAACATGACCTCCAGTGAGGGGTTGCAAGTATGCCATGTGTTGAGAAATGCTAGGAGACTGATTAGCATGGGTGATTTCAGGCAAATGCGAAGTAGGGCATTGTTGGTTTTGGGAAAACTGGGTTGCATGTTGACTTTGGTGAACTTGATGAAGGTTTTGGTGAATTGGGTGAAACTGAGGCTGATGTGACAATGACTCCACATGATGCTTTGAAGGAGGCTGCTGATCATTTTGTGGCTGCATAGAGTGAAAAAGAGGAAATAGTTTCCTACAGCATAATCAATGATGCCGAAATATCGAAAAGATACAAGCATTTTGCCTTGAGCACAATATCAACAAGCTGAGCCAAAATACTAAGCATAAATGGTGCATATATGTGTTTAGGATAGTGTAGAAAAATGGATGAGCAGACACAATATAGAAGAGAAAACCTAACAGATCTTAATTTTTTTATTTTGGTGGAGACCACTCAGTATCCAACTGCCACATGGCTGCAGGAATAATCTGAACTCCAGGTCTAGTCACAGTTAAGACTTCTACCTCTCCCAAAGTGTGTGCTTAGTGGAAATCGAACGTAGGGCTCTTCCCACAAACTCAGCCTATGTTGTCAACTGAGCCAAACTCCTAAGAGATCTTAAATTTCATTGATATAACAGCTAATATATAGCAGCAAACATACAAGAGACACAAGTACATAGTCAATACTTGCCCCAACTTAACAAATCTTATGTCAATACTTACCCCCCAACTCAACATATCTTACTTTAGTTTGATAGCTCCAATAGATTGAGGACTAACATTCTTTTCAACAACCACTGACTAGCTAAAGAAATATATTCATAACAAAGACTGAAATAAATATACAAATATTCATCACAATAAAACATCCAAGATAAGCGTTCAAGTCCCATAAGAAAAATCTTCCAATATTAACACTCCTCAAGGGTTTTCTTAGAGAATGTTGTTCCTAAATTTTCAGATTTAGACTTTGACAGGGCTTTTGTTAGATACCTGCTAGTTGTTTTCAGAATTTATCTTTTAGCTTTTGTGAGAAGGTATGTTTTATTGATTATGTCAAAAGACTTGAACTCCAAAAGCAAAATGCATCATTAGGCACACTCCAAAATGTAAGTTTTACATTTTGAAAGTGATAAAAAAAAAATTACTGATTTTCAAAAATTTAATTCATGCATTCCAATATGTAGTGTTATTTGGTACCATCATTGGCAAGAAAATTGCGTCATTATACATCATTAATATTGACAATAATTAATTTTTCCAAAAAAACAAAAAGTTGTTTGTTTTATAATTTTTAATAATAGGCATACTGCAGAAAATAATTTTAGACAAATATAATTTGCTTTTTCAAATTTTATGAATTTCCCTTGATCGTGAGCAAATACTGCAGCCATACCTGCACTAGGAAGATTACATGCACCTAGTTTTTTGTAGTAGGATTTTCCATGTTAGATATGCATGTCATGCATTGAATTTGTGCTCAAGATACTTTAATATGCCTTGAACCTAATATTAAACCAAATAGACACACAATTGCATTTTTTCGGACACATCCTGCTTTTATGAGGAAAACGGAAGAACAATTGTAAAATTAAGCATTATGAAACCAAAAAAAAAAAAAAAATGTGTATTACTATTTACTCCTTATAGTACAACAAAATACACTGGTCACACCTATATTTTAAAAAATTAATTAAATGGTCTCTACATCTAGCTTCGTTGAATGAAACAGTACCTTCTTTAAATTTTTGCTGCTTTTCTTTATTTTCACTTTGAAAAAGGTCAACCAAAATCATAGAAGTACCATTTTATTTTTGAACTATCCTTAACCCCAAGCCGCCATAGAAGAAAATTATATATAGAAATAAAGAATAAAAAAATTATGTATAAAAAATTTTAAAAAATAATAAGCCACCTCTAATTGAAATTCATATATAAAGAAGAAATGAAATGGCACGCAACTGATATGGAAAAGCAGCAGCAGCAGCAGGATTGATGGCATTTACTTCTTTACGATTCAAAATTTTCATTTTTGGGGTAAATCAATTGGATTGATAAATAAGAATAAAAAGGAACCACAAAAATATGAAAATCCAAATACATATACGATTTGCACACTTAAATTTGAGTCAATGCCCACCGTTATAGTCTATTTAGCTAGGTATTACAAAAAATGTTTGGAAGGTGAACACGATACAAGAAATGAAAAGATTTTGAAAATAGAAGTTTCAAAGAACTTAGTAGAATGTCACTAGATGGACAGGAAGATATAACAAGATGGACAGTTTGAAAAAGCAAGACGAGTAAATAGAGTTTTGGATTATGTTTAACCCAAAAGAGGCTCAAAATGGCCAAAAAAGCTAAGGCCTCAAGCCCAAGAACTGTACATGGCCCTTGGCAAAGCATGCAGCTCTTAAGGCCTAATATGCAGACCTATTTTGGATTTTTCTCACTTATTTTGGGGTATTTTTAGAGGTCTCTCAAGCAAAAAAACCAATGGTGACTATTTAGGAATTTTCTTTGGAAGCAAGTAAAAGTTCTCAATAAATAGTCTCTTGTTTTGCAAGTAAGAGAAGGGGGGACTTCTTTGGATGGGACTTTGAAGACTTAAAAACATTCTTAAAATTATAATTTTCAAACATTCTAGAATAAATAAATTTACCTATGACCCACAAATATAATCATATAATAAATCCAAAACTACCTAACCCCAATTCCCCTCCTTTCTAAACCGAAATCATTAGTTTCAAAATCAAAATTGGCAGCTCTGGAACCGTGGCCATGTCTAGTTCTAGGTAAATATGACTTGAGCCCTAACTTCAACAACCCAAGTTGATTTTGAGTTAGGGTCCATCTGACTTTCCAGTGAAAAAATATATTTTTAATTTTTAATTTTTTTTTGAATTTTAGCTTTTTTACTTTTAAATTTTAAAATTATTAAATATTTAGTTTTTAAATTAATTAATTAATTATTTTCTTTTCAAATTGTATATTACTTTGAAAATATTATGAAATTTTATTTGCATAGAGAATTAAATTAGTAAGGAGTTAATAAATAAATTTATAAAAAAATGGCATGATATCATGTAATTACCATGGATAGTAATTAAAAAAAATTATTTACAAACTTAAATTAATTAATTGTGTATAATATTATCTGTTCAACTAAGAGTATTCCCAATGGATTCTCTATATGCTCTAAACTCTCTATAATAAAGAGTCAACACAAGAAAACAAGACTCCAATAAACTCTTTATTATTTAAATATAAAATACAGAGTGAATTTGTTTTTCCATATCTAAAGAGTCCATTTTCACTATTTATTTTAAATTTTACAACCTTTTATACATAATATTTATTAATTCTCTCATGAAATAAAAAGAGAGAAATATTTTAAAATGAAAAGGAGGGAAAAAAATAAAATTGCTAATGTTTTATGGAAAAAAACAAAATGACCATTTAAAATCTAAAGAGAAATGACCATTTAAAATCTAAAGAGTCCATTGCACTTTTAAAAAAAAAATTACACTCTTCATATTTAAAAATTGATTAAGATGCTCTTTATTATTAAATTTTTTTTTTTTCAAATGTACAAACATACGGGGATGAGGAAGGAACAAATGCAAGATGTTTCTTAAAATAAAGAGCACCATCAGAGATACTCTAAGTACAATCAAAATTATACTTCATTCTAATAAAAAAGCAGACAACTTCTAATGGGGCTAATATTTTAAAAGTATGTTTAGTTTTCTATAAAATTGGAAACTTTAGTACTTCTTGGAGTTTAGAGAAATTAAAACCCATGTAATTCACTTACTTTTTTGTAAATATAATTATCCCCAATACCTATTTAAAGATCAATTAAGGTTTGATGTGGTAGTGATGTAGGACAGATTTAGATAATCTGTTTTACTTTGAAATTTTCAGAAATTAAAGGGTTAAAATTGAAAATTCTAGGATTGATTTTATAAAAATCAGATCTGGACAAGGATTAAGGAAAAGGGGAAAAAAAACTTCCAAAAATCACACCTAGAAGGTTTAGGAGTCACACCTAGGGTTGAATTGAGTCACACAATTTTTAGCAATAATGCAGGATTTATTTTATTGAATCTGAAAGTTATCTAATAATGGTTACAAGTCTAAGTATTTATAGAGTTGAAATTAATCCAAAGCATGTCTGGATTAGGAATTTTACACTAGTTTTCCAACTAGAAAAACAAATTAATACTAACTAGGAACTACTAAACCCATACTAAATCCACTAAAACTCCTAAATAAAGACTGCAAAATAACAATATTAAAAAACTCTACTGTTCCAGCAATTCTAGAAATTATAGAAATACCCTCAGCCCTAAAAAATCAGAATTCCTGCATTAATCAGACTTAATAGACTTCCCATTCAGCTTCCTCATCATCCCATATGTTCCAAACAAGTGCTTGAGCTTTTGAACCCTCTTTGGCACAACGTCTGTAAACATGTTGCCATCGTGCTTTATCATTTCTCCCCAACTTGAAAGAACTCGACCCCGTCGAGTTAAAAGCATGAAAACGATCATAAAGGTCTGGATCAAGCCTTTGTAGTTCTTCTTAGGTTATCCAAGTACAATCAGATTGTGGACGACCCACCCATTTGACCAAAAACTTTTGATAACCACCTCCTCTAGTAGAAACCACTTGATAATCAACAATATCTTCTATTTTTTCTTTTAGACAAGGTAATGGAGGGAGCCTAGCTACTTCTTGATTAGGCACATAGTCATCATCATCATGACCCTGATATGAAGTAAGATCTTTAATATTGAAAATATTACTGATAGGAAGCTCAAGAACATAAGCATTTGGGCTTATTCTCTTTAAAATCTTGAAAGGATCCATCTTCCTTGAATTAAGCTTCTTGAAAACACCTTGAGGAAACCGTTCAGGCTTAATTCGAACCATCACCATGTCACCTTCTTGAAATTCAGCAAATCTGCATTTTAAATCAGCATGTGCCTTGTATCCCTCATCGCTTATGGCAATCCGCCTTCGAACATCATCATGTATATCCTTGATGTGCCTACTAAAAACTTCGGCTTCAGTACTAGGACCACTGTCAATAGGCAAAGAAACAAAGTCAATTGGTTTTCGCGGAATAGCTCCAGTAACGATCTCAAAAGGACTGCATCCTGTGCTGCGATTGATGGAGCTGTTATAAGCAAATTCAGCAATAGAAAGAATTTGATCCCAATTACGAACATGGTCACCAACACAACAACTAAGGAGATCACCCAAACTCCTATTAATTACCTCAGTTTGTCCATCTGTTTGGGGATGAAATGAGGAAAAAAATTTCAGCTTTGTATTTAATCTCCTCCACAAGGATTTCCAAAAATAGCTCATAAACTTGGAATCGCAATCTAAAACAATTGTTGCTGGTAATCCATGAAGTCGAACAACTTCACTGAGGAAGAGTTTAGCAATGTGAAGTGCATTAGCGGTCTTCGTACAAGGAATGAAATGAGCGATTTTAGAGCAGCGATCAACCACCACAAATATGGAGTCATGACCCCTCAAAGTTCTTGGCAACCCAAGTACAAAATCCATACTTAAATCTTGCCAAGGAGCATGTGGTATAGGTAATGGGGTATATAAACCTGTATTTTTCTTCTTGCCCTTGTATAGTTGACAAATCCTACACCTAGCAATGACCCTAGCAACATCTCGCTTCATGCTAGGCCAATAAAACCGATCTTCCACCATAGCAATGGTCTTATCTCGTCCAAAATGGCCTGCTACCCCACCAGAATGCAATTCTTGAATCATCTCTTCACGTAGAGAAGTATTAGGCACACATAGTTGTGTCCCTCTAAAGAGATATCCATCATGCAGTGAAAAATTTGGATAATTAACATGCTGTCCAGTCAATAAATCTGCACATATAATGCTAAAATCCTTGCAAGATGGATAATTGTCTTTAAGTAACTCAAAGCCCACAACTTAAATTGCCATTGAAGTAAGAATCAGCATCACTCGACTAAGTGCATCTGCTGCCTTGTTCTCCACTCCAGCTGTATGCTTGATCACAAAAGAATATTCCTGCAAGAAAGCAACCCATTTGCCATGGCGAAAATTTAACTTCTTTTGGGAGTTGATATATTTTAAGGCTTCATGGTCAGAATACAAAACAAACTCCTTAGAAATTAAATAATGACGCCAATGTCGAAGAGCCTGAACAACATCATAGAATTCCTTGTCATAGGTTGAATATTTTTGCTTTGCCTCATTTAATTTCTCACTAAAATAAGCAATAGGGTGGCCTTCTTGACTTAATACTCCTCCAATGCCTACTTGAGAAGCATCACAAGCTACTTCAAACACTTTAGAAAAATCAGGCAGCTTTAAAACAGGAGCTTCGGTCATCCTCTTCTTGATTTCTTCAAAGGCTTTAGAAGCTTCCTTGGTTCACTCAAATTGACCCTTCTTCGTACAGTTGGTAATAGGCGCCATTATAGTGCTGAAATTTCTTATAAATCGCCTATAGAATGTTGCCAAACCATGGAACCCTCGAACTTCTTGCAAAGTAGTAGGAATTGGCCATTCTTGAATAGCTTTAACTTTATCACCGTCCACTTCTACACCCCTTGAAGATACCACAAATCCCAAAAACACAACGCTTGAGGTCATAAAAGAACACTTCTTCAAATTAATATAGAGCTCCTAACGCTGGAGAACTCTCAATACTTGTTGTAGATGAGAGAGAAGTTCTTCTTTAGTCTTGCTATATATGAGAATGTCATCAAAATATACAACAAGAAAGCGACCAATGAAAGGTTGAAGGACTTGATTCATAAATCTCATGAAAGTACTTGGTGCATTAAAGAGGCCAAATGGCATGACTAACCATTCGTAAAGGCCATCCTTGGTCTTGAATGTAGTCTTCCATTCGTCACCAGGCCTAATTCGTAGTTGATGATACCCACTCCTTAGATCTATTTTTGAAAAGATAGTAGAACCAACCATGACATCAAGCATATCATCAAGACGAGGAATAGGAAACCTGTACTTCACAATTATTTTATTAATGGCTCGGCTATCAATACACATGCGCCAGCTACCATCTTTCTTTGGTGTGAGTAAAGCCGGGACAGCGCACGGACTTAAGCTTTCACGAACAAACCCCTTTGAAAGTAGTTCATCCACTTGCCTTTCAAGCTCTTCGTGCTAACTAGGACTCATATGATAGGCTGTTTGGCAATTGAGACCCTAGACTGAGATCAATTGCATGCTGTATAGTGCGTAAAGGAGGAAGCTTGTTAGGCAATTCTTCTGGTGCTACATCAGAAAAATCCTGCAATAAATTAGTCACTTCTGGGGGCAATTTTGGGATTGTTTTAGCTGCTGTTTCCTTCACTTCCCTTGCAATAACAGCTAGCATAATTTTGGTATCTTTACTTTCCACTTCAAACCGTCTCTTGGTTAGAATATGGAGTTGTTTCTTCTGACCTTCATTTTGAGATTTGGTTAAGGATGGATAGCTTTGCGCATACTTCCTAATATCAAGAGAGCTCATCGGCTTCAGGACGAAGGCTTTCTTTCCAATGGAAAAAGAATAGGTGTTCTCTTTTCCTTTATGATTCACATTTCGATCATAAAGCCATGGTCAACCAAGAATAATATGAGCCACTTGCATTGGAACAACATCACAAAGTATAGAATCACTATAACCGCCACATTTAAAAGTAACAAGACAGCGACGAGTTACTGGGATAGTGGAGTTGTTGATCCAAGCCACTTTATAAGGATGTGGATGTGGTTCGATTATGAGAATCAAACGCTCGACCGTGGAGGTCGATACCACATTCATGCAACTTCCACCATCAATGATTAACTTCTTTGCTTGATCACCGCAACGAACCAAGGTCTGAAATATTGAAGTGCACCACTAATCTTCTTCTTCTTCCACCTTTGGAGTGGCTAAAATGCGTCTCACCACTGAAAGAAATGTGTAATCAACGCGAAGCTTCATCTTGTAGATCATCATCCACGTAATTTCCAAAGTCGCCCAAATTGTCTTCATAATCTTCTTGTGATAAGTCTTCATCCATGAGTTCTTCTCCTATGTGCAAGTTCTGTTTCTTTGGACACTGATATCCCATGTGTCCACTTTCCCTGCATTTAAATCAGTCAATACCTTTGCCTTTTGCATTTGTAATGTTGGAGGAAGTAGGTTTTGAGTTGATGAAGCGATTAGGTGGTTGTGAAGTAGTAAGTTTATTGCTGCGATCATAGTTACCTGGTACGTGGTACGCAACGGATCGTGGTACGGGTACGGGTACTTGGTACGCCCCTTGGCTATATAAACGGTACTCTAGGGGTAGACTTAGTTGGTTCGCTTTTTTGAAACGTGATACGTTAAGATTTTATATTCAGATCGTTTAATAAAAAATTAATAATTTTTCTTTAGTTTGATTTTATCAGAAATTAATATTATCTTAAATGTCTATTTTATGCATTTCTTATTTAATTTTGGTAGTCTAGAACTTAAAAATTCAGTAGTAATATTAGAATATTGAAGTCATATATGAAAAAACATTTAAAATTTCAGACTTGAAATAGAATAATGCAAAATAAAATTATGCCACTTGGAGAGAATTTAAGTTCTTCATCTTCTTCTTCTTCTTTGCCATCTATCTCAGGATTATTTATTGCTTCTAATTGTCTTTTTCCAAACACCATGTTGAGAAATAGAAGGAAAAGTGGTGCTGTTTAAGAGCATCTAAGGTTCTTTATATAAGGCAAATTTCACTCTATATTATAATTTGAATTTTTTAATTAACAATAATATATATATTACAAGTTTCCAAGAAGTCAATTAATTATTTTTTTTAATCCTTCAGTTTACAAGTTTCGTTCCCGTTGGTGTAAAAGAAAAGAAGATAAATATGGTATAAAGGGGAGGAGGGACTAGTAGCTAGAGTGACGTTTCAGCTCATTAGAGCATTTTGAGCTTTTAAGCCCTCCCCCTTATTTCTTCAAGAAAAGAAAAGAAAAAAAAAAAAAAAACTGTTCCTCCAATAAAAAAAAATTATATATCTATTTTAAATAAATAATTATATTTTATTTCCACATAATTATTTAATTTTATGATATTAATAGTATAATATTTTCTTGAAAATAGTGGTAATTTTAATTAGTTACATTTAATTTACTACTACTATTTAATAATATACAACTGGCTTTCATTTGGATTCTTTAATTTTCTCATTAAAAGAAAAATATAGCTGGCTTCCATCTCTTTCAATTCTTTTCGTCTTCTTCTTCTTCTTCTTTTTCTTTTTCTTCTTCCTCCTCCTTTGTTCTTTTAAAATTTTCTGCATAGTGGATCTCCATTTTTAGAGATCCAGATCGTGTACCAAAGCGATTTAGAGCGTAAAAGAACTGCGATTCGGATCGTGAGTACCAGATCGCGGTACGAGGGGGGTGGGAGCAAATTAGGTAACTATGGCTGCGATTTACCCCAAATCCTCTTTTAGTTGCTGCCTCCACTGCTTGGAATCCAATTTTCCTGGTTGTGGGTTGGTTCAAACTTTCTTCTACATCAAGGGCCACATGATATATATGGTCTAAAGATGTTAGTTGCTGCCTAAACAATTCCTTCCTGATGTCCATTCGTAAACCAGCTTTGAACCGCGCCATAGTTTGCAGAGAGTCTTCCACAATTTGGCTACGAAGTATTAATTCTTCAAATTTTTGCATATATTCAGCCACAGACATGCTGCCGTGTCTTAATGCATACAGCTGTTCCCTCATCTTTGGAAGATAGTTAAAAGGCATATATTTTTCTTTTAATTTAGTCTTCATCTCATCCCATGTTATTATTAATGGCTATCCCGTTCTTTGCCATTCATTCTCAACACTATACCACCATAATTTTGCCAATCCCGTTAGTTTCATCTTGGCAAACCTCACCCTTCGATTATCATCCATATCATACCAATCAAAGTATGACTCGATACTACACAATCAATCTGAAAATACAGTGGGATTTACACTGCCTTCAAAATCCGGGACATCTATCTTAACTTTCTTGGTGCTATCTCCAGCTGTATCTTGTCCCTGATTTTGTAGGTTTTGATTAGCTTGACCTTGTTCTTCACCATTCCTATGAGGAGCTGGTAGTGGCTGGTTAATTAGTGCAGCAGGTCTTTGGGGAATGACTTGGGCAGCATTTTGGTGAGCTTGAAACATTCTCCCCAATTCATCCAACCTAGCTTCCAATGCATCGAGCCTATTATTTGTTGTGTTCATTCACTCAGTCAACTGACGTAATTCAGTTTGCAATTCTGCAGTTGTTGTCTCATAACTTGCTTGCATCGCCTCAACCCCTGAATTCAGCTCAGCATTAGTCACCATTATTGTGGAGTTTTAATCAATAACTTCAAGGATCTTGAAGCTTTGATACCAAATTGATGTAGGACAAATTTAGATAATTTGTTCTACTTTGAAATTTTCAGAAATTAAAGGGTTAAAATTGAAAATTTTAGAGTTGATTTTATAAAAATCAGATCTGGACAAGGATTAAGGAAAGGAAAAGGAGAAAAAAACTTCTAAGAGTTACACTTAGAAGGTCTAGGAGTCACACTTAGGGTTGAATTGAGTCACACAATTCTTAGCAATAATGCAGGATTTATTTTATTAAATCTGAAAGTTGTCTAATAATGGTTACAAGCCTAAGTATTTATAGAGTTGAAACTAATCCAAAGCATGTTTGGATTAGGAATCCTACACTAGTTTTCCAACTAGAAAAACAAATTAATACTAACTAGGAAATACTAAACCCATACTAAATCCACTAAAACTCCTAAATAAAGACTGCAAAATAACAATAATAAAAAACCCTACTGTTCCAGCAATTCTGAAAATTACAGAAATACCCTCAGCCCTAACAAATCAGAATTCCTGCATTAATCAGACCTAATAGACTTCCCATTCAGCTTCCTCATCCTCCCATATGTTCCAAACAAGTGCTTGAGCTTTTGAACCCTTTTTGGCACAACGTTTGTAAACATGTTGCCATCGTGCTCTATCAGGCAGTTCCAATTCCACATTCATCCAAATTCTTCTTTCAGATGTATTGATTTAATGTGTCACATCCTCTTCCACATTGTTGCTTGAATTCTTTTCCACAATATTGCCTTGAACCTTATAGACAAAGTTTGAAAGTATTTGATTTTAATGATCCGCTACTAGAAATTTTGCAATTGACTAATATTTTGGAGATGGGAAAAAAATTGTTTAGAATGTGAAAAAGAAAAATAGTGAATTGAGGATAATTTGAGAATTAGAGCTTATTAATAATTTATTTTTGAGAATTGGAAATTTATAAATTGGGATTAAGAGAATTAAAAATTAGGAAACTTATAGAAGTATAGAATTGAAAGAGAATTAGAGGATTGCGAAATGTGTGCATGAATTTTTTTTTTTTTAAAAAAAAAAAAACTATATATATAGTTTTTCCAAAATAAAATTAAAAAAAAAAAGGCAGAATTTGTCATTGGCTAATTTCAAATAGTAGTTAGCCAACGCTTTACATTTTTTTTTTTTTAAATTGGGTCTTTACATTTTTTTTTTTTTTAAATCAGGTCAACCAAGTTTTCCAGTCAAATTGAGTTTTGACCCAAGTTTGACCCAATCGAACCAGCGATTTAACCCAATTCTCCTAGGAGCCCATCATCCAGAGTCCAGTCAATCCTAACCCAAACTTAAACCATCTCAAAGTCGATCCGAGCCAAGTTGGATCTGGCAACTTGCTAGGTCACTAACCCAACATCCGAACCGGAGGTCCAAGCATGAATCGACTAGACCTAGTTGACAAGTACAGACTGAAAGTATTTCAATTATTTATTTATTTATATTTAAAAAACTCCAATAAATAAGTAAATATTATACTTTTTACATATTGAAAATTAAAAGAATTTTATTTTTTTGAAAGTTTCTTATTTAGTATTATTTATATTGTACATACTAATTTATTATTTTTGCATATTATTTATTTAATATGACATTTATTATTTAACATATCAATATTGTCCTATCCCAAGCACCAAAAGCTTCAAAGCACTCACTAGTATAGATCCAATTAACCATCATTATTTAACTAATTTACAAGGCCCCTTACAATGAGTGCAAGAAACGGGCAATGTTTTGGTGTCTTGTGATTTTGTTTTTTGCATGAGTCATTATTTAACATTATGCCATTATATAATAGGGATGGAAATTACTAGTTAAATAACTATTGTGAATGAAAATCCAATAACTATGGCGAAAGCATTTTCACTGTGTTTCCCATGTATCCTCCCACTTATTTAACCACCATTTTTTGTGATTTGTTTCAGTCTTTTTCAGCTAAATCCATTTTGTGAGTGCTAATTACCAAAAAACCTCTTTGAAATTTACCTTAATATACACTTTGATACTTACTATGGTGAAAGCATTTTCATTGCGTTTCCCATGTATCCTTCCACTTATTTAACTAACATTTTTTTTTTTTCAGTCTTCAACTGAATCCATTTTGTAAGTGTTAATTACCAAAAAAAAAAAAAAAATTGAAATTTACCTTAATATAGACTTTGATTCTTACTATTTCATATATTAAAGTTTACTTGAATTCCATCTCAAATTTATGGAAAAAAAAAAAAAAAAAACCAAACCAGTCCAAATTGACCGAACTGAATCGAACATTTTGGTTTGGTTCAGTTCAGTTCGGTTTGATAAAAAACCAATTTCATTTTTTTTGTTCAGTTCGGTTTTTGAACCAAACCAGCTGTTTGCATACCCCTAAGACAAGCCTCAGCTTACAAATTCAAAAGAATACTAAAAAAATAGGTAACTACATTTTAATATTATTTAAAAAAAACTATTGATAGCATTGGTTTCATTGGCTTTCTTTTAATATTTCAACTATGAATAATTCAAAAAAAATATATTTCAACAATGGAAGAGTTAAACTGTTTAATAAATAAATATATATGAAGAGATGAAAGGAAACACAACAATAGAAAGATAAAAAAGAAATAAAGAAGAATTTTACTTTTCTGCAAATTTTATTTCATTTTATTTTTTTTTGTGTTTTCAATAAAAAAAAATCAAAATAATACATTCTATTAACTGTGTAATTTTAGTTAATAGTTCTTTTGAAAATTATTTTATTTATATTGTTTGAAAATTTTAAATTCTTATTCAAAAAACTTAAAAGTTTTTTTTTTTATTGACAATCAATTCCCCCATTAAACAAAAAGTGTCACTAAAAGACACCCCAAAAAAATTAAATATGCGATGATACATAAAGGAAAACTGTGAATCTAAAACAAATTAACTGAGAGGCCACTGATTAATGCATGTACAAATAGGTTTAACTTTTCATATGGAAGTGAGAAGTCTAATGTATTATGTGTATAAAAAATATTACTTTGTACCTCTTAGTCCATTCAAAGATGCCCTCGCTCATACTCATAAGTTTAACCTAGTGGCAATGCATTTGTCACTTTGAAAATATACTCAAGTATCTCTACACCAATAGTTTATAAAATAAAAATAAAAAAAAAAAAAAAAAAAAAAAAAAAGAGAGAGGAAAGAAAGCACCTCCCCCACCAAAACCCCATCCCACATACTTTTACACAAGGTAAAGATAGATATTACTAATTACATTAATATTTATATATAATTATATGATGGACAATCAAAGGACTTCCATTCCAACACAAAACACTAATTGTATAAACTAAATAAAGATGAGATGAATTTTAGTTACTTACAGATTGAAATCCTTGTGCAGTAGCCATTGTAGAAGAACTATCTGTAGCAGGAAGTGTCTGAAAAAAAACATAAAGATGATTAATCATTTCAACCTTCAAATAAGTGAAGTTGTATGATAAAGTATAGGGTAAATTACTTTTACCCTTTTAAGAAATAATCTGATATGCTAGTCAGTCCCTGCTTTTTCAAAAACATATTATTTAGTCCTTAGGTTTTGAAAATATTAACTATTTGATCCTTCCCTCCAAATAAGTGTTAAGTACGAGGTAAAAGTCAGAAATACAATCCTATATCAGCAAAACTCTCCCTATATAGCATTTGAGAGAGGGTTTCTGAATTTGAATGACCTATTCCAAAACCTCCTATATAGCATTTGAGAAGGAGTTTTGTGGATATATGAGGGTATTTTCTTACTTTTCTGCTATAATTAACCACCAAAATAAATTGATTTCAAATGGAAAGATTAAATAGTTGATGTTTACGGACACCGAACTCATTCAATATATTCATGTTATTACATTTGAGCCTATGACGCAGCAGCAGTTCTGTTTGGAGAGGAATTCATGTTGGACGCTTCTCTGACATGCACACAAACCTGAAATGCAGCTAATATGGCTCCATACATGTCAGATTTTTTTCTTTTATTTGGTTTTGGGACATAGTAGGAGCGCACTAAGGACACAACATTGGAACAACTAGATACTTTTATCTTCAAGAAAGCTCCAAACCAGAAATGGGGATATGCTAAAAGCTTGCATACAAGAGATTCAAACTCACTGGCAAACCAGGAATGTTGGACACAACACGTCTATACTTGTGCCTAGGAGAGTAGAATTTATAGTCTTGAGCAGAGACAGCAACTTCATTCCGACCTGTCAACCGTTTAAACCTGCAATATTAACAACCAAGTCAGAATGAAGTAGAGTTAGTTTGTTATTGTAGTTGGGCAGCTTTTCCAAATTTTGTGATGGACCCACTTTTACAAAGGAATCAGTGGGGTTGCAACGTCAGCTTTCAAGGAAAGCATCAAATTGGCAATTTACCATCAAGCAGGACAATACAAAATTTGGGTCAATAACCATAACTATTTGTAGTTGACATAACAAGTAATAAATCTAACTGACCACAATCTACAAATGATGGAATAAAATTTTACAAGCTTTTAAAATTTCACAGACAAATGTTTAGTTGCTACAGCCATGATACGAGTTCATAACGGAAATTTCATAAAAAATAATCAAACAAGATAAAACTACCATCTCACACAGCAGCAGCATAAGCAAAAATATTTCCAAGGAAAAAGACATCAAAGATGACAGAGACTTGTATTTTTGAAGAAATGATGTGCTATTAGAAGCCTCAATTTACAGGCTAAATTTTGCTGGCTACAAACATAAAGAAGTTACATGTCAACTATTTCAAAATTTACATTACAGATTCAGAACATTAGCAACCCAAAAGAACTTATTAATTATGATACATTATTGTTGAGAGAAAAGAGAGAGAGCGGAAGTTGGGAGAAGGGGCTGCAACGAGAGAGGGGAGAGAGAGAGCGAGATAGGAAGGAGGAAATGAAAAGAGTACATATATTTTTCTTACTTTTACTGAGTCAACTGCTTAAAATTGTTATCAATCACCTAAATCAGGCTAATATTGAAAATATTAAAAGGATCACTAATATCGACAATGTGTGCAAAGATTAAAATTTTTTTTGGTCATTTGGCCAAGTACCAAACCTTGATTTTACTTAAGCCCTAATTACACCTGCTGTAAAAATTTTTCTTTTTGAAATTTGATTCCTTGCATTCGCATTAAGAGTTTGTTCTTCGATCTTGAATGTATCAATTCCCCCTTGTTGGAGAAACTAATGCTTGAGTTTCAAAGTGAAGCTCCACATAAATGAAACACATATTCTGTCTGCAAGACTAATGAAGGTGAGGGAGGAACACCATTTTTAAAAGAAAATGAAGAGGTGTGGGATGTCCTTCAGAATAATCTCAGCCATGGTAATATTGATATAGCATCCTTCTCACATAGCTCACCCAATTTCAAGTTTCCCCAACCCTACTTAAACAGGAACCTTGCTAATGTATATAAGTTCAGTCCATTTACAAATAAACCAATATAAGCATGAACCAAAAAGAAAATCTCCTGAAACAACCCGCTAAAGCACATTCATTATTAGGTGCAATCACACCTTGCACACAAGTATTAACTACTGAACACGCTCCTTTCTGTTTGGATGATAATTTCATTCTTTAGTGAGTTTTTTAACAACTTTAATATCCTCCATGCCCCCCACCCCCCAATATAAGGAATTTATCGATATATATTATTTGGTTTGGCTTGATAAAACTATCTTGCTGTGAGAAATCAGGCTTTGATATCAAAGCACTTCACCAAACTAGAGCAAAGAAAAAGAATAAAAAAAAAATGAAACTAGTGCAGCAAAATAGTCATAAAAACTACAATCTACAAACAGACATATACAGAAATGAGAAAAGTTATTGTACAACTTACCACTCGGCATCGTCAATGGGCATATTAGCTGGTTTCTCAACTATATCCAAACCATTGACCACCACAAAACGTACTCTCTTCTCTTCTTGTATAACTAGTTCAGGGAATCGTGTCCTTGTCTCAAGAGAAGTTGCCAGTTCTCTTCTTTTAAATATACAAGAACCTTAAAAAGAAAACATATAGCCAAGTTAAAAAAAAAAAAAAAAAAAAGGCCCAAATGTAATACACAAAAAGGAAAATAAGAATTTGCTTAATGCTATTCCCTGCCATTTCCTTGGGAAAAAAAATTAGCACACAGAACCATCAGGGAGATATCACCATTATTTTATTAGGGATTACACCACAAGATATATAGCACACAAAGGAAATGAGATACCAACAGTTCCCTGTACTATGATGTACTCGAGTGAACCGATATCAAATCAAAAAGGTTATAAGGAAAACATAATACCTTTTTTAGGAAATTTCTTAGCCATTCTTCTGTACAAACCACCAGCTGCTTCAAGGGCAACTCCAATTGTCTTATCACGGACACCATTCAAAGAAACCAGCCTCACATTTACATCATTCACTAACGTTTCATACATATTTGCCACATACATCAAGGGCAAAGCAAACCTTGGATCCCCTTCATATTGCACATCTCCTGATTTCCTCTTATTCAATTTATCTTGTCCTGAATGAGTAACATATTCAGCCTCATTATCAGTCACTTCAATCACATGATTACTGATAAAGTGATCCACAATTACTTGCAAAAATCTTGCCCTTGCAGACTCAATAGGTGAAACATCTGGTCAAAAATACAATGGAAACCAGTTAATATGACTGAAGACATAAATGGGCAAGCATAATTTAATTTAAAAAAAAAAAAAGTCTAATTAAGATTGCTATAGGCATAGTTTAACCAAGACATGTACCCTCAATGGTCAATATATCATAGGCACCTCTAGAAGAGCCATTGTTCTCATGACTGGATCGATCCTCTTCCACTCCAACACCATGAAGTGGCAATGAATTCCTATACGATTCATGCATGCAGTCCTATGGGAGTAAAAAATTCACACAATTCATTAACTGCAAACAGGTATTATATAAAAAATAAATACATAAAAAGGACAAAAATAGTTTGTTTGTGTTGTTTCTGGATGTAAAGCCAGAGTTTTGGAGATTTTATTAAAAAGAATCAAATTTTAAGCAAAATAAACAGAAAATAATTTGTCAACTAAGACTTTATTTTATATTCTTTGCAGAAAACTTGTATTAAAAAAAAAATTATTTTTCCAAACATTGGTGTTACAATAAAATTTTATAACAAAATGCTTTCTACGTAAATTATTTCCACATATTCCACGAAAAATGGATCCTAAATCAGAGTTAACAAAATAAAAACTTACGGAATTACTTATTGTTCAATAACATTTTGATGAATGCAACTAAAAAAAATCAAAACAAATAAAAAAATGCATAAAATATCCGAAACTTGTGGGGTTCTTATCCGTTTGATATTATTTCCTTTTCTTTCTTTTTCTTCTCCGCTTCTTTCTCGGCAACCAAACATAAGTTTACATTTGACAGCAGAAAACTCTATTATTTTCACTATCCACGGACACAATCTTTTCTCTAAAGAAATTAAAAAAAAAAAAAAAAAAGACTTACAACAGAAGCATTGGAATCATCGTCGGCGTCCAAACTATCATCGGCGTGACGATCGACGGTGTCTCCAATGGAGTCAATGTTGGTGGGCCGGGAATCGACGGTGTTGAGATCATGCAAAGAGCTACCAATGAATGAATTGGCGGATCTCAAATTGTACTGCTGCACCGGAACCCTAGTACCCATTCTTCTCTCTCTTGTATAAAATTCAAATTAACTTCAGACCCAAAAATTCAAACATAGCCCTTTGATTGAATTCGTCTTCTTCTAATTCTTCTTCTCCTCCTCCTCTTTGTAACTTTTGAAGTTGAGTTGGAGACTGCAGAGAAAAGAGAGTGATTCATGTGTGAGCCAGTGTTATAGCTTTTTTTCTGGTCTGGAGATGCAGGAGGAGGACGAGGAACTTATAACGGCTATACGGACTGAGAGAGAAGGGAGAATCCAAGCCTGAGACCGTACCTGACTTGCCAGAAAGAAAAGAAAAGTCCAAGCCTCACTGCGGCCTCCGCACCTGCCCCCAAGCCGGAGCGCTTTTGACTCGTCACGTAAATTAACTTTCTACTCATCAGATTCTTTGCGCCAACCACGTCGATAATTACTTCAAGTACCCAATAAGAATTTGCAACCATTTATTTAAACCATATAAATATATAGGCCATTAAACCAAAATACTACTATAAATTTTACAATTTTTATGAAAATAGACTGGCATTTTTTTAAGAAAAAGATAAAAGATAGAAATGAAAAAAAAAATAAATGAAAAGATATGAAATTGAAAAAATAAATTGAATTGATGTAGTATTTGAACCAAACTAATCAATAGGAAACACTTTCACTCAATAACAAAAAAAAAAAAATATCACTATTCGACATTTTAATTTTTCTACGAGTTCAATTTAAATCATTTAATCACTGACTATACTTAAAAAATTTGTATAATTTTTTGTAAAAATAATCAAATAACAAAATATCATATAGCAATGATAAAAAATCTAAATCATCATAGAAACACAACACACTAATTTCAAAAAATCAACAAAAAAAGATAGATATGATATTAAGATGTCAGAAACTATCTAAAAAAGAGTAGATCTAAAAATTATTCAAAAAAATATTAAAAAATCAAGAATAGATGAAAAATCATAATAAACTCAAAAAATAATGTAACTCTGAACAAACTAAAACCATAAAAAAAATGAGAACTGTTATACTCAAATGAAAAGGCCCATCTCGAATATATGGATAAGCGATCTATATGACATATAAAACAGATGTTAAGAGAGGTCCAAGCAATGTGCCTGGGGAATCACTCTAATGTTTAAGTCAGTATGGGGTGTTTAATCAAAAGGAACTTGAATCTCAATAAGAAAGAATTGACTTACCCTCATGCTGGAGAAAGGTAGGCTATTTATAGAGGTCTCTAGTAGTTAAGATCTTATTTAGAGTCCTACTAGTTGTTATATTTAGAGTAGGAATGTTCAACTTATCCAAGTTGAGTTTGGAGATGGAAATGGGGTTCCTTATTAAAGTTGGTCTGAAGGACGATGCGTGTCGTATTCATATGATCGGAAGTCTATCATTATAGCTCGTCAGGGGTGATCTCTTCATACAGGAGTGCAACACTTGTCCCTCGACTTAGTTTTTCTTAAGTCAAAGACTTGAAAATCAATCTTATTACTGTACTAGCGACCTATATTATTAATGTTATCCTAATAAATGGTCTTTTTAAGTGAAGCATCTCGTCTTTTTCAATTCTAGAGTAACACGCTCCAGCCATCTCCATCATTTACTTTAAAATTTAATTTCATGGTTATTTTGTGTTCTATGTGTTAGTCCATATACAATTGGACTCTTCGGTTTGTATTCTTGCCTTATAAATTAGGCCTTTCTTATGTTCTTTATGGTTTTTTTTTTCATTTTTCTTCAACCTCTCGCAGTGGCCAGTTTCTCTTTTCTCTCTGCTAACCATTTTTTAGAAAAAAATTCTCCTATTTTTATTTTGAGAATCTCTGCTCATTTCTCTTCTGGGTTGTTGCTAACTCTCTGTCCACCAATTCCTCTCGAGCATCGCAATAAGTTGTTTCTTCTTTTTGCCTTCTTACATATGTATTTTTGAATAAAAACAAAAAAGAATGAGTGATCTCGAGGATAGTTAGAACTGCCCTCTTTTTAAAGATGATCATGACAGCGAGGGTAGTTTGTCTAATCATACCTCCTCTTCTAAAACTCTCTATTCTGGTAGGGTTAGTAGAACAAAAAATAAATCCAAGAATAGAGCAAGGACCATTTTGCCCCAAGCTTCTGCCGATCCTACTTTCATTCCTCCTCATTTTATTCCAACTATGACTATTTCTACCCATCCCTTTTGATCGCCCCAAACAGCTCAAGCCTCATTGAGGGATAGAGAAGTTCCCTTGTAAGCTAGATGGGGATTGTCTAGAGGAAATTAGGGCGATCTATGATATCCCTATAGAATATAAAATTCGATTGCCTAACGTAAGGACCTTCGCCAACCAAAATTTAAGGGATAAGGATCGGATAATGTATCTGGAGGATCTAGATTCTGGTCTTCGATTTTCATTTCCTCATCTTTACATTGATGTCCTTTGCAAATATAATATTCCTATATGCCAGCTCCATCCGAACTCTTGGAAAATTTTAGTTGGCTTTAGGATTTTGGGGCAAGTTCATGGGTTCGAGATCTCCAGCTGGTCGTTAGGGAGATATACCACCATGCGCCCAAGAAGGGTTTTGATCATTTTAATCTTCAAAGCTAAAGGAAGATTTGCACTCTTCCTTCTTCCTTAAAAATTTGAAAACATAAGTTGTTTATAATTTCTCATGAGAAGGCCTGGAGTGATCTTCCCAAAGATTGGGTTGTGAGTCCTTCTTTAAGAGGCGATCTTAGGCAATTAACTACTAATGAAAAAGAGCAAGTGGAGGCACTCTGAAAGTTAGAGATGATCTCTAGTTCGAAATTAATCTAAGAACACTTATTTGGAAAGATCTATGGTCCTAAAAAGAAATTCTGATCCAAATCTTCTACTAACTCTACTATTGGTACTAACATCTAACTAACCTTTTTTATTCTTCTTCTATTTTCTTATGTATATTAACTTTTTTATTTTCTGTTTGCACCATAATATTTTTCTGGGTTAAAATTATAAAAAATCCATTAAAATTCAAACCTAAGTTGAGCAGTAAGGCCTATGGAAATCGGCATGTCAAGTGCAGTGATGGTTGATATTCCAAATGGCTATGGACAATTGCAGAGAGATAGTGGTTAATAGAGGTTACCAATAGTTACATTGTTCTAGGGAGTGGAGTAACAGTTACTAAAAATATAACAGTGGTGGAGTAGTTATTTTCTAGGGAGTATTTAAGTTAATTGATATCCCATGTACAAACCACAACCAATCAACTACTCATCAGACCTTATGCCTTTTTATCAGCCTTATCAAGCATAGTTTTCTTTTTATGCTTTTCGTTTCAAGCTTTCTGTAATCACTATAATCACATCAATAAAAATTCTTTTTGTTTCATTACTGTTTATACTATCTCCATAGTTACTATCACTACTAAGAGTCTAGATGTACTGTGGTAAGGAAATATAGATATCCACAGTCCATTGATAGGAAGTCAAAGAGGTGTAATCTACATGCTAGTACACCTTCATCCGCACGTAGCACGCCTGCGCAATTACTAATTTATCCTTGTGCCAAATTTTAGCACCAACACTTTCCTTTCAGAAATGTCGAAGTCTCTTATCGACCAAAGGATGAAAGAGAAGAAGGCTCAAGCGAGCTCTATTGCCAAAGATCTCCCTCCTCCTCCGACTATAGCTCCTTCCACCACTCTTGTGATCTCCAAGCCACTACCTGCCCAAGGTGCTGCAAAGCCTTTACCAAAGTCGTCAAAGTGCCCTGCACTTGAGAAGGAGGGTGGACAAGCCATAAAGAGGGCTCACCCAATTTTAGAGGAACTCTCGCTAGATGAGCTTTCCCAATTTGGAGAGTCAATGGAAAAAAAAGTATAGAGCAGGTGCCATTGTTCGTGATCCAAATGTGGCAATTGATATTATGCGCTGCATCAATCTTTCTGCTGATACCAGCCCCTAGGAGAAGTTCTCCAATGCCCAACTGGCTAGGTCGGCTTATGGCGATGTTTTTGAGGTATGATTGGCTTCCCTCTTTACATATACACATTTTCCCTCTTTTTATTATATGTACATATATTTTATCAAAATGATTTTACCTTGTGCCAACTAGAAATATTATTTTTTGAGCCTCGCTAGTGGATGCAAGCTTTGAAAGAGGAGATGCAGACCCTGAAGAATAATGCCCAAGTAGAGTGGGCTCAGGCAAAAGAAAACTTAGAGAAAGAACATGCCTCTAAACTTTATGATGCTATGGAGGCAAAAAAGGCCAAGGGGAAGGAGTTAGAGGGCAAACTGCTGTGATAAATCTCTTCCCTTCATTCCGATTTAGACATCTATCAAAAGAAGGTCTGTTTTCATGAAAAGGAGAAGAAGAATGCCAAGAAATTTGTTGAAGCATTTGCTTCACAACTCCTTTCTTTTCAAAAGAAAGTCTAAGCCGCCCTTCAAAGCAAGTTCCCTAATCAAGATTTCTAGTTCATGGAGGATATTTATCCTTCTAATGAAGAGGGGACTGATGCTGATGATGATGTCTAGATATATGAAATATTTTCCTCTAGTGATGTCTAAATATGGGGAATATTTTCCTCTGGGGATGTCGAAATATGGGAAATTCTATCCCCTATTATGAACCCTCAAATTTGCACCTCCAGACAGCCAGCACTCAATTATGAATCTATAAAATCAAACTGGACTTATATCATATTTGAAACAGGTCAGAACGGAGTAAAAAGGGGGTGTATAGCCATAGGGACCGCACAGGATAGTCCGTAACTGCACAGACTCTATGCGGTACTGCATAAAGCCTGTGCCAAATTGCATAGCTCCTGTGCAGTACCACACAGGTCCTGTGTGGTTACATTATGCCCACCTACCTTCTGTGTGGTTCCCGAGGCTTCCTGTGTGGTTTTATGCATTGGGAAGTGAATCTCACATCTGAAGTTTGCCATTTCTGCTCCCAACTCTCTCCTTGTAAAAGTAATACCTTCCTTCGTCATTTGAACACTCAGAATTGCTTAATCAAACTAATTGATTTCAAAGAAATCAACATTTTTTAAGGTTTGGTCTGAAAGGAATGAACTGTTAGTTTAAAATTTTATTTTATTTTATTTTATTTTGTTAGGACGGTCATTTCGAGGTAGCTCTCCTCAAATCAATCTGAGGAGGTTCCAATAATGCCATTCGAGTCCCTGTTCTAAGGTTGTCGTTCAGCTGAGCCTAAAGGTGGAATTGCAATTCGATTGTCTGCTTCATCTGCCCTACATCACCGAGTCTCACCCTCGTTAGGTAATTATTTTCTTGTTTTCTTATTTTGGTTTTGTTTGTGTTTCTTTTGCTTTATATTGCTCTGTTTGTTTGCTTTGTTATTTTTTTCTTTCTTTAGGATTGCTTAGTTTGCTCTTTTCATTAATTCCTTTACTTTACATGTTTTATCATTTTCTTTTATTATTTTGAGGCATGTTGATTAGAATATGATTCAGTCAACTAGATAAACAATTTGAATTGATGCTTCTACTTGTTAATTAAAACCTGACCTAATTAACAACTTGGTAATTAATCAATCTGATTTAATCAATCAACCCACCTTTCAATCAATAAACTAAAACATGATAAATGGCTAGGCTAAACTAACCCCTTCGCAAGAAGGGCGAACTACTTGGATTTTAATTCCTATTTAAAGGGATACGTAGGCTTGCTTTTTTAAAGCATCAAATCCAATTTGAATAAAAATAACCTTTCTTTTGTATGTTACTTTATGAATTAGTTCTTTGCAATATTTGCTTTTAGTTTGTTTTCTTTATTATAATATTGATTTTGACTTTCTTTCACAGTATTTTTTTTAATAATTGCTTTAGAATTATTTTGGGGAATGTGTGACTTCCCTAGAACCAATAAAGGCTAGAGGAAGTATCCCCTATTTTGGTTTTGAATTGTAAAGTTAATTCCTTTACTTTATTTGCTTTATTGCTTTGAATGAATGTTCATTTATTTGTTTATTCATACATTATATAATTATTCATGCATTGTGTAAATTGTTCATGAAATTCATTTTAAGTCATCTTATATTAAATTTGCCAAACTAATTATTTTTCTAAATAAACTAAAAACCTAGTCTCCGAATCCTCTTTGGTTTCGAGGATAGTGATCTTTTCCTTTGGGATATTAATTGGAGTCAAATTGGGTTTTTCCTTAATCTTTTCCCAAATAAAATAAAACTAAGGTGACGACTCGTTTCAAAATCAACCAATCTGAACCCAAGGGTTCCATCATGAGTTCAAACCCAAATGGGCATTTTGATTCCACTTAGTGGATTGGATCGGTGCTCGAGCGAGGCCTCACACCTGTCAATGTCGATATATGGGGAACACTCTCTCCTAGTGATGTCAAATTCTAAGGAATTCTATCCCGTGTCGATGTCAAAATATGGGGAACATTCTCTCTAGGAAATGTCAAAATCTGGGGAATTCTATCCGTTATCGATGTTGAAATATGGGGAATACTCTTACTTAGCAATGTCGAAATCTGGGGAAATATATCCCCTATCAATGTCAAAATATGGTGAACACTCTTCCCTGTTGATGTCAAAATATGGGGAATTCTCCCTTGGCTATCCTCTATTGATGTTGAAATATGGGGAACATTCTCCCCTGGCAATTTCAAAATCTAAGGAATTCTATCCCTTTGTCAAAATTCAGGGAATTCTATCCCCTAGCAAATTATCACTTTTTATTAGGCGATATTGAATGCGGTGAATTTGTAAATCATAATTCTAATAAATTAGAAAAAGCAAAAGATTTACAAAGAATTTACTGAAAGTAGATTCTTAGATTATCTGAATTCCATGTTCGAGGCTGAAGTTTTCCTTGGCGATCTTCTAATTTGTATGTTTTGAGTCCTAGCACCTCAATGATCTTATATGGTCCTACCTAGTTTGGTTGTAATTTTCCCACACCTGTGTCGCCTTTGGATATTTCTGCTTTCCTTAGGATATGATAAGTATTTATACTAAATGCATGATAAGTATGACATGATAATGGGGTTAGATGGGTTAGAAGGGAGTTAGCACTAAATTCCCTTATTGTGATAGCATAATGCCTCCTAAGAAGAAGGTTTGCACAGCTGCCCAACCTGTTAGGGCTAGTGAGGATGCAATATCAAACACTACTCTGAATGCTACCTCTGCACCTGCACGATCAAAAGAAAGATCTAATTTGGGGGCACCAACCATGGACTCTGAGGAGTAAGCATCTTCCCAAGAGGTGCAAGCTCTGCGCGAGGAAATGAGAGACTTGCACAAGGAATTGGACGAGCTATGAGCTCAAAGGCAGAAAGTGCTGCCAACACAAGAAGGGAATGGAATTCCACCTTCTGCTATAGTGGCACTTGCATGGAGGGAAAGGAAGTGGCTACTTGATGAAGGGATGACTGTATCAAAGTTTAAAAAGCTATAGCCACCTACCTTCTGTGGTGAGGAGGGTAATGACCCTCATAAGTTCTTGGATGAGATGGACAAGCTAGTCCATTGATTGTCATGTTCGGATGCTTAGGTAATTGAGTTGGTAAGACTCCAACTCAAGAAAAAGGCATGGTGTTGGTATGAGAAAAATATTGAGGAGCTACTATATGGAGCTGACCCACCTACTTGGGTAGAATTTAAGCAGGAGTTGATGGATCAATTCTTGCTTAAAGACGAGAGGCAAGATAGGGTGCTCCAGTTTGAGCAGCTAAAGCATAAACTTGGAATGTTGGTATCGGATTATGCTAAAGAGTTTAATCGACTTAGTAGGTTTGCTGCCAACATCGTTCCTATCGAAGCCAGCCATATCAACACCTTTCTAAGAGGGTTAATCACACCTCTGTTCAACTCATTAGTAGCAACTGAATTCTCAACCTTGGCTAAGCTGATAGATAAGGCCAAGATAATAGGAAAGAGATATAAGGCCAAAAGGGCTGAATGAATGTGAATAAAAGGGTAAGCATAAGAACAAGGGTCATAAAGGCCAGCATAGAGAAGGAAGCTGAGAACCAGGAAAGGAATCTTTGCCAACAACTTATGACCATTATGGCAGAAAGAATTTTAGAGTTTGTCAAAAAGTCTCTGGCGTATGTTTGAGGTACGGACAAATGGATCGCTTCATTAAGGACTGCCTTCAGACAAGGAACTAAGGAAAAGTGGCCTCGACACCTCCACTACCTAGACCATCTCAACCTCAAAGGGAAGGAGCCAAGAATAAGAGACACAAATAAGACTTCTGCTAGTAGTTGGTAATTGTTAGCCTAGTAGCATAGGACTTATATGATATGAATGATATTATATAACTGCTTGGCTATTTCACTTGGGTTCGGTCTTTTATTGCCTAGGAGACAATTGACTTTTAAAATGATAAGAGAGCCTATTATAATGTAGGTTATGGGTTACGTGATTAATACATGATACATACCATGATATATGATATATATGTCCTATGATGTAATATTATACGATGGGTGTTCATGTTAAATGCATACTAAGTATGATATTTTAATAATGTGGTTAAGTGGATTAAAAAGAGAAGTTGACTAAGTTTCGATCTAACTGAGATTAATGATTGGTAGGTATAATGTTATGAGATGTGAAATGCTTACATGTTACAATGGTTTGATATATGAATTATATGGAGTTATTAAATGATAATTGTGACTGATGCCATAAAAAGAGAAATGATATTTAGTAATGATTAGTAAGAGAATGAAACAAATTAGTTACATTATAGATACATAAGTATGTGGTAGGAAGTAAGTGAGCTACATTAAGGAATTTGTGGCTTATATGCCACCATGTAGACTAGAACAACAAGAAAGCTAGGGATTTCTCTGTCACTTATGTAAATGTCAGGTGTAGTAAAAGGAATAATATTAATCTAGTGTGATTTAAAAGAAGAAGGTATCATTCCCATTTAAAATTCTAGTGCAAGATGCTTAATTGATTTTGGTGCTACGTATTCGTTTGTATCTCCATGTTTTGCTAAGAGTTTAGTAGAAATAAGGAATTAATTCATGAACCTTTAATAGTGTCAACTTCTTTGGGAGTAATGATGGAAGTAAAGTATATATTTAAAGACTGTGAGGTAGACATTGACGGATGGAAACTTCCAGTGTAGTTATTAGAACTTGATGTCCTAAAATTTTATGTGATCTTAGGAATGGATTGGCTATATGGGTATGGACCTTGTATTGACTATAGAGAAAAGCAGGTAGAATCTCAAGCTAAGGATGAGGAGAAATTTGTGTATCAAGGAGATACTTATGATTAATGTCCACTAGCATAATCATGGAATAGATGAGTATACTTAGAAAGTCTAGGAAGAGATATGGCAAAAGCATCCCCAGTTTTCGAGATAATATGAATAAGTATTTAAATTTGAGGATGAATTTCTTTTAAGTTGAGGAGAAAAAAAAAGGATAAGTATTCTCGGACTTGTAATGATGATAAAAGGATAAGTATGATGCTACGCAGTTTTGAAAATTAAATAATTTTGAATATACTTGAAAGGAATTTGAGTCCTCTGGATGAGAAATGTTTTAAGGTGTTAGATACAATAATATTCAATTGAGGTTACTGGAAAATTTGGTAGTGATCTTTAGTACAGAAAGAATTTTTATCGAGATAACCTAGAATAACATAGATTTGGAAAGATATAAGAGTTGCATAGAGATTTCATTGAATAGCAATGGTATTAGAAGGTTTATTATTTAATATGGATAACTTAAATGATTAGGAATATGAAGTATAGCAAGATGTAAGGGAAAAACCTAAAGTTTGATGATATTGCGAGCTAAAGGTATAAAAAAAAATTACAAGGCATTAGGTAATTAAGTCATGGTAATGATGTATATATTATACAGAAAGAGAGTAAGACTGAAATAGTTATAAGAAGTGTATTTAGGAGCGTAAATTAATAGAATGCAAGGAATGTTGTTAAGTTTAAATATGTTTCAATTCATAAATGATGGGAGTGTAGAAATTGTAATGTTAGCAAGATATTAAATACAAAAATATTTTTTGAGGTTATAATAGATTAAGTAATAATTATTAATATGGAAAGAGAATTATCGAATATCAATTAGAGTTATTAATTCGGAATTATCTGCTGGATTCTTGTATGACTAATGTGATAAATAATGAATGGAAGTGGTGATTAAGGTATTAGTATAGATGTTAATAATAATAGAGATATAAGGAAAAGAAATGCTTGGGATTATATTTGATTGAAGGTGAAATTAAAAGTTCTATTACTTTTGTTCAAGGTTAAGGGATACAAAAATTATTAAGGATTAGTTTAAGGTTTGTTTAAATAAGAGATTAACATAGGTGTAGCTTAAGCTGAAGGTTTATCAGTGTGACTTTTGATAGATTGTGAGTAGGTACCTTACTGTATTTAATTTGTTAATTGTAGTTAGATATTGTGTTTGAGTGGCGCAACAGAAGCGTGGCGAAGAGGTTAATTAGAGTGTGTTGTACTGTTAGATTTAAAAATTTGAGGATGAATTTTTTTAAGGGCAGAGAATATAACAACCCACACCCACCCTAGGAGTTTTCATGACCAATTTGCTTGAATTTAGAACTATTAGAACTAAGTGCATGTTTTTGTGAAAATTCATGTATGGTGTGATTTATGGTTATGTGGCATGTTAAATTAATTTTAGTATGTCAAATATGAATTATTATTATGAAATAAATGATTTATATGAAATGCATTAGCATGAAATAATTTATTTTATATAAAATGAATTTTCATGCAAAAAGACGATTTTTAAGCGTAAAATAATTTTATTAGTATTTTTAAAATATTTTTTAAATAAATATTTTGGGGGAAATTTTAATGAAAATAATAAGAAAAATATTTTATTTTTAATTACCTATAATCAGCTTATAAAGTAAATAAAAAGGCCAAATTCCCAAAAACTCATTACAGTAAAACACTCCTCACCTAGTTCAATAAGGGTAATATTAGATTTGCCCAAAACCCTAAATATATAAGGTGGATTTTCGGCCAGCCCTTGTATCCAGCAGCCACCATTATGTTATTTCATTATTTTGGGAGAAAAATTCTCTCAAAATTATTCTCTCTATCAAAATTTTCAAAATACCTTCAAACCATGCGATTTCTTGACCGTATTAGTAAATTTTTCTCTCCTTTCAATTTATTATTTGATTTTTATAAAAATAATCATGAGAAAATTATTTTGAAATGAATATTTACTGCTTTTTATTGATTAAATTCAGCCTAGGTGAGTTTTTGGAAGGGAAAATGATTTTTCTATCGAAAATACAAACCTCTCTACCCGAATCCTCCAAAGGTGAATTCTAAAACTCAAAATTGAAATTTTCATGCATAAACTCAAGGGTGGGCTGCCAATTTGTACATATTTGTGTTCTAAATGGATTTTTTTTTTTGTGTTTAGATGAAAAATATTGATTTAAAATATATTTTTGTATATTACTATAATGACTGAAAAATTTCAAAAAACAAGGAAATTCATGGTTTTCATCCTAGAACTTAAAAGTTGAAAATTTTCATGTGTATGAACCCTAGGGGCTGTCGATTTGTATAATTTTGTATCCTAAACTAATTTTTGTTATGTTTGGATGAAAAATAATGGATTAAAGCATATGTTTATATATTACTGTAATGATTGGAAAGTACCAAAATCAAGATAGAAGCATGGTTTTCATCCTAAAACATAAAGTTGGAAAATTTTCATGTATATATATCTATATGGGTGCCAATTCCTATGGTGTAGTGTTCTAAAATGATTTTTATTTTGATTACATGAAAAATCCTAGTTTAATCCATGTTTTTGCATATTACTATAATGAATGGAAAGTATGAAAAGTAAGAAAATTTAGGTTTACCTTGAATAGGGCATTCAGCCTACTTGGGAATTTTTATTCCAATATCCATAATTTTTATGTAATGTATTTTAATGATTATTGACATGTATACATCAATGATAAATGATTAAATGACATTTTCATTGAAGGAATGACCTTAGACAAGTATAGAGGCAATTTGGTATACTTAAGGTATCTTAACCCTATGTTATGATTAATATGTGAAGTAATTAAGTAATACGGAAGTAGGTTTTATGATGAGTTAATAATGAATTAATGATCTTGAATTGATGAAGGGATTGATTGTATGAATTGATCATAAGAGATAGGCATGACACGTGAAGAGCCATTATTAAGTTGATATATATATATGGAAGTGTTGAGCATATTGATTTTGAGATCATGACATATTTTTTTTGACTTTAGGAAAGTCATAATATGAGTTATAATGTGATTACTTATGGGCCTATAAAGGTAAAGTATACAAGACTGTAAAAGTCAACATGTTATGTGCAAGTGATGAGTGCACTTCTAAGTGCAACTCCAAGTGTATGTGAATATTATATGTGCATGGGGTAGTATGGGATAAGATAGCATGATGTTAAATAAATATTAAGTAGTGAGTTAATTATTATGTAAGAGCTTGAGAAATATTAGAGGTTTAAGGGCTATAAGTGCTAGAAGTAAAGGAATCACAAGGTAAGTAAATATTATATTCATGTTATAAGTGCAAGTGATTTTGTTATGAGAATCTTTGAGACTCTTGAAACCCAAGTTTTTCCTTCTTTAAATTATAATTGTGTAATCCCCTTGTTAAGCTTGGGTTGCCAACTATAACAACCCACACCTACCCTAGAAATTTTCGTGACAATTTGCTTAACTTAAAACTAATTAAAGTTAAGTATGTGCTTTTATGAGAATTTATATTCTATGTATTTGATGAGTATGTGGCATGTAAAATTAATTTAAATATTCATAATATGAGTTATTATTATGAAATAAATGATTGATATGAAGTGCATTAGTATAAAATAATTTATTTAAATAAAATGAATTTTTATGCATAAAAATAATTTTTAAGCATAAAATAATTTTATAAGTATTTTAAAATAATTTTTAAATAAATGTTTTGGGGGAAATATTACAAAAAATAATAAGAAAAATATATTTTTTTAATTACCTACAATCAACCCTAAATTAAAATAAAAAGCTCAAATACCTAAAAGCTCACTACCTAAAAACCCTCCTAACCTAGCTCATTAAGGATATTAGTGGAAATTGCCCAAAACCTTACATTTAAAGCATCAATTTTCAGCCAGCCCTAGTGTTCTAGTAGCCACCACTCTATTTTTCTATATTTTGATAGAAAAATTATCTCAAAACAATTCTCTCTACCGAAATTAAGAAAACACCTTTCAACTTTGTGATTTCTTGACCGTAATCTTAAGTTTTTCTTCTCTTTCAAGTCCTTAACTGATTTCTATGAATTAAATTATGAGAAAATTAATTTGAACTAGGTATTTACTGATTTTTACATATTTAATTCAGTTTAGGTGAGTTTTTGAAAGAGAAATCTAATTCTCTACCGAAAACACAAATCTTTTTACGCGATTTCTCCAAAGGTGAATCCTGTAACTCAAAATTGAAATTTTTATGCATAAACATTACCAAGGGAAGAAATTTCTATATCATTGAATTCTAAACTGATTTTTGATGTGTTTTGATAAAAAATATTGGATTAAATCATATTTCTACATATTACTGTAATGACCGAAAAGTTTCAAAAAACATGGAAATTCAAGGTTTTTGTGCTAGAACTTAAAAGTTGGAAAATTCCATGATTTCATGTGCATATAGCTGCCAATTTGTGTATGGAGGAATTATAATATGATATTTGTTTTGTTTGCATGAAAAATAATTATTTAAATCATGTGTTTGCATATCGCTGTAATGAACAAAAAGCATAGAAAGCTTAAAAACTCATGATTTTCTTCCTAAACCCTAAATTTGGAATTTTCATGTATGGAAAACATCTATGGCTGCCGATTTGTACATATTGATGTTCTAAACTAATATTTGTTGTAATTGAATGAAAAATAATGATTTAAACCACATGATTATATATTGCTGTAATGACCGAAAAGTACTGGAAACAAGAAAACTCATGATTTTGCATCCTAGAACCTAAAGTTGGAAATTTTCATGTATATAGATTTATATATGAGCCAATTCCTATGTCATTGTGTTCTAAACTGATTTTTGTTTTGATTACATGAAAAATCTTTGTTCAAACCATGTTTCTACATATTACTGTAATAGACAAAAAGTGTAAAAAGTAAGAAATTTCAGTTTTTCCTTTAATAAAGCATTCAACCTGCATTGGGATTCTTATCCCAAGGTCCATAATTTTTGTGTGATGTATTTTAATGATTATTGATATGTATGCATAAATGATAAATAGTTAAATTGCATGTTAGCTGAAGGAATGACTTTAGACAAGGCTAAAGGCAATTTGATATACTTAAGGTATCTTAACCTTATGTAGTGATTAGAATGTGAATGTGATTGGGTAATATGGAAATAGGTTTTATAATGAATCAATAATGAATTAATGATCTTGAATTTATGAAGAGATTGATTGAAAGAATTAGTCATAAGAGATAAGCATGATGCTTGAAAGGTATTTGTTAAGTTGACATGTATGGAAGTGTTAAATGTACTAAGATGATTGTTAAAGTGAATTGATATTGATATTTTGTTGACCTTAAAAAGGTATTGACATAATTGAAATGTGTTTTCATCAGAGCCCATAAAGGCTAAGTGTACGAGACTTTTAAGTTAATATGTTATGTGCAAGTGATGAGTGCACTTATATGTGCAACACTAAGTGTATATGAATGTTATATGGGCATGGGGTAGCTATGGATAGCATCATGATTAAATAAATACTACGTATTGAATTCAATATTATGTTAGAGCTTGAGAAGCTTTAGAGGTTCAAAAGGGCTACGTGTACTAGGAGCGAAGGAACCATAAGGTGAGTGAACACTATATTCATGCTACAAGTGTAAGTAAACATTATGTTATGTTACAAATATGCGATATCATGTGATGTGAGCCTTTAAGATCTTTGAAACCCAAGTTCTTCCTATCCTAAAAAATGATTAAATGATTTCTTTGTTAAGCTTGGGTTGCTAAAGGACAATTGGTCTAAAAACTATTTTTTTTATTTATCTAAAGATAATTCCTTGTGATTATTGCCTTAACTTATATTCTTTTTGGAGCTACACTATTCTTGTATCTTTTGTTCAATAAGTTAAACTGTTATTGCTATTGTGATACATGTTATTGTTGCCTTAAATGTTATTGTTATATGTGATTACCACTAACTCTAGCTATAATACCTTTAACCCTTTATATAGAAGTCCTTGTGCCAATGCGGGTAATCATAGGAACTTGTGCATACGGTCTTAACCTGATGGATAAGGGTAGTATATCCACCTCAGCTGAAAAGGGGCAGTTCTAGCCATAAGGCCTGATCAGCTTCATGCCTTTTATATGACAGAAGTCAGAATTCGGTTTAATGTTTCCTCTCCTCTATGTGTTCGAGTGATAGAGCAACAGCCTTCACTCTCTATGTATTATAAGTGTGATTTTTGCAAACTTGTTAAATTGAACCCTTGCTAAATTGCAACTTGATTCATGAATTGTAAATCATAAACTATGTGTATAAGTTATGAGTTTCCTTTTCAAAAGAATATATGTTAATGTATGTGCTATATCGTTTACTCATTGAGATCATCTATCTCGCCCCTTTTTCTTTCCTTGTGTGGTTCCAGGTGAGTAAATATGACGAGGCAAGGTGATGGCTCAAGGGAATAATACTATGCTATGAAAGGTTGTCATTAGATGCTCTGGGAATATTTATTTTTGATATTTATTTTAAGATGTTATTTATTAAGGTTTTTGAGTGGATTATGAATATTATTTCTTTATGGATTATTTGTGAAGTGTCAATTACTATCTTTCGCAACTAAAGGTTTTTATATAACATTTTAAATGAGTTATTGTATAAGGTTTGGTATGATCCTAGGCATGACTTATATATGTGTAAGTGGGTTTTATGGGCATGGGTGACCTTATGTCTCCCCATGTTCCAGGACTATCATGTCTCTAAAAGTTGGGGTGTGACACCAGTGGACAATTAGTCCAAAGCCATTAATGTTTATTCAATGTTATCAAAGACCCTTTGTAATTGTTGCCTTACCTACTTTCTTTCTGGAACTACACTATTATTGTATCTTCTTTTCAAAAAGTTAAACTGCTATTGCTATTGTGATACATGTTATTGTTGTCTAAAGTGCTATTGTCATATTTGATTACCATTAGCTCTAGGTATGGTATCTCTAACCTTTTATGCAAAAATCCTTGTGCCGATACAGGTAATCATCGAAACCTATACATAGGATAGGGCCAAAGTATCCACCTTAGCTAGAAGGGGGGTTTTTAGTCGTGAAGCCTGATCAGTTTCATGACTTTTATAAGTGATGGGTTGGGAGTTGAAATTTGGTATGATGCCACCTTTGCCTTGAGTGAATTGAGCAAGGTCTTCACTCACAAGTAATAAGTGTGATTTCTGCAAACTTTGTTAAATTGCAAACTTTGAACCATGAGTTATGAATCATGAATTGTGAATCATGAACTATGTGTTATAAGCTATAGGTCCTTTTTTATGAGAATATATGTTATTGTTTAAGCTATGTTGTTTACTCATTGAGATCATCTAGCTCACCCATTTTCCTTGTATGGTTCCAGGTGAATAGTATGAGGAGGCAAGGTGATCGCTCAAGCAACCTACTCTGCTTGGAAAATTTCCTTGTTAAGGTTACTATGATGCTGTATTATGAAGAGTCTTCTTAGATGCTCTGAGAGTTTCATTATTGGAATATTAGTTATTTGATAAATTGTTTGGAGTCTTAAATATTCTTTCGTATGGATTGTATTTGAGAGGATTTTTAATTTATGCTTCTGCTAGTTAAAGTTTTCCTTATTATTGGATATTTAAAGTTAATGTATAAGATTTTGGTATGATCCTAGGTAGTATTCGTATATGTATAAATGGGTTCTATGTGCATGAGTGACCTTACGTCTCCCCATGTTTTAGGACCCTCATATCTTTGAAATTGGGATGTGACAAATAAACCTTGAATTACTGAAATATGAATATTGCATATTATGGTGTTAATTAATATTCAAAGTATTATTATCTCTTGTAAAGTAGAAATCCCTTTCTGAGGTGGGGTAATACATCAATTATGTGCTCATGGTAAGCCTGTAGGTAGGGCAAGAGTACCCAACCCTTGTTAGAAAGGGAAATCCTAACTGTAAGATCTGATCAATCTTACATATATTGATAATGAGTGAGAAAAACTTAGGCTACCACTTTGATTATTTACGTAGGACATATTTTATCTCCAGTTTATTGATTTCTATTAAAGCTTTAAAGTGTCTACAGATTGTATAATATTTTATTGCTCAAATAGCCTCATTTCTAAATAAAATCCTATTTTGTTTAATTGAATCCACATTATCACCTTATTTATATATTGCATTGTATTATTATCTACTCACTTAGCTAAACTTCTTATTTAATGATTAATGTTTTCCAGGTGCAGCAGAAGAGCCAGTTAAGTAATTCTTAAGTCATGTTCTCCGCTTTTGGTTGCCTTGCTATAATAGATATTATTTTGATTTTGTGATCATAATAGGCATGTAACTTAGAAGTCAATCATTTAGAGCTCTATGGTCATTATGGTCTTAGTATATGTTAAATTATGAATTTATTTACTCTATGGTATGTAATTATAATGGAGTTATGAGATCATATGATGATATTAAGTAATTAGAATGAGGACATGATATTCATTAATACTTAAGGTATATTATGGTTATATGTATGGTATACCTATGGTATATTATAGGTATATATTTGGTATCTAAGTGGTATATTAGTATTTTTTTTTTGGTATCTAAATGGTATATGTTGGGTATATTTTTGGTATTTGATATTGTAGTGCAGGCTATGATCTTGGAAAATAGTGTGATTGGTTCTAGTGTAGGCTAGTATAGCAATAGGGGGATCTATAGGTTTAAGTAACCTTATGTCTCCTTATGCCCTAAGACCATTACACTTCTAAGCTAAGGTGTGACAAAAGTGGTATCAAAGTAAAAGTTTAGCCTAGTATACGCTACACACGTATAAGAGTTATGTAGTATAAGTCGGATCATAGAGCATAGGAATCCTCGTTGTCATTGAAATCTATTGATAGGATAGTTCCACGTTAACTTGATTTGCATGATAGCATCCTCTTATATGTTGAAATGTTTTCATATTATATGTGATATGTGTTTCTTATTGTTATGATGCTTGCAACTTTTGTTGTGTAGATGCCACCTAAGGGACAACACCCTTTTGACTGAATTATGCCTGAGGCCCATTCTAGTACTTGTGAACTCTCAAAATTATACCTCCAGTCGATCGATTTTCAGTTATGAATCTATAGAAATGGGGTTCAAATCAAATTAGAAACAGACCAAAATCGGCCAAAACAGTGTGAAACTAGGTTGATTCAGTGAGTCAGTGGTGCGCCAGGCATGCCATCGTATTAGGCGCACGCCCAGTGTGTTGGCAGCAGGGTAGCACACTCTGCATGCCAGCGGCACGGAGGCACTACTTGGGTGTCGCCTGGATGGCCGGCATGCATATGGTGCCGCCAACATCTAGTGGTGCCCTTTCACCTACTCTATAAATAGAGCTTCCATTTCAGCTTTTTTACATAAATTTTGCGGCAGAAATTCATCTATATTGCTATTCCTTTTATGCTAAAAATTCTATTTAAAAAATTGAAACTAAAATCTATCATTTCAACTTTTTTTAATTTACAATTATTACTCTATTTTGTTAACCTTTTCTGTTTAAGGTTCAACTTCAGGGTTCCCAAATCTAAGGTGGAGCTTAGATATAAAGTTAAGCTTGCCCCATTCATCCAAAGGTCAAGGAAAACAAAGGTGAATTCCTTTTCTTTTTTCCATTTCTAAAAATTGTAAACTCAAATTTAGAATTCTCTCTTTATCCTTCTTTAGGTTTAAAATAGAAAAGATCTAAAATTTATTAATTTAAAAATCAGAATTAAATTAATAAACCAAATCAATATTTTTTCCAGAACCCCTCCTTTGCAAGAAGGAAGAACTGCGTGGGGTTTGATTCCTATTCAATAGGATATGCAGGCTGCCATTCTATAAGATATCAACTTTAAAATCTTTTTCAATAACATTTTTCCCTTTACTTTGTTATTTATTTGTATAAGTTGGATTTTGTATGTTCATTTATGTAATTTAGTTGAGGAATGTGTGCTTTTCCTAGTATTCATAAGGGCTAGAGGAAAGATTCTCTTTATTTCATTCATTTTGATTTTGTAATAATTAAGTAGGATTTATTCTTTGCTTATTTATTTACAATTATCATTTCTTTTTATCAACTATAATTATTTCATTCATTATTTTACTCCTGTTTATGCATACACTAAAATTGCCTTTTCAAAAAGAGTTATTTCACAACTTTTTAAGCCAAACATTTTTTTAAATACCAAAACCTGATCCTTAAGCCCTCTTTTGTCACTCATGGATTAGTGCATTTATGTTGAGATAAATCAAACATTTTGGAGTCAATCAATTTGGGTTTTTCTTTAATTTTCCCAATTAAAATAAGTAAAATTAAAGTGGTGACTCCCTTTTACGAATAGCAAGTTGCAAAATACAATTTTTTGAAGTCATAGCGAGTTCCAATTGTGGAGTTTCTCCCAAAGAGCATTTTAATTCCTCAGCAGATCGGACCAGTGCTCGGGTGAGGTCTCACAGTTGGCGACTACATTAGGGGCCTTCAAAATATTTTTCAAATAAAAGACAAAGTATATTACTTTTGCTAAAATACCAAGTTTGGCTTTAATGCAAAATAAACTCTTTTCCTGCATCACTACATTGGACTCCTTATCCAAAAATGCTAGCTTCCTAGGAAAACAAAGGATAGAAAGTAACATTGAGTGGGCAACCTTCTTTAGGTCTGCTTGCCAATAGTGAAATCATCCAGCCTATGATGTATCCTCTAATCCTTTTAGAGGTGTAACGAGTATGTACATACTATTGGACCCACGCGAGGCTCCTTGTCTCACATGTGGTTAGGTATATCACATCTCTAGTGTGATGGATTCCCTTCAAAGCACCCTAAATATTTCATTTAATGGCTTATAGAACCTTTCCTTAAGGCTGTATATACCCTAAAATATTGAATTATTGGTATGTTATTGTCATGAAATCTTTTTTATTCATGCATACTTGCATGCATGCATAAACCTTACAAATTTGGAGAGTTTAAACCTCACCCAAATATTGCTAGTCTCAATCCAATCTATCCAAACCTATGTCAACTTATGGTACCTTTTATCCCTATCAAACTATTGTGATTAAGATTCCATGATCTTTATCCATACCTAAGCTAAAAACTAACCCAGCTTTATCTTTCTATACAAAGGTTGACAAGATGTCTGTTTTCAAAGATGAAGTCACTACTACTAGAGCTAATGAGATCTTTGACAAACTTCTTGCTAAGGTCTTTGAACAACATGAGACCTTAATGAAGAGGCAAAATGCCTATTTTCAAGACCTGCTCAAAGCCTAAAGGAGGGCCATTCTAGAAGATGTTGTGAAGCCTTGCCCAAGCACCGGTCCGATCCGCTAAAGGGAAATGAAATGCTCATTAGGGAAAGAACTCATAAAGAAGCCCTCGAGCTTATTTTGAAAATCATTTTAAAGTCTCCACCTTAATTTATTTTTATTTTGGGAAAATATAAGGAAAAAACCCATTTGACTCCTATTAATACCCAAAGGAAAAAGATCACTAGCCTCGAAACCAAAGAGGATTCGGGGACTAGGTTTTTAGTTTAACAAAATATGTTTGGCCAAGTAATATAAAAATAACTTAAAATATATTTCATGAATAAGTAAAATGTATGAACAATTTATAATATGTATGATCATTGATTCCAATAATAAATACAAGTAATAATCTAAGGTAAGATTAATCATTACAAATAAAATCCTAAACATAGGGGATACCTCCTCTAGCCCTTATGGATACTAGGAAGGTCACACATTCTCCAAACTAATCCTAATAATAAAGAAAATGAATAAAAACAAAAAATAAGTGAAGAATGGTGATAGGGGGATAGTTGATTAATTTTAATTGGCTTCGATGCCTGAACCAAGCATGCCTACGTATCCCTTTGAATAGGAATCAGAACTCACGCAGTTCTCCCTTCTTGCGAAGAGATTAGTTTATCCTAGCCACTTTATCATGTTTTGATTGATTGATTAAAAGAGAGTTAAATTAATTAATTAACTTAATTGATTACCAAGTTGATTAACTAGCAACCTAGATGCATTAATCTAATTAACTAACTAAATAAACAATAATCAAATAGAAGGGAAAAGAAGGTTACCTTATGCTTTTGTGGCTTGGGGATGTAGGGCAGATGGAGTTGATGACTGGATCGCAATTCCATCTTCTCCACGCAAGAGACACGAGCCTCGAACCACCGGAATGCAACTTCGCCTTCTCCACATGACGGACACGAGCCTTGGGTGAGAGACTTACCTAGAATAGGCTGGCAAAAAGCCTTAAACTAGTCGAGTAGGAATCAAGGAGAAACCACCCAATGTGCTTTGTAAAGCAAGGAGTAGAAGCAAAGCAATTTACTTGAAGTTATAGCTTTTTAAGCCTCCAAGTCTGTATGTTTTGAGAGTAGAGAGGCCACCTCTATATTAGGGGGAAGAATGAAGCATAAAGACTCAATTTTCCAATATGGGAGTAGAGACATGCCGTCAGTGAAACACAAGCCTCTACGGCACTGCAGAAGCCTATGCGGTAGTGCCGCAGATATTTTTGTGGCACTGCAAGAGGCTTTACAGCATTGCCGCAGAGCTATGCGGCAATGGGCTGTCTTTCACTTGTTCTGCCTGTTTTTGCCTGTTCTTGCTCGTTTCTCATCCGTTTTACATGATTCTAGTTGCATTATACTCGTTACTCAGTCCTATATGATTTGATGATGATTTACCAGCCTTGATTGATTCCTTTCTTGGTTGAATATTTCATAATTCTGAGAAGTGTAGAATTACGGGTTCACAGTTGCCCCCTCATCAGGATTGCTTTGTCTAGTAGGTTATTCTGATGAGTGTGAACTTTTTAAAATGAAGAGGATGCCCCTGGTATATTTGAAAGTGAAGTGGATGCCCCCAATATATTTGGAAGTGAAGTGGATTCTGACAGGTGTGAAATGAAAAGGATGTCCCTGGTATATTTGGAAGCGAAGTGGATGCCTCCAGTATATTTAGAAGCGAAATGGATGCCCCTAGTATATTTGAAAGCGAAGAGGATGCCCCTTGTATATTTGGAAGCGAAGTGGATGCTGATAGTGTGAAATGAAAAGGATGCCCCCGGTATATTTGGAAGCGAAGTGGATGCCCCCGATATATTTGGAAGCGAAGTGGATGCCCTCGGTATATTTGGAAGCGAAGAGGATGCTCCCGGTATATTCATAAGCGGTAAGAAAAAAATGGCAGTTCTTGTCTAGTAGGAAAGATAATGACGATCCTGTCTGGTAGGATTTGAGAGTAATATTTATGTCTGGTAGGATTTGAGAGTAATATTCCTGCCTAGTAGGAATAGCAAAGTATTGGTCCTTTCTGGTAGGTACGATCATCCTTTCTGGTAGGATTAGCAATTTATCAACCCTATCTGGTAGGAGCAGAATGTCTGTTTGTAATTATAGAAACCTTTTGTATGTTGAATCTTGATTAACAGTGGTCAGATGCTTCGAGGAGACTATTGCGATCATATAGAAACTTGCTGTTCTAAATTCTGACTTGAAACGGGTTCATTACTGCATTCCCATGTGAAAAAATTACTATGCAGAAGGTACTATATAAAGGCGTGCCACCTTTCACTTTTTGCAACTTTTCTCATTTGTCAAGTTTTGCTTCTCTCTTTAAAAAAACATTCTCTCTGACTTCTCTATAAAATGGCTTTCCTGTCTAGTAGCCGCCATACCAGGAGCTATCAAGTACCAAGGCATGATCCCAACTCGGCGGACTTGCTGCAGGAACCAGAGCACCATGTGTCTTGTACCGGCATTATGGAGGTATTTACTATTTTGCCCTTCTTTCCTATTGCAATGTTAATTCATAGAAAATATATGCATGTAAAATAAAGTTTTTTTTTTACAAAGACTACCACTATTAGATTGAGAGACGGTAGATCAAATTTATCTGCCATCTCTACTTACCTGGAGACTCATCCCTGAGTCTGAGGGTTGATTGAGCCATCTGGATTGCTAGGATTTTTGTCCTTGGATTATACCCGAGTGAATATTCCTTTACTGCGAGCATTGGCAGAGAGATAGTGGGATACCACAGACACTTTTCACCTTCTATGTGGGAAGATGACTGTGACCCCTTTAGACTTGACGATGTTAGCTGGTTTGCCATTTCGACCTCGAGCCTTAGAGCTTTATCCCACTTGGACTTCTATCTCATTAAAGGCTATGGTTGACTTATTGGGTATTGACCCTCCCCGAGGCAATCCACATGTCCCTCGTTCTTAGCTTTGAGGACAGATTAACATTTATACTTATGATGTGGGAGTCATTTCGGACGAGCAGGCTGCCCACTTGTTGATTCTAATGATATTAGGCTACTCATTCTGCCACACACGGAGGGATACCATTGATCTGAACATTCTGCACTCACTGGAGGACTTATCCATTATTGGAGAATTTGACTGGGAAGTGCAGCTTTGTGCGTGATGTACCGAGAGATGTCTGATCTATCTTGAGGTGTATTCACTGCTTTAAGAGGGACTCATATCATCTGAGAGGTATGCCTTTATCTTTCTACTTCTGTCTTGTACCTACTATCCCTGTGTATTATGATTATTTTCCTTTATGCAGTATTGGGCCTACGGGCACTTCCCTTTTCTTGCTCCTACTTTGAGGGATCGTACAGTGAATCATATGCCGAGCGGCTATCTTCGGCGGACTCAAAATCGCCATCATTAAGAGAGATATGATTTTTGTCATATTCGAGATTTCTTCTCTCATTTAGTATCATCACAGGTATGCACACATGCTTGGATCATCATCTTCATCACTCATTATGATATTTTATTTTTCTCCGCTGTTCCTTTTTTCATAGGTCCGGTGGTTACCTTTCACTGACAGGCTTCACCTCATCACTCCATATCATGAGCCTGGTGTGGCTATGTTTTTCTATCGCCTCTTTTTGCGCTTCTGCACTGATTCTATGTTTTACCTTAGTGAGAGAGTTCGCGGCCAGATTATAGGAGAGAGGATTATCCCAGTTGATCCCCCTACTAAGATGCGATATGGATCGCGCATACCTGATCAGGATTCATTAGTAGCAGGCCTTCCAGTGGAGCCATTCTTGGATCTTGACGGTGACTATATGAGCTTTTGCCTGCATCGCCTACTACCTTGCGTCCCATTTCTTCCAGGATGGGCCCATTCTAGTTATAGATCTTCTACTGTAGGATCAGTTCATACTTCTGTTGCTAGGAGGAGTGGTGGTCCAAGGTCTGCTGCAGATGCCCCTTCTGATAGGGTTGGACTGAGTGAGCAGGCGAGTTTTTCCACCTACTTATGGGCAAGAGAGGATTTGAATTATGTTTCTGCTGATCATGGCTTGGCTAGATATGAGATCCTTTATGACCTCCCTGTTGATTTTATCCCATTTCTAGATCATATAGGCGAGGTATGTGCTTCTACCCCCTTTTCTGAGCTTGCTCTTTGTCACTTAATATAGTTTCTTACTCATTTTTTTCTTATACAGATCCCTAAGGATTGGGCTCGCCATGACTATGAGATGGTTCATCGCTTGAGGATAGCACTGTTTGTGACTCTCACTCTGAGTGGTCGTGATGAGGGAGATGATGCAGATCAGAGGAGGAGACATAGGCGAGGCCAGTGTTAGCTTTCCTTTTGTTATGCAGATGTTATGCTGACTCTATGTATGATTATGTATACATGTATGCATGTTGACACAAAACTTGACTCATGTTCTATTTTATTACTATGATGCATGGATGTTATGACTTGATTATGCAAGGGTTTGACTTATGTATGTCATGAATGCATCTGTTCTTATGAATGAATGCATGATAGGGCTCCACCCTCTTTCCCTTTTGTTCTCTCCCCCATTTTTTATCAAATTCCCCTCAAATACCTCATGATCTGTGCAAAGGAAGGGTTATGGTAGCTTGCAGCGACGTGCGGTAGGGGTGCAGCATTTGACCGTCCTGTGCGGTGCTGCACAGCCTTATGCAGCTACCGTAGAGAGGCTTGCAGCATCGTATAAATGTTTGCGACAGTGCCGCAAAAGTGCTTGAGGTAGCCCACGTTCTTTTGCGACAACCTCAGTGCAAATTTTTAATTTTCTCCTATATATACCCCTCTCATGGTTTGGAAATCCTCACAACTGCAGCTTAGCTTTTATAGCACTTTTCCTGCTCTCTTCTCTTTACTTTTCTCTCATCTTTTCCTCTAGTTTCCCTTTTCTTTTCACTCATGGAGCCCTATTTTAGCCATTTAATGCATTTATGGACCAAAAACCTTGAACAAGTGGAGCGCATTAACTTAGGGACTTTTGGTATTAGTGCCATGCCAACCTTAAGAGGGGTTCAATTAGATTGGGACTTTTTGAGGGCTTGTATGAAATTCTGGGATCCTGAAGTGCATGTTTTTCGATTTGGGGCTGGCATGGATGAGATATGCCTTACTTTTGAAGAATTCAGTGTGTTATTAGGATCTAACCCTGAGGCTAACTTGGCTGCTCCCGTATTGAGAGTAGGGTACTTCAATTCATTTCTAAGGCTTTTGGGATTGGATACTGCAACTGCTAGCCCTATGGTTGTGAATAATTGGGTGGACTTGACTGCTGTAATTACTGAGTTCTATGATCCATGAGGTTTTGAGGATAAGGAATGGCAAGATTGTTGGATGAATGCTTTAGTTTTTTGTCTAACTGCCAGATATCTCTTTATAGGTTCAACTGGTTGAGGGCATATTAAAGTAACCGAACTGATTTTTCAGATGGTTGAAGGTTGCTCTATAGCTGGGATCATCTTAGCAGAGACAATCCTTAGTTTGGATCGAGCTTACAAAGTTGATGGGCCTTGGTCTATAAGTCCAATCATTTTGCAGGTATGCTTTTCCTCCTCTTTTTCTTTTCTCTTTCCCCTTTCCTTTCTTACTTAGCTATGTTTCTGCATAGATTTGGCTAAGGGATAATCTGAAGGTGGTTGCTCCTCCTACTAAAAAGCACTACTCGGTTTCATGGTATCGGTCTCACATTATAGTGAGGAAGTTTAAATCTGAAAAGGAATGGACTGAATGGCTGTTTGAACTCGACCCCCAGGAAATACTATGGCTTTGTCCTTGGTATAAGATCAAGAAGTTCATGACTATGAGTTATGGTTATAGGATGGTTTATTTGCTAGGTTTGCATATGTTGACATTTTACCAAGGAACGAGGGTGATACGCCAGATGGGTCATGTGCAAGGAGTGCCCCCGGATGGCGCTATCTTTGAATCTACCTTCATCTCTCCTACTGTGGCTAGGGTTGTTACCAATGGATGGGCTCGTGGTTTTCATATTGTTCTTCCATCTCATTGCTTTGATAAGACAGAGGCTTACACTTTATGGTGAATTGCTACATCTTGACCATCAGAAAAGATAAGAAGGGTGACTTTACTCAAAGAGATAGAAAATGACACTTCTGTGGAGGGGACTACTGACGATTAGGAGATCTATTATTTAGGGCTTTAAGCGGAATTTTTGATTTCTTGTTTTAGTGAATAAGACTCTTAGTTTTGTCTTAAATCCAATTTTGAATAAAACATCTTTTTATTTTTTTTTATTTTTTTATGAGTATCATTATTATTATTATTATTATTTCTTTTTGCATTGAAACAACAAAATTTGGCACAAAAGAAAATTTATTAATGATTTAGACTGCACCTAATGAGGGCTAACTACGTATCTCCTTACACAATTTATTTCTATTACATACTTTTCCCTATTATTTTAGAGAATAAGGTCCACGTAGTTCTAGTTACAATGCATCATTACATGAAGTATCGCTTTAATTGATCCAAATTGCAAGGGTTGAAGAATTCAATTCCGACTAAATCTATGAGAATGGCACCTCCACTTGATAGGATGTGTTTAAGCACATAAGGTCTAGTCCAGTTTGGTCTGAATTTGCCTCTAGGGTTGTGCACTGGGGCTCGGATTTCCTTTAAGACCAAATTTCCTTCTTGCAATCCCCTATCCCTTACTTTCTTATTGAAATGCCGGGATAACTTTTGTTGATAACCCTGTAGTCGATACAATGCATCCATTCTCTTTTTTGCAATAGCATTCAACTGATCATGATAACTTTTCATCCATTCTATCTCATCAATCTGACTTTCTCTCATGATCCTGGCTGATCTGATTTCCACCTTAATCAGCAGTATAACTTCCATTCCATATACTAATGAGTAAAAAGTTACCCCTATTGGTGTATAGATGGAAATCCTATATCCCCATAGAGCAAATGATAATTATTGATCCCAGTGCTTATGATTATCAGTCATCTTTTGCAAAAGGGATTTGATGGTTTTATTTGCTGCTTCAACTGCCCCATTAGTTTGTGGTCAGTAAGGAGATGATTTGTGATGCTGGATCTTTTCTTTTTTCAAGAGATGAACTACTTCTTTCTGAAAATGAGATCCATTATCTGTAATAATATCCAAAGGTACTCCAAACCTACAAAGGATGTTAGTTTGGATGAAATGAGCCATTCTTTTTGAATCTAGTACCCGATAAGGTGTCGCTTCTACCCATTTTGTGAAGTAATCAACCACTACAAGGATGTATTCATGACCAGCAATGATTTGGGGTTTATTCTTCCTATGACATCAATGCCCCAAGTTGTAAAAGGCCAAGGGGTGGTTATGGGCTGCAAGGGCACAGGAGGCTGCTTCTGTAGTTTGGCATAAATTTGGCATTTATGACATCTTCATACAAACTTCACACAGTCTTCATTCATGGTGAGCCAAAAATATCCCAGATTTGTAATTTTCTGAGCCAATGCGATCCCATTCATGTGTGGTCCTTCCTCCCCTCCATGGACCCATTCCATGATCTGTTGAGCTTCCTCTTTAGTCACACATCTCAAGTGTATGTTATCCTATGCCCTACAAAACATCTCCGTTTAGCAGGAAATTACTGGCTAACTGTCTTAAAGTTTGACGTTCTAATTTAAAAGACCCTTCCAGATACTTCCCATTCTTGAGGTAGTTAAAGATGTCCCAAAACCAAGGTTTTTGATTAGCCAGTTAAATATTCATGCATAAGGTATAGTACCCTGGTTCTCGCTTCACTTCAATCACCATAGGTCTGATTATTTCCCCATCTCTAATGTCTAGTATTGATGCAAGTGTTGCTAGAGCATCTGCAAATTGATTTTTGGCACGAGGCAAATAATAGAAAGATAATTCATGAAAATTTTCTATAAGATCATCCAAGCACTTATGGTAAAGAACCAAATACTCTTCTCGTTTCTTCCATTTTGCAAGTGCTTGGGACACAATCAGGTTGGAATCTCCATAAACCTCCAGGTAATCAATTCTCAAATTGACAGCAACCTCTAAGCTAGCTATGCAAGCTTCATATTCTGCCTCATTATTCATCACTTCAAAAGCTAGCTTGACAGCCATAGGTAGATTTTCTCCCTCAGGGCTGATTATAACAATTCCAGCACCATACCCTTTGCTATTAGCTGCACCATCAAAGAACAATTTCTAGACTTCAGGCTCAATTTGCATAATTTCTTTATCGGGGAATTATGGTTTTGACTAATTACTGTCTATTGGAGTTGCGGCTAATTGATCGGCTATCACACTCCCTTTTATGGCTTTCCTCTAGACATACTTCAAATCAAAAGCTGCGAGAACCGTCATCCATCTTGCCATCTTACTATCGAGAACTGGTGTGAGGCCTCGCCCGAGCACCGGTTTGATCCGCTAAGTGGGATCAAAATGCTCATTTGGGTTTGAACTCATGATGAAATCCTCGGGTTCAAATTGGTTGATTTTTGAAAAGAGTCGCCATCTTAATTTTATTTTATTTGGGAAAAGATTAAGGGAAAAAATCCAATTTGACTCCAATTAATATCCCAAAGGAAAAAAATCACTAGCCTCGAAAGCAAAAAGGATTCAGGGACTAGGTTTTTGGTTTATTTAGAAAATGATTAGTTTGGCAAATTTAATACAAGATGACTTAAAATAAATTTCATGAATAATATACAAAATGCATGAACAATTAAATAATGCATGAATCAAATAAATAAACATTCAAAGCAATAAAAGTAAATAAAGTAAAAGAATTAACTTTACAACTCAAAACCAAAATAGGAGATACTTCCTTTAGCCCGTATGGGTTCAAGGAAAGTCACAATTCTCCAAAATAATTCTAAAGCAATTACTAAAGGAAAATACTACAAAAGAAAGTCAAAATTAATATTATAATAAAGAAAACAAACTAAAAGCAAATATCACAAAGAAAAGAACTAATTCACAAAAGAATATAAAAGAAAAGGATTATTTCTTATTTAAATTGGATTTGATGCTTTAAACAAGCAAGCCTACGTATCCCTTTGAATGGGAATCAGAATACACGTAGTTTGCCCTTCTTGCGAAGGGGTTAGTTTAGCTTAGCCATTTTATCATGTTTCAGTTCATTGATTGAAAGATGGGTTGATTGATTAAACCAGATTGATTACCAAGTTGTTAATTAGGTCAGGTTTTAATTAACAAGTCGATGCATCAATTCAAATTGTTAAGCTAGTTGACTAAATCAAATTCCAATCAACATGCTTCAAAATAATGAAAAAAATGATAAAACATGCAAAGCAAAGAAATAATAAACAAAAAGAACAAACTAAGCAATCTTAAGAAAATTGAGCTAAACAATGGGATGGATTGACAACAGATGATGATGTTTTGGAAAGACATGCCCCCATTATAGGATAAGGACATAAAAGATAGTATATCTTTAGAGAATGAACCTCTAGTGAGAAAGGATGACTTTGGAGACAGATGAGATGGATTAATTGAAGATGACAACTTTGGACATAAGGGAAGATGACTTGGATGAGCTCTCTCTCTCTCTCTCTCTCTTTCAGCTCTAACTTTTGCCTAAATCGCCCTTTTAGGTTTTCAACTTAACGAGCTTAAATTAATTAAATTTGGAAGAAAATTCCACCATGGTTTGGGCTGCTGCCTTTTTTTTTTTTTTTTTATTTTAAAGGGTTCTGACCTTTGAATTTTGGATTTGATAAAGGTCTTCTCTGAACTTATTGCCCCTTGTTGAGGTACATCATTTAATTACCCGATGTGCAATAGGTAATTACATTTACTTGCTCTTTATGCTTCAACTATTTGATCATTTGACCATCTTTGATTAGGTGTAATTGTTGATGGCACCTCAAATTCTAACATGTGTTAATTGTGGTAGATTTGACTATTTGTTCATTTCTCTCTCTCTCTCCTTTTTTTTTTTTTTTTTTAATCTTTTGGTAAGCTCATCCATATTGGACTAAAAAGGAAGATAAGAAAATAAATGCACTAATAAGAAAATGTAGATGCATTACTATAAAGAAAACTTTATTACAAGATGACAAAAAAAGGACTGACATGGTTGGCAAAATACAAAATAAAATAAAATAGAACGACAAACTTTGACTCAAACTTAAACTCAGACTTTGATTTAGAATTCAACCTTAGACAAGTTAGATTAGCTAGGCCTGAACTCCTCCATGTTATGCCACTTAGGGTTGAGGTAAGGTGGGGTTGAGTCAGATCTAGATTCCTCATCATTGTTCTGGTTGGTGATGGGGAATTCAACTTGAAATGATTTACTTTGGATGTAATCTTCAACTTTTGATGTAGTTGCAGCCAAAGCTCTGAAGGTGGGTAGGTATTGTGTTAACAAATGGGCTTGATAGGTCGGGAGTAGATTCTTGACAATGATATCTACTTATTTTTGCTCGGTTGGCTTGTTTACCATTTGAGCAGCTTTAGCCCTCCACCTAGTAAGGAACATGGAGAAGGACTCATCTGGAAGTTGCTTTATGGTTTCTAAATCACGTCTAGTGACATTTACTTAAGTGTTGTAATGATACTATCTAACAAAGACATGACAAATATCATTCCATGTTCTTTTTTGGCTTTTGTCCAGTGAAAGAAACCATCTCCAGGTAGCTCTGGTTAGTGATTCTTGAAACATTTGAGCAAGGAGCTCATCGCTAAGCCCCATAGGTTTCATTACTCCCACATACATCTTTAGATGAGTTTTGGGGCATGTGGTTCCATCAAATCTATCCAACTTAGGCATTCTAAATTAGGAGGTAGCTTGGCATCAGGGAATAAGATCAAGCTGTCCATATCAATTAAGTCATTGTGGTGCTTTAGTGATTTGATGGTTTTCTCCATAGCTTTAAGTTTATCCATAAGCAATTTGGTATCCTGAGAGAAAACTTCCCCACCTTGAAAAGGATTTAAGAGAGAGGAAGATCTAGAGTGGGTTGTGGTATTTAGGGCTTGAGTATTGGTAGGTTTCCCAAGATAGGTTTGGTTCAAATTGTGGTTAAGATTATTAAGGTTTGCTTAGTTAATCAAGGCTCGAACTTCCTCAATGATGGCTTGACTTTGTTCCTTCATGTTTTCTTCAAATTGGATTTGTTGAGCAGCTAGGATAGCTTGAAAATGCTCTTTATGCTTCTTAAGAAGGCTAGTCATAAGTGTGGTAAGGGCATCCATGTCAAGCGGGTTGGCCATTGGTACCTTACGAACCAAATCAAAGAATTAAGGTAAGTGCTTAGGGAAGAAGCAGGAACATGGGCATGCAAACTTTACGTAAAAAAGACTCCTTTTGATGTTGTGAGCTAACCACATTTTGGGCTTTTGAGGATTTTCTAAGATTGCATAGGTCAAGGTCTCAAGCTTAAGGACCAAAGGTACTAGACTTAGGGTAGTGTGTTAGGCCAAAGGTATTAGGCTTAGGGTACTGTGTTGGGTCAAAGGTATTAGGCTCAGGGTAGTGTGTTGGGCCAAAGGTATTGGACTTAGGATAGTGTGTTAGGCTAAAGGTATTAGGCTTAGGATAGTGTGTTAGGCTAAAGGTATTAAGCTTAGGGATGACAGTGTCTTGTGGCTAGGTTGGTAGGGTATGGGTAAAAAGGAGTTTAGGGTGAAGATATTTTGGGTAAGGTTAAGGTAACAATGTTTAAGGTTAGAGGTGTTTGAGGCCAAGGCCAGGGAAATGAGGTTTTAGGCTTAGGGCTAGGGTATTAAGGTAAGGTTTAAGGTGATAGCTTAAGATTTATGGGGGCAAAGGTGATTTAGATAGGGGTGGGAGTGTTTAAACTTTAGAAGTGAAGGTGTTTGAATAGAAGTGAAAAGTGAGTATGTGACCCTTCTTCGTTTCAAGGTGTAACCTAGACTAGAGATGACTGTATGTTTTGTTATACAATATGGATAAATGATATGCATAGTGAAAATATTTCATGAGAATGCAAAGATACAAGGTTTTAATTATGGTACATACAACCTAAGATCAAGATCTAGGTTTATTACATGGAAAGGGTAAGGGTGGCTTGTATAAGGTACCCATTATACTAGAGCAGCGATATACCTAACCACATGTAAGTCAAGGAGCCTCGCGTGGGTCCAGCAGTACGTATATGCTCGTTACACATTTGAAAGGATCAAAGGATTCATCGTGAGATGGATGATTTCACTATCGACGAATAGACCCAAGGAGGGTTACCCACTCGATGTTACTTTTTATCCATTGTTTTCCTAAAAAATCTAGGTTGAAAGGCAAGGAGCCAATGCAAATGATGCATGAAAGTCATTTATGTATTAAAAGTGCCAAACCTTGATTTAAACCAATTGGTAGTCTTCTTATTTCGTTTGTTAAAAAGAAGGTAGTCCCCAGTGGAGTCACCAGCTGTGAGGCCTCGCCCGAGTATCAGTTCGATCCGCTAAGTGGGATCGAAATGTTCATTTGGGTTTGAACTCACGATGGAACCCTCGGGTTCATATTGGTTGATTTTTAAAAAGAGTCGCCATCTTAATTTTATTTTATTTGGGAAATGATTAAGGGAAAAAACCCAATTTGACTCTAATTAATATCCTAAAGGAAAAAGATCACTAGCCTCAAAACCAAAAAGGATTTGGGGACTAGGTTTTTAGTTTATTTAGAAAATGATTAGTTTGGCAAATTTAATACAAGATGACTTAAAATAAATTTCACGAATAATATACAAAATGCATGAATAGTTATATAATGCACAAATCAAATAAATAAACATTCAAAGCAATAAAAGTAAATAAAGTAAAAGAATTAACTTTACAACTCAAAACCAAAATAGGAGATACTTCCTCTAGCCCCTATGGGTTCTAGAGAAGTCACACATTCTCCAAAATAATTCTAAAGCAATTACTAAAGGAAAATACTGCAAAAGAAAGTCAAAATCAATATTATAATAAAGAAAACAAACTAAAAGCAAATATCACAAAGAAAAGAACTAATTCACAAAAGAATATAAAAGAAAAGGATTATTTCTTATTTAAATTGGATTTGATGCTTTAAATAAGCAAGCCTATGTATCCCTTTGAATGGGAATCAAAATACACGTAGTTCGCCCTTCTTGCGAAGGGGTTAGTTTAGCTTAGCCATTTTATCATGTTTCAGTTCATTGATTGAAAGATGGGTTGATTGATTAAACTAGTTTAATTACAAAGTTGTTAATTAGGTCAGGTTTTAATTAACAAGTCAATGCATCATTTCAAATTGTTAAGCTAGTTGACTAAATCAGATTCTAATCAACATGCCTCAAAATAATGAAAAAAATGATAAAACATACAAAGTAAAGAAATAATAAACAAAAAGAACAAACTAAGCAATCCTAAGAAAACAAAACAAAACAAAACAAAATATCAAAAGAAGAAAATAAATACCTTATGAGGACAAAGGCTTTGGACGTAGGGCAGATGAAACGGACGACCAGATCGCAATTCCACCTTCTCGGCTTGGCAGAACGACAACCTTAGAATGGAGACTCGGACGGTGTTTTCAGGACCTCCTTGGACTGATTTGAGGAGAGCCACCTTGAAACAACCACCAAAATAAAAATTTAAACTAAAAAGTTTGTTTCTTTCACACCAAACTTGTGGAGATAGTTCGTTTGATGCAAAGGCTAATCAAGAAAACTAAGAGATTAAGAGGTCATTGCTTTGAAATCAATTAATTTGATTAAGCAATTCTGAGTGTGGAAATGAGGTAAGGGGATGTTCCTTTTATAGGGAGAGAGTTGATTAAACAATGAAGTTTTGATGTGGGATTCACTTCCCAAGACACAAAACCGCATAGGACGCTTTGGGAACTGCACACGGAGGCTTCTGAACTTCACGAAAGGCATGCAAGCATAGTGTAACCGCATAGGACCTATGCAGTTCTGCACAGAGCTTATGTGGTTCATTATAGGCTCTGTGCGATTCTGCACAGGGTTTGTGCAGTCACCACGAGATTGCCTGTCATTTTTGACTTTGTTCTCATCCGTTTCAGCTTTGATTTAAGCCCAGTTTGATTCTATGGATTCATAATTAAGTGCTGGTTGTCTAGAGGTGCAAATTTGAGGGTTCACAACTAGTCTTTCCATGAGAAACTTTAAGGGACTCTTGTCAGCCAGGACATGAGTGGTATATCAACTTAAATAATGCTGAAGCTTATGACATACCCATACCAAAGTAAGGCATAACTTCTCAATCTGATTGTTCTTGAGCTCATGAGTGAGCATGCACTTGCTTAAGTAATAAATGGCATTTTTATGTGATTCGACAACATTTTGGGAGAGCATTGCCCCCATGGCTTCTTTTGTGATGGAGTAGTAGAGGCTTTCCAGGTCTTGGGGGTTATAATATAGGAGGACTTAACAAGTATTCTTTGAGTTTCTCAAAAGCTTTTTAGGAATCACTATTCCATTGCTTAGCAGCTCCCTTTTTTAACAACTTGAAGATTAGACCACAGACGTCTGTTAGCTGCTTTATGAACTAGCTAATGTATTGTAGTCATCTAAGGAAGCCTCTAATTTCTTTTTCTGTCTTAGGTGCTGGCATCTCCAAAATAGCTTTCGATTTTGCTGGATCTACCTCTATTCCTCTCTTACTAACCATATACCCCAAAAACACTCCGGATGATGCCCCAAATATGCACTTGGTGGGATTCAACTTGAGATTATATTGGCGGAGTCTGGAGAAAAATTTCCCTAAGACGTGTAGGTGATCCTCTACTATTTCAGACTTAATTACCATGTCATTAATATATACCTTAACATCCTTATGTATCATGTCATGAAAGATTGTGGTAGCCATCCTTTGGTAAGTCACCCCTGCATTCTTCAATCTAAAAGGCATAACCCGATAGCAGTACGTACCCTACTTAGTCACAAAGGTAGTCTTTTCTTTGTAAAGAGGGTGAACCTGAATTTGTTTGTACCCTGCATATAAATCAGTCAAAGAGACTACTTCATATTTGGCTATGCGGTCAACCAACAAATCAATGTGAGGTAATAGGAAATCATCTTTGGGGCAAGCTTTGTTTAAATCCCGATAATCCACGCATATGCTGACTTTCCCATCTTTCTTCGGTACTAGAACAATGTTTGCTAACCAAGAAGGATACGTGATTGGTTTAATGAACCCATTGCCTAATTGCTTGGTGACTTCTTCCTTGATCTTTAAAGACAACTCTGGCTTCAATCATTGTAGCTTTTATTTGACGGGCTTTACATGCTCATAAGTAGAAATTTTATGAATAGCTATAGTTGGATCCAGCCTAGTCATACCCTTGGGCTCCCGAGCAAAGCAATCTAAGAAGTCTTGGATCATTTTACTCAAGCCATCCTTGCTATGACATGATGATGCAATGAATATGGTTTTTGGTTTTTCATTTGTGCAAACACTTATTGATTCTTTGCCATTTTTTATTTCATTTAATACTTCATTCAAATTGGATTCAAGACAAGGAAAAGGAAAGGAAACAAGAAGCACAGGATCATAAGAAGAAAAGTTGAGCTTTTTATTATGAATAAAAGAGCCGTTGTCCATTATTACATCAAAATTAAAAGAAAGACCAAAAGGTTCTACTATCAACTCAAATGAAGAATCGAAACTAAAAGACTTTGACTCAGGTTCTAACTCAGACTTGAATTCTAACTCGGATTTGAACTTTGGTTCAGACTTGGACTTGGACTCTACCTTGGACTCTGACTTGGACTTGCCACCATCTCCTTTCTTCTCATAATACCAGTTGTCAAGTTGGGTTTGAGTTGTTTGGATGAATTTGGTTAGGTCAGCCACTTCTTCATCTCCTATCATGCAAATTTGCTCAAAGAGAGCAGCCTCTATATTATCCTCCTAATCTTGTTCCAACATGAAAACTAGTTCATAGTCTTCTAAGGAAAGCCTTTCTTAAGGACTGCCATTTTCTCTTTAGCCCTTTTCTCTGCCTCAGCCAGATCTTCTTTGGTAAGTTTGTAACCTAGACCAAATGGTGGGTTAGCCATAGGGTATTCTTTAAACTGGCTCACTCCTTGCTGCCTCTTGCCCAGTCTTTCCTTTTTTTCTATGAATTGTAGTGTCTCAAAAGCAAAACCTGATAATGGTAGAGTTGGTAGCTCAGGCTGTATCTCCAAAATTGGCATAGAACTTGGGACTTCACTTTTCCCATGCATATCTCCCTTTACAGTGACAACAGAAGATTCATAAGGAAATTTCAGCTTTTGATGGAGGGAAGAGGGGATATCCTTGGCTTAATGTATCCAGGGTCGTCCAAGGAGGAGATTAAAGCATGCTAGTACATCAATAACTTGAAATGGAATAAGATAAGTGACAGGCCCAATGATGACATCTAAGGTAGCCACACCTAGGACCTCCCTCTTTGTGTTATCATATGCCCTTACAATTTGGTCAGAAGGTGTGAAGTTTGAAGCCTCTAATCCTAAACAACTTGCCACTTTTAATGGACAGACATTCAAAGCAGACCCATTGTCTATCAATACCATAGGAACTATTTTCCCTTGAGTAAGGACTGTTATGTAGAAGGCATGGTTGTGATTTAGCTCCCCCTTAGATAGGTCATGGTCATTGAAAGAGATAGAGGTAGCTTTTGTGGTGTTGGTCAGAGAAGCCACTAAAGTCTTAGGGGTGATATCTATAGGAGCTTGGCATTGGTTCAACGCCTTGCAAAGAGCTTGGCGATGAGGGTAAGATGATTGGATAACGCTCCAAATAGATATGTTGGCTTGGGTCTTTTTTAGCTGCTTAAGGATAGGATCTTCATCAAGTTCAGTGCTTCCTTTTATCTTTTCAGCAGAGGATGGGATTGGTTGGATGGGTGGTTGGTTATTTTGTTGGATAGGTGCTTGGTGGATCCTGCCACTCCTGGTTATAGCATCAATCTCCTCCATAAGATTACTCAAATCCAAAACACAACAATATTTAGAAGCTGACTGAATTAAAGAGATAGGATCAACTTCAAGATCAGTGGCAGTGATAAGGTTAATTTAGTGGTTAGGGAGAGGATTGGTGGAAATGTTGGGTCTTGGTTTGGGAGGTATAATGACTCCACTATCTATAATATCTTGTATTTTATGCTTCAAATTTTGACACATGTCTGTTTTATGGCTAGCCCTTTGGTGATATTCACAGTACTCATTAGGGTTGTGATTTGCAGGAAGTGGGCCAGGAGGAGCTCTTAGTTCCAGAGGCTTGATCAACTTGGCTTCTAAAGCTTTCTTGTATATCACAACCAGAGGAACCCCCAACTCAGTAAAGGACCTTCTTTCTAATCTTAATGGCTGATGATGAGAAATGGCGGATATCTCCCCTTCCTTTTTATTATTTGAGGCAGTGACGTTAGCTTGATAGGGAGTGCTCTTCTTGTATCTATTGTGGGTGATCTCGTCTTTGATGTGGCTACTTTGGGTCAAATCTTCTATTTTGGAGGCAATGGTAATAAGGGCTTTGAAGCTTGGGAGGTATTATGTAAGGAGATGATTTTGGTATAGTGGCAAAAGGTTCTTCATAATTATATCAACCTGCTCTTGTTCAGTTGGTTGATTCACCATTTGGGCTGTTTTTTCTCTCCACCTCGTAAGGAATGAGGAGAAATATTCCTTCAGGTTCTACTTGGTAGTCTCCAAATCTCTCCTTGTGATATCCACTTCAATGTTGTACTCATACTGCTTCACAAATGTATTGCAGATATCTTCCCAAGTCCTCTTTTTACTTATATCCAAGTTTAAAAACCATTTTATGGCAGCTCTAGTGAGAAATTGTTAAAATGATTGGGCAAGGAGCTCATTATCGACTCCCAAAGGATTTATTGCCCCATATACATCTTCAAATGTGTCTTAGGGCATGTTGTCCTATTAAATCTATCCAGCATTGGCATTTTGAACTTTGGTGGAGTTCTGGCATTAGGAAAGAGGGCTAAGGAATTGGCATCAATCACGTCATCATTTTTCTTAATGTTTTTGAGGGTCTTTTCCATGACTTTAAATTTTTCCATCAAAGTTTTGGCATTCATATGGGAAGAAAATTCCTCTCCTTGAAAAAGATTCAAAGGAGAAGGAGTGGTAGAATAAGTGGCATTTCGTATTTGGTAAGTGATAAGTGATGGGGTAACATCTAGAATTGGGATAGAGGTTGAGATGATATTTGAATGTGCATCAACTGTAGCCTTTCCTTTATCAGTCAAGTCAATAGGGACATTAGGGGAAAAGGAGTTATTTGCAACAGCTTGGGTCATGCTTGGAATGGTTTGGTTTGGTGTAGTATTTGAACCAAGGCTGGCTTGACTCATCATAGCTTGAACTTCCTTCAAAATGGACTATTTTTGCTCTTTAAACTGGGCTCGCTGGGCCTTCAAAACAGCTTGAAAATTCCTTTCTTGCTTTAAGAGAAGATTTGTTAAGAATGAGTTCAACTGGGCCTCTTCCTCCATGTTAGTTGCATTCAAACCACTTTCTTTCAATCCACTTGTTCCCTCAGCCATCTTAGGTACCTTATTGTAATATCATGAATTTTCATAAATTATAATTTAGAAATATTGTGATATTGACAGAAAATATTTATTATATTATAGCAAATTCTTCCAATTAATTATTATGATGTTGAATTTAAATTTAGTAAATTATTTTAGTAAAATTTTTTGGTAAACCATTTATTATTATTATTATTATTATTATTATTGCAACTGTTAATATATATATATATATATATATATATATATATATATATATATATATATATATATATATATATATATATATATATATATATATATATATATATATATATATATATATATATATATATATACACAGAGAGAGAGAGAGAGAGAGAGAGAAGAAGAGAAGCTGCCTGCCGTCCGACCACCGTCCGACTGTTCGAATCCAACACGCACCACCTAGTAAGGTTCCTGGGGTGCTGACCAAGCTGTCCACCGAAGATCACCGCCGTCCGCCGTCTCCAGCCGCCTCACGCACCGCCGCATTATTCACTGGCAGGAAGTTCCAAGTTAAATTTCGGCCAGTTTCGTCATCCGTTTAAGGTGATTTTGGTACCATCGGACTCCTCTTCCTCTAATCTTTAATTTGGTATATAAATTACTAATTTTGGATAATGTTGAAATTAGTCGAATTCCAGTGATCGACCAGACTGCCGACGTGGATTCTGGTGAACTAGAAGAAACAGACTATATTTTCAGATTTTACGTGTTGAGGCGAGTCCGTTGGTAGTAAGTTTGTGATGATCGGTTGACATTTATGTTTTTCGGTGATTTTACGGTGAGCATCATTTTTCATTGTTCATGCGAGCTTGTGGTATATTATTACGTTCTGTTTAGTAGTTAGTAGGTGTAAGGTGTGTTAGAAAGAATTGAGCCTTTAGGGAAGATTAGATGGTCTAGATAGGAACTAGGTATTTTTTGGTAATTATATTCATACTCTGATAATCTTGTTCATTTCACTGTATAGATCGTTCTGGTGTGCCTCCGGCCGCCCCCAACCACAGTCCGTGAATATTCAGTTCTGCCCTTCTGTACTGTGAGTGATACTTCTAATATACTCTCCTGTTAATCATGCATTGCATTAAGTATATTTATGAATATAATGAAATCCTGATGCTTATGTCATGAAATGAATATATGTGCATGCTCACTCATCATCTGATTGTGTTGGATACTTGGATATTGTGCTGCATATTCTCTGTGTATGTTGGGTGGAGACAGAATGATACAAAGACCACCTAGGACTTAGGATATGATATGGTTATGATGAGTGTGAGAAGATGAGCTATGACTGATGGATGTCGGCCGGGCCTGCTTATCGCCAAGGCTGCTGTCAGTCGGGTCAGGGCTGCGTGGTACAGACCAGTGACGGCCGGGCCCCTTGGATTGGATATAAGAGATAGATTATTGGATTAAGAGAGCCGTTATATGAGGACTGGCTCCCTTAGACTGATTTTAGTGTGGTTTCTGTGGACTGAACTTCATCCTTATATGTTTTGTTGTGATTGGATGTTGGATGACATAATTACATATCATGTATACCTGTTTATATCTGGCTCACCAGGTCTGCATATTAGTAGTATCATTCACTGAGTTGAGACGCTCACCCCTGTCTCCTTATTATTTTTCAGGTTACAGGTTGAGCCTCCTGTTGTAACTTTATCAAGTTGGTCTCTGTCTCATTCTTTGACGGAGTACATGAAATATGTTGTTATTGTAATGTTATAGTAGAATTCTGCATTTACAGTATTGGGGTTGGATTATGATATTACTGGAACTATTGGCTTATATTGTGGTTAAATTATCTGTTGACAATGTTTATGACATTGATTACTATTATTATAAATTATTATGGCACTGTTATGGAAATCTTTTATTGTGATATGATGATTATTGAATAAACTGTCGGCAGATGGAGTAGCAAGGGAATTCATCTGAAATATTTTATAATTATATGTTATACATATTTTTTTTTCTTTATTGGGAGTTTACTGTTTAGGCTGATTGTGGACACTGGTAGCCTTATGCTTTCTCGTGCCCCAGTGCCGGTCATGTGTCTCGAATTTGGGTCGTGACAAAGTTGGTATCAGAGCTTGTTTTACTTTCTTGGGAACTGTAATTGCAGAACTTAGGGTCCTTACACGTCTTTTGTGTCCTCATTGTCTCTATTATCTGCGTTTGCGTGTTATAGTATAATTGTATTTGAGTTTGGTAGGTTATATGAAAAGATTGAAAGTGAGCATTCTTTTTTTCTTTATTTGATAACTGTTGGTTTCTTTTCAGTATCATGAGTACCAGATCTAGGCACGCGGCTGCAAGAGCTGAAGCAGCTGCTAGCAGAGAGCAAAAAGCTCCTGAGGGAGAGGGATCCACAGGGCCAGTAGGCCTAGGACCGGAATGCCGAGAGTGGCACTGGCAAGAGATAGAGGAAACCCTTGCAGTTGAGACTATTTTGGCTGGATTTCAGAGAATTATGTCCGATATGGCTAGGGTGAACCAGCCACCTCCCCTAGCTACTACATTTGCTGTTTCTTTAGAAAGATTCCTTAAACACCATCCTCCAACTTTTTCTAGTCACGAGGAGCAGGCTCATGATTTCTTAGATAGTATTCGGGAGATTTGTTTAGAGTTAGGATGTTCAGATGCCCGATCTATTTATTTTGCTAGTAGGAGGTTGGAGGGCCGGCTCAAACTTGGTATAAGCACTATGTTAGGCCTCGGTACCAGCAGATGTCTTAGGAGGATTTTTCTATTGAGTTTCTAGCTTGGTTTGTCCCTCTTGGATTTGTGCATAGGAAAATGTTTGAGTTAGAGGGTTTGAAGAAGGACGAGCAAACTTCTATGGCAGATTTTACTAGTAAGTTTTTGGAATTATGTAAATTTGTGCCGTCGGTCGTACCAAATGAGGAGACTAAGAAGTTTAGATTTGCTAGAGCCTTAGGAGAAGGCTTTGAGTCATTGATTACGGGTCGTCAAAGCCAACCTTTTAATCAGTTAGTGGACGATGCTAGGGATATTGAGTTAGCTTTGGAAGAAAAGAAAAAGAAAAATAAGGGAATGGGAAAAAAGGAAGGTCAGGATGTTCCAGAATTTGTTGGTACAAGTGGTACTTTTTCTATGGGATCTTATTCGTCAGACTTTCGAGGCTCTTTTAGACGGAGAGGAAGAGGCAGGCACAAAGGGGGAATAAGGCATAGTAGGAGTACTAGTGGCAGTAGTGCTGGTTCTAGTTTTAGCAGTTCAGGATCGAGTTCAGGCACCACGACATGTGTCAGATGTGGGAGAATTCACCAAGGACCATGCTTTGCAGGTTCAAGTGTTTGTTTTAATTGTGGCCAGCCGGGTCATTTTGCTAGAGAGTGCCCTTCTCCTGGGGGACAAAGAGGAGGTTCTCGAGGGTTTACCTAAAGGTCTTTTGCCAGTGTTACCCAACCTATGCAACCTTCATCATCAAGTGGACGATTTGGTAGCCAGCAGGGTCGTGGTTCAGGAACAAGAGGTAGAGGTCAGAGCCAAGGGTTTAGCTCGAGTCAGATGAGTGGAGGACAACAACCAGGTTATGCTAGAGTTTATACCCTTACTCAGCAAGATGCCCAGGCTTCTAATGTAGTGGTAGCAGGTACTCTTTCTATTTGTTCTTTTGAGGCTCATGTGTTATTAGACCCGGGTGCTACACATTCTTTTGTTTCCCCCAATTTTGCAGTAAAACTTAATGTTATGCCTATTAGTTTAGAGTGTTTATTGTTAGTTACCACCCCTATGAGTGATACCTTGTTAGTGGACACGATATTTCTGGCATGTCCCATTTGGGTTGAGGGTAGAGTTCTCCCTGCTAATTTGATTTTACGTGATGTGATGGATTTTGATGTAATTTTAGGAATAGATTGGTTGTCGACTCATTTTGCTACCCTTGATTGTCGTAACAAAGAGGTTATTTTTTGTATACCTGGTGATATAGATTTTTCTTTTTGTGGGGATAAGTGTAGTGCCCTTTGCAATCTTATATCAGCAATTAATGCTAGAAGGTTATTGCGTCATGGGTGTCAAGGTTATTTAGCCTTAGTGAGGGATGTCTCTAAGGATGTTGGGAAGTTAGAAAATGTGTATGTGGTGAATGAATTTCCTGATGTTCTTCTTGACGAGCTTTTGAGTTTGCCTCCAGATCAAGAAATAGAATTTTGTATTGATATAGTGCCAGAGACAAATCCTATATCCATGCCACCTTATAGAATGGCACCTGCAGAATTAAAGGAACTGAAAGAACAATTGCAAGATTTGTTAGACAAGGGATTCATTCGACCTAGTACATCACCCTGGGGTGCTCCTGTGTTATTTGTGACAAAAAAGGATGGGTCAATGTGCCTTTGTATTGATTACCGATAACTGAACAAGGTGACCATAAAGAATAAGTATCCACTTCCCCGAATTGATGACTTGTTTGATCAACTTCATGGTGCCCAATGTTTTTCAAAGATTGACCTCCGTTCGGGTTATCATCAATTGAAGATTAGAAAAGAAGATATTCCTAAGACTGCATTTAGGACTCGTTATGGACATTATGAATTTTTAGTAATGCCTTTTGGACTTACTAATGCACCAGCAGCATTTATGGATTTAATGAATCGGATTTTCAAACCCTTTTTGGATCATTTTGTCATTGTGTTTATTAATGATATCTTGGTATATTCAAGGACGCCCGAAGAGCATGCCCAACATTTGAGAATAGTTCTCCAGACATTGAGGAATCATCAGCTTTATGCTAAGTTTTCTAAATGTGAGTTTTGGTTGGATAGTGTGGCCTTTTTGGGACATGTAGTAACTAAGGATGGCATTTCTGTAGATCCCAAAAAGATAGAAGCAGTCACTAATTGGGAACGACCCACTATAGTTACTGAAGTTCGTAGTTTTTTGGGTTTGGCAGGGTATTATCATCGCTTTGTTTAGGATTTTTCAAGGATAGCAACTCCTCTAGCTTGTCTCACCTAAAAGAATGTTAAGTTCCACTGGACGGAAGTGTGTGAAGGAAGCTTTCAGAGGCTTAAGGATTGTCTTATTTCAGCTCCAGTTCTAGCACTACCCTCGGGTACTAGTGGTTTTACTATTTTTTGTGATGCGTCAAGAGTTGGTTTGGGTTGTGTTTTAATGCAACATGGTAGGGTAATTGCCTATGCTTCTCGTCAGTTAAAGAAGCATGAACAGAATTATCCCACTCATGATTTGGAAATGGCGGTAGTGATTTTTGCATTAAAAATTTGGAGACATTATCTATATGGAGAGACTTATGAGATTTATATAGATCACAAGAGTCTGAAGTATATTTTTGATCAGAGGGATTTAAACTTGAGATAGAGAAGGTAGATGGAACTTCTTAAGGATTATGACTGCACTATTCTGTACCACCCTGGCAAAGCAAATATTGTAGCAGATGCTTTAAGTAGAAAATCTTCTGGGAGTTTAGCCCATATTGTTGTTCATAAAAGACCTATAGTTAAAGAGTTGATTGAATTGTTTGACAATGGATTGCAGTTGGAAGTACATAGTACTGGGATCTTGATGGCACACTTTATAGTTCGCTCAGTCTTAATAGAAAGAATTAAGGTGGCTCAACGACGTGACCCACAGTTGTGCAGCATTATTAAAGAAGTGTAGAAGGGGAAGAATAATGAATTCACAATTGATGATAGTGGAGTGCTTCGATTTGGTTCGCATTTGTGCATCCCTGATGTGGATAATTTGAGAAAAGAAATTCTAGAAGAAGCACATCTTGCAGCATATAATGTTCACCCAGGTTCTAATAAAATGTATCGTGATTTGAAAAGTATTTATTGGTGGAATGGTATGAAAAAGGATATTGCAGAATTCGTCTCTAGGTGCCTCTCCTGTCAGCAGGTAAAGTTAGAACACCAGAAAACTTCTGGATTGTTGCAACCCCTTCCTATCCCTGAGTGGAAATGGGAAAGAATAACCATGGATTTTGTAACTAGGTTACCTAAGACTTTATCTGGCTATGATTCCATTTGGGTGATTGTAGATAGATTAACTAAATTAGCTCATTTTCTCCCTGTGAAGGTTAACTATTCGGTTGCTAAGTATGCGAGATTATATATGGAGAAAATTGTGTGTCTACATAGTGTACCACTCTCTATAGTGTCGGACAGAGGACCTTAGTTTACTTTGAGATTTTGGAAATTGTTACAAGATGCTTTGGGTACCAGATTGGACTTTAGTACTGCTTTCCATCCTCAAACAGATGGTCAGTCTGAGAGGACGATTCAGACATTGGAAGATATGTTGCGTGTGTGTATACTTGATTTTGGAGGCTATTGGGACTCACACTTACCGTTGATTGAATTTGCTTATAATAATAGCTATCACGCCAGTATTGGTATGGCACCATATGAAGCTCTGTATGGTAGGAAGTGTAGATCCCTTGTGTGTTGGGAAGAAGTAGGAGAAAAACAACTTTCGGGACTAGAGCTGATATAGATAACTTCAGAAAGAATCCCCATAATTCGAGAACAATTGCGAACAGCTTTTAGTAGACAAAAGAGTTATGCAGATCATAGGCGAAAAGATGTGTCCTTCAAAGTAGGAGATTTTGTTTTTCTGAAAGTTTCCCCCATGAGAGGAATCATGCGATTTGGTAAGAGAGGGAAGCTAGCACCAAGGTATATTGGTCCGTATCTGATTATCGAACAAGTTGGAGCTGTTGCATATCGATTGGACTTGCCACCAGATCTTTCTCATGTTCATCCTGTGTTTCATGTTTCCAAGTTGAGGAAGTGTGTTCTTGACCCTTCTCACATTCTTCAGCCTCAAGAGATTCACATTTGCGAAAACTTATCATACGAAGAAGTCCCTATAGCCGTGCTAGATTCTCAGGTTCGACGCCTTCGTTCTAAAGACATTCCTATGGTTAAAGTTATGTGGCGTAACCATACGACTGAGGAGTGTACTTGGGAGGTAGAGGCTGAGATGAGAGATAAATACCCATATTTATTTGAATATAGTTGATCTGTTTAGTATTGTATTTTGAATATTTTATGGTTATATTGTATATCTAATGAAATAAGACTTACTATTTTATACGAGATTTTCAATATCATATCATTATTTTAAAATTCGGGGATAAATTTTTTTTAAGGAGGGGAGATTGTAATATTATGAATTTTCATAAATTATAATTTAGAAATATTGTGATATTGACAGAAAATATTTATTATATTATAGCAAATTCTTCCAATTAATTATTATGATGTTGAATTTAAATTTAGTAAATTATTTTAGTAAAATTGTTTGGTAAACCATTTTATTATTATTATTATTATTATTGTAACTGTTAATATATATATATATATATATATATATATAGAGAGAGAGAGGGGGCAGCGAGAGAGAGAGCAGAAGCAAGAGAGAAGTAGAGAGAGAGAGAGAGAGAGAGAGAGAGAGAGAGAAAGAGAAGAAGAGAAGCTGCCTGCCGTCCGACCATCGTCCAATTGCCAAAATCTGACACACACCACCTAGTAAGGTTCCTGGGGTGTTGACCAAGCTATCCACTGAAGATCACCGCCGTCCGCCGTCTCTAGCCGCCGCACGCGCCGCCGCACCGTTTGCCGACAGGAAGTTTTGAGTTAAATTCTGTCCAGTTCTGTCATCCGTTCAAGGTGATTTTGGTACCATCGGACTCCTCTTCCTCTAAGCTTTAATTTGGTATATAAATTTCTAATTTTGGATAATGTGAAATTGGTCGAATTCCGGTGATCGACCGGACTGCCGACATGGATTCTAGTGAACCAGAAGAAACAAACTATATTTTTAGATTTTACATGTTGAGGCGAGTCCGTTGGTAGTATGTTTGTGACGATCGGTCGACATTCATGTTTTTCGGTGATTTTACGGTGAGCATCATTTTTCATTGTTCGTCCGAGCTTGTGGTATATTATTACGTTCTGTTTAATAGTCAGTAGGTGTGAGGTGTGTTAGAAAGAATTGAGCCTTTAGGGAAGATTAGACGGTCTAGATAGGAACTAGGTATTTTCTGGTGATTATATTCATACTCTGATAATCTTGTTCATTTCACTGTATAGATCGTTCTGGTGTGCCTCCGGCCGCCCCCAGCCACAGTCAGTGAATATTCAGTTCTGCCCTTCTATATTGTGAGTGATACTTCTAATATACTCTCCTGTTAATCATGCATTGCATTAAGTATATTTATGAATATAATGAAATCCTGATGCTTATGTCATGAAATGAATATATGTGCACGCTCACTCGTCATCTGATTGTGTTGGATATTTTGATATTGTGCTGCATATTCTCTATGTATGTTGGGTGGAGTCAGAATGATACAGAGACCACCTAGGACTTAGGATATGATATGGTTATGATGAGTGTGAGAAGATGAGCTATGACTGATGGATGTCGACCGGGCCTGCTCATCGCTAAGGCTGCTGTCAGTCGGGTCAGGGCTGCGTGGTACAGACCAGTGACGGCCGGGCCCCTTGGATTGGATATAAGAGATAGATTATTGGATTAAGAGAGCCGTTATATGAGGACTGGCTCCCTTAGACTGATTTTAGTGTGGTTTCTGTGGACTGAACTCCATCCTTGTATGTTTTTTTTGTGATTGGATGTTGGATGACATAATTGCATATCATGTATACCTATTTATATCTGGCTCACCAGGTCTGCATATTAGTAGTATCATTCACTGAGTTGAGATGCTCACCCCTATCTCCTTATTATTTTTCAGGTTACAGGTTGAGCCTCCTGTTGTAACTTTATCAAGTTAGTCTCTGTCTCCTTCTTCGACAAAGTACATGAAATATGTTGTTGTTGTAATATTATAGTAGAATTTTGCAATTATAGTATTGGGGTTGGATTATGATATTACTGGAACTATTGGTTTATATTGTGGTTAAACTCTCTGCCGACAATATTTATGACATTGATTACTATTATTGTAAATTATTATGGCACTGTTATATAAATCTTTTATTGTGATATGATGATTATTGAATAAACTGTCAGCAGATGGAGTAGCAAGGGAATTCATCTGAAAGATTTTATAATTATATGTTATACATCATTTTTTTTTCTTTATTGGGAGTTTACTGTTTAGGCTGACTGTGGACACTAGTAGCCTTACGCTTTCCCGTGCCCCAGTGCCAGTCACGTGCCTCGAATTTGGGTCGTGACACTTATGATGAGGAAAAGGGTAGACAAAATGAGTATAAGACCAAGGTAATACAACAAGATGACAGAGCTTTGGGCTAGTATTGGTATTTTTAGGGATAGGTATTTTAGTGACCCATAGGTTTGGTGAGCTTTCCACTTGTTTCAAGGTTCTTGGATGATGAACGTATGCATGAATGTATGTGTGCATGAATGAAAAGTCATTTCGTGAATACAATAAGGCTTCTTTTATGGTGCATACAACCTAAGGTCTAAGTTCTAAGTTCATTACTTGAAAGGGATAAGGTGGCTTGGTTTGGGGTACTCATCACACTAGAGCAGTAATATACCTAACCACATATGAGTCAAAGAGCCTTGCATGGCTCCAACAGTATGTGCATACTCATTACACCTTTAAAAGGATCAAAGGATTCGTCGCAGGGTGGATGATTTCACTATCAGTGAATAAACCTAAGGAGGATTACCCACTCAATGTTACTCACTATCCATTATTTTCTTAGAACTAGGTTGAATGGCAAAGAGCCTATGCAAGTGATGCATGCAAAGTTACAATTATATTAAAAGGCTAAACTTTTTAAACCAATTAGTAGTCTGTGAGGCCTCACCCGAGCACTGGTCTGATCTGCTGAGGGATCAAAATGCTCTTTGGGAGAAACTCCATGATTGTAACTCGCTGTAAGTTCAGAAAATTGATTTTTCTATTTTTGAAAATTGAAAAGTGAGTCGCCACTTTAATTTACTTGTTTTAATTGGGAAAATTAAAGAAAACCCAACATGATTGACTCCATAAAATATTTGATTTATCCCAATGAAAAATGCACTAATTCGCGAGTGACCAAAGAGGGCTCGAGGATCAAGTTTTGGTAATTACACAATTGGGAAAATATAATTTTCTTTAGTTTGGCTAAAAATGCAAAATAATTCTTGAAAAGGAATTTTTCGTGTATGCATGAACAGGAGTATAATGATGCATAAAGCATATATGATAGGATGGAATGACAATTATAGATAAATAAGCAAAATAAATCATAATTATTACAATGTAAAAATGATTAAAATAAAGAGGATCTTTCCTTTAGCCCTTATGGGTATTAGGAAAAGCACACATTCATCAACTAAGCTAATACAGAAATAGAAAATAAAAGATTAATATAAATTAATCAAAATAAAAGGAAAAAAATGTTAATAAAAAGATTTTGAAGTTGATGCCTTTCAGAATGGCAGCCTGCGTATCCTATTGAATAGGAATCAAACCCCACGCAGTTCATCCTTCTTGCGAAGGAGGGGTTTTGAAAAAGAGTGTTGGTTTGTTTATTAATTTAATTCTGATTCTTAAATTAATAAATTTTAGATCTTTTCTGTTTTAGACCTAAAGAGAATTCTAGATCTAAGTTTAGAATTTTGAAAATGGAAAGAAGATTATACCTTTGCTTTCCTTGATTTTCGGATGAATGGGGCGACCTTAACTCCAGATCTAAGCTCCACCTTGGATTCGAAACCCTTGGAAATCTGAATCTTAATAACAAAAGATTAGTGAAATAGCGTGATGAAATGTATCAGAGAGAATTTTTATCCTTGGAATTCCCCCCAAATGAGCTGGAAGGAGGCTCTATTTATAGAGCTACTAGGGGGGCCGGCGGTACGGACGGCGGCACCGGCACGTCACCGACGGCATAGGCGGCACCAGCGACATGTCGGGCATCCGGGCGGCATGAATTTCATACCGCCTGGCTACCAACACAAATTTCATACCTCCAAAGGCAGCACGGAAGGTGTGTCCCCCTAATGGCGGCACAGCAGATGTGGTACCCAGATAGTGGCACATCAAGCGTGCCGCCCAGGGCAGCGATGCGCCTCTCGTGCGCTGGCCGACTGGTTCGACCTGTTTCCTACTTTTTCATCTGTTTTAGGTCCGTTTCAATTTTGATTCAAGCTCGGTTTGATCCTGTGGGTTTATAACTAAAAGACAATCGACTGGAGAAGGAAAGATTCAGGAAATTTATTTTTCGACGGGGCACCATCCCCTTGACCCCTGCCTACTTACCGACTAGCGAGACCGTCGTATGCGTAGCGTATTATTCTTAGTAGGTGTCAAGCTGCAGCCGGATCAGGAGGTGCAAATTTGAGGGTTTACAACTGCCCCCTCATTAGAATTGGCTTTAAGTAAAAGGCGATTCTGATGATAGTGAACCCTAAGAAGAGATGCCATGTCAGACTTTGGGCTTATGATATCTGCTTGTGCTTATCAGGCATGAGGACATTCATGCCTTATGCAAACTGAACCTTATGAAGGACAAACATGGTCTAAAGATATGAACCTGTTGGGAGAGGGCCCATAGGATAAATAAGGTTTTGTCAATGGCTATTAGTTTGACCTTGGCATTGGATGTGAGAATGGTCATGGTGATCTTCAATTAAGGCTATATGTCTAGCTTAATTGTTGGAGGTAAAGATGATTTAGTGAATTTTAATCAAGACTATCTGTTTTGCCTAGACTTTGAAAGATTTGGAGATTTGGTCCACCTACAGAATTCAAATTGGTTTAACAAGGCCATCTGTTCGGCCTTACTATTGGGGAGATTATGATCAAAGTTATCTGTTTGACTTTGCTGTTTGGGAAGATTGGGATCAAAGCTATCTGTTTGGCTTTGGTAGTTGGGAGGATTATAGTCAAAGCTATCTGTTTGGCTTTGATGTGAGGAGGAATTGGAACAAAGCTATTTGTTCGGCCTTAATGTTAGAAAAGCTATGATCGAAGCTATCTGTTTGGCTTTGGTGTTAGAAGGATTGGGATCAAAACTATCTCTTCGGCTTTGGTGTTATGAGGATTATAATCAAAGCTATCTGTTTGGCTTTTATATTAGAAAAGCTGGGATCAAAGCTATCTGTTTGGCTTTGGTATTAGAAGGATTGGGATCAAAGCTATATGTTTGGCTTTGGTGTTGGGAGGATTATAATCAAAGCTATTTGTTTGGCTTTGATATTAGAAAAGCTGGGATCAAAGCTATCTGTTTGGCTTTGGTGTTAGAAAGATTAGGATCAAAGCTATCTGTTCGGCTTTGGTGTTGGATTTATAGAAGGTTATGTCTCTGAAAGACGAGGGGTGTGAGAATGTCAACATGGGTGTCTGGACTCGGTTTGCCTATTGAAAGTTATGGTTGAGGATTGGTCCTTGTAGGGAAAGGTTTTGGCTAAGGAGGGTAGGTTTGGTTTAGGAAATCCATTTGAAAGGCTTAGTCTGATTTTGCCTTAAGGGAGGTCATAGGCTTCATAAATGAAGGCCTTCTAGAATTGGGCTTCATGGCGAAGGCTTTTTGGTTTAGGCTTTATGATGAAGGCTTTTGGATTTGGACTTCATGGCAAAGGCTTTTTGAGAGTGGGCTTCATGGTAAAGGCTTTTTGGGAGTGGGCTTCATGGTGAAGGCTTTTGGATCTAAGCTTCATGGCGAAGGCTTTTTGGGAGTGGGCCTCTTAATGAAGGCTTCTTAGGTTGAAACTTCTAGATTTGAGCTTCTTGATGAAGGCTTTTGGATTTGGGCTTCTTAACGAAGGCTTTTGGATTTGAGCTTCTTAATGAAGGCTTTTGGATTTTGGCTTCTTGATGAAGGCTTTTTTTTTTTTTTGGGAGATATGCCTCTACTTCTGGTTTTGCTAAGGAAACTAGATTTAAAGATGATAAGCCCTGATAGACTTGGGAATTTTGGTTCTACTCATTTTGAGGAAAGGGTGGCATATGGTATGATTTGCCAATGATGCTTGGGATGGAAAAATATGGTTTCATAAAATTTGAGAATAGTTTGAAGATAGGCTGGAACTTTTAAAAAGAATCATGGAGGTTGTATGATTTTACTTTTTGTAGCATGAATCATGGAAAAGAATAAGTCAAGCTTTTCTTGTTATTTGAGATTGAAGAGACTCTTAGAGTGATACTTAATTGTAAATTGCACTAGTTGAAACAAAGAGCCCTTAGGAATAGCTAAAGGGCTAGTGGAAAATAGACTGGAGATATGTATGAGGGATTGTGCCTTAGCTCTTTGAGCCAAGTGACAAGACATATTGACAGATGATAACATTCTTGGGAAGAGATGCCCCTATTGTAGGATAAGAGCATAGAAGATAAAATATCCTTTAGAGAATAAACCTCTGGTTAGGAAGGATGACAGATCGATTGAAGATGATTTGACAACTTTGGACATGAGGGAAGATGACTTGGATGAGCTCTCTCTCTCTCTCTCTCTCTCTCTTTTTCTCAGCTCTAACTTTTGCCTAAGCTGCCCTTTTTTGCTTTTCAGCTTAGCGAGTTTGCATTTAGGAGAAAATATTCCACCATAATTTGGGCTGCTGCTTTGAGGGGCTTTGGCATTTGAATTCTAGATTTGACAAAGGTCTTTTCTAAACTTATTGCCCTTGTTAAGGTGCATTGTTTGATTACCTAATATGCAATAGGTAATTCCATTTGATTTGCTCTTTGTGCTTCAATTATTTGATGAGAGGTCCATTACTTGACCTTCTTTGATTAGGAGCCGATGAAGCGATAGCTAATTTGTGAGCACCTCAAATTTTGATTAATGCTAATTATGGTAGGTTTAATTGATCTCTTTTTTCCTTTTTTTCCTTTTTCTCTCTTTTTTTTTTGTTTTTTGTTTTTTTTGGCTCATCCATACTGGACTAAATAAGGAAGATGAAAGAAAATGTATGTGCATTACTACAAAGGAAACTTTATTGCAAGATGAAAAAAGAAACTGCTATGGTCTATGTGAATAAAGAAAAATAAGACGACAGACTCCGACTTAGATTTGGACTTAGACTTAGACTCAAGTTTAGACTTAGAATTCAATCTCAGACAGGTCAGATTAGCTGAACTTGAACTTACTCCATGACATGCCTTCTAGGGCTGAGGTGAGGTAGGGTTGAGTTAGAACTAGATTCCTCATCACTGTTCAGGTTGGTGGTGTGGAATTCAGCTTGAAATGATGTACTTTGGATGCAATCCTCAACTTTTAATGCAGTTGCAACCAAAGCTCTAAAGGTGGGTAGGTATTAAGTTAACAAGTGGGCTCTATAGGTAGGAAGTAGATTCTTGACAATGATATCTACTTGTTCTTGCTCGGTTGGCCTGTTTACCATTTGAGCAGCTTTAGCCCTCCACCTAGTAAGGAACATGGAGAAGGACTCATCTAGAAGTTGCTTTGTGGTTTCTAAATCCCTTATTGTAATGTCCTCTTCACTATTGTAGTGGTATTGTTCGACAAATGCCTTGCAAATGTCCTCCCAAGTCTGTTTTTGGGTAACATCTAAGTTAATAAACCATCTTAGGGTAGGATCAGTAAGAGTTTGTTGAAAAAGTTGAGCAAAGAGCTCATTGTTGATACCAAAGGGATGCATTGCCCCTACATACATCTTTAAATGGATCTTAGGGCAAGTAGTACCATCAAATTTGTCCAAATTTGGCATCTTGAACTTTGGTGGAACTCTTGCATTGGGAAATAAGCTCAAGGATCCTATATCAAGCAGGTTCTCATTCTTCTTCAAAATTTTCAGCATTTTTTCTATGTGCTTCACTTTTTCCATGAAGGCTTTGATTTCAAGGTTAACTTCCTTCCTTTGGAAAGGATCCGCAGGTCAGGAAGTGAGAGTAGGGGTGAAATTTGGTGGTTGAACTATCATGGGTTGATAGAGTGAGTTGTTTCTGAGGAATTCAGGTGATGGAATAGGTAGTGGTTGAATGATGTCGGTGTTTGCAGGCTCTTTGTCTTTGGAATCAACTCTGAAAGTGAATCCATAAACAGGATAAAAGGCGGGTTTTGGGTCAACTTTGAATGGTTTTGGGTCAGTTGGGTTTTGAGCCAGGGAGGCCTGTCCCAGCATGGTATTGACATCCTCTATGATAGCCTTCCTTTGGGCTTTGAGCATGTCTTAGAAAAGGGCTTCTTGCCTTTTCATCATAGTTTCCTAGTGTTCAGAGAGCTTAGCAAGAAGCTCGTCAAAAATTTCATCAGCTCTGGTAGCGATGATCTCATCTCCGACAACAGACATCTTGTCAACCTTTGAAAGGGAAAGGGAACTGGGTTAGTATCTAGCTTTGGAAAAATGGGTTATGGGGAGGTGTGACAAACCAAAAGATCTTAGGTTTAATGACAGTGGATGACAGTGTCTTGTGGTTAGGTTGATTGTGTATGGGTAAAGATAAGGGTAGAGGTGTATGATATTGCTAGGTATGTATTTAGCTAAGGGAGCTAGGTCAAATTTTAGCTTTGGATGGCTAGATCAGATTTTAACTTTGAGTGGCTAGGTCAGAATTTAGCTTAGGGTGGCTAGGTCAGATTTTAGCTTTGAGTGGCTAAATCCAAATTTAGCTTTAGGTGATTGGGATTGTGATTGTTTTACCATGGGCTTAAGGATAGAGTGACCATGGGTTTTGGGATTGCGTATGGATGTACCATGAATTTGGATGTTGGGTGCACCATGGGTTTGGTAATAGTTAGATAATGGGCTAGACTAGATCATGTTAGATGGGCCATGGGTTTGGATAGTGTTGTAAGAGATGAAACCTAGTCAGCATTTAGTTTAGGTAAGAATTAGAGTGACGCTAAGTCAGTATTTGGCTTTAGTAAGGATGGTTAAGGATAATGCTATATCAGTGTTTAGCTTGGGTAAGGACTATGAAAGATGAAAGCTAGATCAGTATTTAGCTCGAGTAAGAGTTGTGAAAGATGAAAGCTAGGTTAATATTTAGCTTTGGTAAGAATTATGAAAGATAAAGCTATGTCAGTGTTTAGCTTGGATAAGAATTATGGAAAAGGATGAGGGTACCATAGATGGTTTTTTTTTTTTACCATGACTTTGACATAGGTTTGGATAGGACTGGATCATGGGTTTTGGGTGAACCATGAGTTTTGGGCTTTGACCATGGGTTTAGGTGGACTATGGCCTTTGGGTGTTGACCATGGGTTCAGGTGGACTATGGGCTTTGGGTGTTGACTATGGGTTTAGATGAACCATGGGTTTTGGGGTTTTGACCATGGGTTTAGGTGACCATTGATTTTGGGTGTTGACCATGGGTTCAAATGGACCATGGGCTTTGGATTTTGACTTTGGTTTTTGACCATGGGTTTAAGTGGACCATGGGTTTTGGGTATGAAGTTGTTTGGACAGGTTTTTGACTCTTCATAAGGTTCAAGCTATGCATGCATGTATGCATGAATGAAAAGGTTTCATGGTAATGATATATCAAGTTTAGTATTATGGTACATCAAATCCTAAATGAAGGTTCTATAAGTCATTACATGAAAGAGTTAGGGTAATTTGAAGGGAACCCATCACACTAGAGATGCGATATACCTAACCACATGTGAGACAAGGAGCCTCGCATGGGTCTAATGGTAAGTGCATACTCATTACACCTCTAAAAGGATTAGAGGATACATCATGGGTTGGATGATTTTACTATCGTCAAGCAGACCTAAGGAAGGTTGCCCACTCGATATTACTTTCTATCTATTGTTTTCCTAGAAGCTAGGCTTTTGTGGACTAGGAGTCCAATGTAGTGATGCATGGTAGAGTTATTTTGTATTTAAAGCCAAACTTGGTATTTTACCAAAAGCAATCCACTTTATCTTTTATTTGAAAAAGATTTTAAGTCCCCTGTGGAGTCGCCAACTGTGAGGCCTCGCCCAAACACCGGTCCGATTTGCCGAGGGATCGAAATGCTCTTCAGGAGAAACTCCATGATTGGAACTCGCTGTGACTTTAGAAAATTAATTTTTCTATTTTTGAAAATTGAAAAGTGAGTCGTCACTTTAATTTACTTGTTTTAATTGGGAAAATTAAAGAAAACTCAACATGATTGACTCTATAAAATATTTGATTTATCCCATGATTGACTCCATAAAATATTTGATTTATCCCAATGAAAAATGCACTAATCCACGAGTGACCAAAGAGGGCTTGGGGATGAGGTTTTGGTAATTACACAATTGAGAAAATATAATTTTCTTTAGTTTGGCTAAAAATGCAAAATAATTCTTAAAAAGGAATTTTTCGTGTATGCATGAATAGGAGTATAATGATGTATGAAGCATATATGATAGGATGGAATGACAATTATAGATAAATAAGCAAAATAAATCATACTTAATTATTACAAAGCAAAAACGATTAAAATAAAAAGGATCTTTCCTCTAGCCCTTATGGGTACTAGGAAAAGCACACATTCCTCAACTAAGCTAATACAGAAATAGAAAATAAAAGATTAATATAAATTAATCAAAATAAAAGGGAAAAAATGTTAATAAAAAGATTTTGGAGTTGATGCCTTTTAGAATGGCAGCCTGCGTATCCTATTGAATAGGAATCAAACCCCATACAGTTCATCCTTCTTGCGAAGGAGGGGTTTTGAAAAAGAGTGTTGGTTTGTTTATTAATTTAATTATGATTCTTAAATTAATAAATTTTAGATCTTTTCTGTTTTAGACCTAAAGAGAATTCTAGATCTGAGTTTAGAATTTTGAAAATGGAAAGAAGATTATACCTTTGCTTTTCTTGATTTTCGGATGAATGGGGTGAGCTTAACTTCGGATTTAAGCTACACCTTGAATTCGAAACCCTTGGAAATCTGAATCTTAATAACAAAAGATTAGCAAAATAGCGTGATGAAATGTATCAGAGAGAATTTCTATGCTTGGAATTCCCCCCAAATGAGCTGGAAGGAGGCTCTATTTATAGAGCTGCTAGGGGGGCCGGCGGTACGGCTAGCAACACTAGCACATCTCCGGTGGCACGGGCAGCACCAGTGACGTGTTGGGCGTTCGGACGACACGAATTTCATACCACCTGGCTGCCAACACAAAGGCGGCACGGAGGGTGTGCCACCCTAACGGCAGCACAGCAGACGTGGTACCCAGACAGCAGCACGTCAAGCATGCCGCCCAGGGCAACGAAGCACCTCTCATGCGTTGGCTGGCTAGTTCGACCTGTTTCCTATTTTTTTGTCCGTTTTGGGTCCGTTTCAATTCTGATTTGAGCTCGGTTTGATCCTGTGGGTTTATAACTGAAAGACGGTGGACTGGAGAAGGAAAGTTCAGGAAATTTATTTTTCGATGGGGCACTGCCCTACAGCCCGCAAGGGGCGCCACCCCCTTGACCCTTGCCCGCTAACTGGCTAGCGGGACCACCGTATACGTAGTGCATTATTCTTAGTAGGTGTCAAGTTGCAGCTGGATTCGAAGGTGCAAATTTGAGGGTTCACATAGTCCTCTTATTTTTTCCTTTTTAAAAAGAAAATAGTTCCCCAGTGGAGTCACCAACTATAAGGCCTCACTTGAGCACCGGTCCGATATATTAAAGGGAATCGAAATGCTCATTAAGGAAAGAACTCAAGAAGAAGCCCTCGAGCTTATTTTGAAAATCATTTTAGAGTTGCCATCTTAATTTATTTTTATTTTGGGAAAATATAAGGAAAAAACCCATTTGACTCCCATTATTACCCAAAGGAAAAAAATCACTAGCCTCGAAACCAAAGAGGATTCGGGGACTAGGTTTTCAGTTTAACAAAATATGTTCAGCCAAGTAATATAAAAGTAACTTAAAATATATTTCATGAACAAGTAAAATGCATGAACAATTTATAATATGTATGATCATTGATTCCAATAATAAATACAAGTAATAATCCAAGGTAAGATTTATCATTACAAATAAAATCCCAAAACATAAGGGATACCTCCTCTAGCGCTTATGGGTACTAGGAAGCTCTATGGCACTGCAAAGCCCTCTACAGTAACTTTGGCAAAATTTTGATTTTTTGCAATCCCACATCATATTTGAACAATTTCTATGCTCCAAACCTCCTCCTATATATAGAGGGCCTCCCCACACTTCAAGGCACCAACTTTTAGAGCTTAAAAAGCATTACTTCAAGCAAAACACTTTGCATTTGCTCCTTACTTCGCCAAGCGAGTTGGGGGATTTCTCCTTGATTCTTACTCCACTAGTTTAAGGCTTTCCGCCTGCTTGTTCAACCCAAGGCTAGTCACTGCCCACCGTCTGAGGCTGTCCACCACCCACTGTTCAAGGCTATCCATCGCCCATCCAAAGCTAGCTGCCGCCCGCCATCTGAAGCTAGCCGCCACTTGCCATCCACCATCTGAGGTAAGCTTCCTTTCTGTTAATTTCCTTACATCTTTTAGTTAGTTAATTGAATATATTTATCTAGGTTGCTAGCTAATCAACTCGGTAATCAATCAAATTAATTAATTAACTCAACCCTCTTTTAATCAATCAATCAAAACATGATAAAGTGGCTAGGCTAAACTAACCTCTTCGTAAGATGGGAGAACTGCGTGGATTCTGATTCCTATTCAAAGGGATACGTAGGCATGCTTGGTTTAGGCATCGAATCCAATTTAAAACTAACCAACTCTCCCCCCTATCAGCTTCTTCACTTACTTTTGTGTTTGTTTCTTTGCTTTATTATTATGATTAGTTTGGGGAATGTGTGACTTCCTTAGAATCTATAAGGGCTAGAGGAGGTATCCCCTATGTTTGGAATTTTATTTGTAAACTTTCTTTTGGACTATTACTTGTATTTATTATTAGACATGTGGAATCAATGATCATACATATTATAAATTGTTCATGCATTTTTAATTGTTCATGAAATATATTTTAAGTTACTTTTATATTACTTGGTCAAACTTGTTTTGTTAAAATGAATCAAAAACTTAGTCCCCGAATCCTCTTTGGTTTCGAGACTAGTGATCTTTTTTCTTTAGGTAATAATTAGAGTCAAATGGGTTTTTTCCTTATATTTTCCTAAATAAAAATAAATTAAGGTGGCGACTCCTAAAAACAATTTTCAAATATATCAAAGATAAGCCTGAGGGATTCCTCGTGAGTTCTTTCCCAAATGAGCATTTTGATTCCCTTTAGTAAATCGAACCGGTGCTTGGGCGAGGCCTCACAAGTCTCGAATGATTTGATGATGATTTACAAGCCTTGATTGATTCCTTTCCTAATTGAATGTTTCATAATTCTGAGAGGTGCAGAATTAAGGGTTCACAAATGTCCGCATCATGATGGAACAAATCTCCTTATTCTAAAGCTCAATTGACCCAAAACTACTCAAACCATACCCAAAACCTGCTCTTTATCCTGTTTTTGGATCCACTTCCAAAGATGATTCAAAAGATAAAGAGCCTGTAACTGACACTATTCCACCACTACCCATTTCATCACCTGAATTCATTAAAAATAACTCACCCTATCAACCCATGACAATTCAACCACCAAATTTTACCTCTACTCTTGCTTCCTGACCCACATATCCTTTCTAAGGGAAGGAAGTCACCCCATAAATTAAGCCCTTCATGGAAAAAGTTGAGCACGTGGAAAAAGTGCAGAAGAATATGAAAAAGAAAGAGGACATGGTAGATACAGGATTCCTGAGCTTATTTCCCAATGCAAGAGTTTCTCCTAGGTTCATGATGTCAATTTTGACAAATTTGATGGAACTACCTGCTCTAAAACCCATCTTAAGGTGTATATGGACTATAACATTGAGGTTGATGTAAAAAGAAGAGACCTCAAAACTACCAAACAATATGCGAAAGAATCCTTCTCTTCGTTCCTTACAAGGTGGAGGAAAAAGTCCTCTCAAATGGTGAATTGGCCTCCTGAAAATGAATAGATTGATATAATTGTCAAAAATCTTCTTCCAATTTACCAAGATAGGCTACAAACTCAATATCTACCTAACTTTAAAGCCCTTATTACTATTGCTTTGAAAATTGAAGACCTAATTTAGAATGGGCAAATTAAAGAAAAATTTGCATCTGGGTCAAGGTATAAGAAGCCGACACACCAAGGCAATATAACTTCCTCGACGAATCAAAAAGAGGGGGGGGGGGGGAGGGGGAGTTAATATTTTAATAATTAAAAAGCCTTTTAAGATTAAAAGGAGGTAATTGTCTAACCTAGGGGGTGTGCCCATGGGTGTTATTATTAAGAAATTGCTTCAGGAAAAAATGGTAAAACTCCTTGAACCTAAACTAGTCCCCAATCCATTACTTAGAATTCATAACCCAAACGAGAGGTATGACTACCACCAAGGATTTGGGCGTAAAATTGATGCATACAAGGCCCTTAGACAAAGAATCCAAGCCTTATAGACTTAAATGACCTTTTAACACCAAAAGCCTGACCAAATAATCCTTTACCCAATCGTACCAAATATCACCACAAATACCTTACCCAACCGTATAGTCAATGCCATTAATGATTATGAGGGAGTTCATCCTATCTCTTTGATTGAGTCAAATCCCAACTATTGTTGCGTTTTGGACCTCACCAACTTGGTTGAGGAAATTGATGCCATCACTTGAAGTGGTAGAATCCTCCAAAGCATAAACCTACCAAATCCAAACACTTAACCCATCCAACCCATTTTTGCACCAGCTGACAAAATGAAAGGGTATCTTGAACTAAACAAAGACCCTATCCTCAAGCAATTCAGGAAAACTAATGCAAACATATCAATATAGAGCTTAATCCAATCTTTTTATCCTCATCGCCAAGCTCTTTGCAAGGCGTTGAATTAGTGCCAAGCCTTTATTGATATCACACTTGAAAATCTTATTGCTTCCATCACCAGTGTTGCTAAAGGGGTATCTATCACCTTTAGGGAAAATGACATTCTAGGAGGGGACTCTGACCATAATAATGCCCTCTATATTACAATCATGATTAGAGGAAAGACCATGCCCATAGTTCTCATTGATAATGGCTCGTTCTTGAATGTGTGCCCTTTAAAGGTGGCTAGCTATTTAGGGTTAAAAGTTACTGATTTTACCCTTTCTGATCAAATAGTAAGGGCTTATGATAACACCAAGAGAGAAGTTCTTAGGGTGGATATTATAGATATAACAATCGGGCCTACATCCTTCACTATCCCTTTCAAGTGATTGATATGCCTTTATGTTTCAACTTGCTACTTGGAAGGCCTTAGATCCACCAGGCAAAGGATATCCCTTCCTCCCTGCACCAGAAAGTCAAATTTCCTTTCAAGAAAGGGGTTGTTACAGTCAAAGGGGACATGCATGGAAAACCTGACATCCCAAGCTCTATTCCCATCCTTGAGATCTAACCTGAGTTGTCTGCTTATCCACTCTCTAGCTTCTCTTTCATACAGCACATTAAGGGCGAAGAGGGTAAAGAGTTTGTCCCATTTGATTTTGACCCATTTGGAAATATTGTTGTTTCTAACATGCTCAAAAAAATGAACTACTTTCCTAGTTTAGGTTTGGAAGAACAAACAGGGCTTGAAGTCTTTTCTAGACTATCCAGTTGCAATGCCACCATTTGGATTGAGATATGAGCCCACTGATGAGGACCTTATAGAAATGGAAAAGTGGTCCAAGGAAAGAGCAACTGCCCTTAAACAAGGTGAGATCTATGACTGATCCAAGTGCCCTTACATCAAAACTTTAAATGGCTACTTTATGAGGGAAAGTGACACAGTTCCTTACTATGACTTTCCTGAGCCCTAGGTTTGCCCCATTACTGAAAAACTAATCCCTGGGTTTGAAATCTTTTTTTATGTCAAGCTTGAGTTAGAAGATTGTGAACCAATCTACATGCTTAGTCAAGATTGCGAAGAGAATATAGAGGATAGTCTTTTTGATGAAGTATTCATACTTACTGTTGAGGAGGAGAAAACTGACCCTTCCACCTTAATCCAGCCCATCAAGACCAAGCTGCAAAATTAGTCCTTTGAGGAGAGTCCCTTTTATTCTTCTAAATCAGAATCCAAGTCAAAGTCTCAGTCTGAATCAGAGTCCTCTCCAAACTCATCTTGTGAATCTGAGTCTGTTTCTTCTATTTCTTTTGATCATAGTGATGTAACTAACCATGAGGGTCCTACTTTTCAATTTGATATAAACTGGGACATATCCCCCTTTGAATTTAATAAAAAATTTGCCCTTTTCTCTTATGATCCTATGTTGCTATTTTTCTTTGATGTTTCAACTTTTAAATCTAACTTAAATGACACATTAATTAAAAAAAATGAAATAAAAGATGATGCAATTAAAGAGCCAATTAATGCTGGCACTCATGATGTACTAAAAACTACATTCATTGCATTTGCATGCATAAATAGGGGTCACACTAAGGAGATGATCAAACGGTTTCAAGACTATTTTGCATGGCTCCCAAAGGATATGACAGGTTTGGATCCAAGCATAGCTGTTCACAAGATTCCAGTTTATTTAGGTGCTAAGCCCATTAAGTAGAAATTGCAAAGGCTTAAGACAGAATGGTCTATACGAATCAAGGAGGAAATTACCAAGCTATTAGACCACAATTTCATTAAGCCCATCATCTATCCATCCTGGCTTTCTAACATTGTGCCAGTTCCTAAGAAAGATGGCAGAGTTAGAATATGTGTGGACTACAAGGATTTGAACAAGCCCTGCTTGAGGATGATTTCTCCTTACCTCACATTGACCTTCTAGTAGACCACATGGCAAGTTTCGAAATGGTTTCCTTAGTTGACCTAGCTATAGTATACAATCAAATAATGGTTCATCCTCCTAACAAAGAGAAGATAGTCTTCATTATTGAGTGGGGCACTTACTATTATCGGGTTATGCCATTTGGGCTTAAAAATGCTAGGGCAACATACCAAAGGATGGCTACTACCATTTTCCATGATATGATGTACAAAGAAATTGAAGTTTATATTGATGACATGGTGATAAAAGGCACCATTGTCGAAGAACATTTAGAAGCATTAAGGCAATTCTTCCTTAGACTTCACCAGTACAATCTTAAACTTAATCCTTCCAAATGTGCCTTTGGGGCTTCATCTAGAGTATTCCTAGGCCATAGTCAGTAAGAAGGGTATAAAAGTGGACCCTACTAAATCAAAAGCAATTTTAGAAATGCCACCTCTTAAAATAGAGAAGGAGATCAGAGGTTTCCTTGGACGACTCTAATACATTAGTCGATTTATCAATCAATTAGTTAATGTATGTGGGCCCATCTTCAAGCTACTCAAAAAAGGGGCCTTTAAGCATTGGAATGACGAATGCCAGAAAGCCTTTGACCAAATCAAGTAATATTTGCTAAACCTACTAATATTACAGCTACCAAGGCTTGGGAAACCTTTGTTACTTTACTTATCAGTAACTGATGAAGCAATGGGGGCAATGCTTGCTCAGAACGCTCCTGATTCCAATAAGGAAAATGCTATCTATTATTTGAGCAAAAGGATGCTATCTCATGAGCTCAATTACGACTTTATAGAAAAAATATGCCTTGCATTAGTATGGGTCTGCCACAAACTGCAACACTACTTCTACTCTTTTACAACTCATGTTTTTGCTAACAAGAGCCCTTTGAAATTCCTTATGAAGAAGTCGATTTTTGATAGTAAGATGGCAAGATGGATGGCTATGTTAGTAGCCTATGATCTTAGGTATGTACAGTGGAAGGCAATTAAGGATAGCATAGTGGCTGATTAGTTAACTATAGCTCTAATAGATGATGAATGGGCTGAACTTGAGTTCCTTGATGAGGATATCCTGATGATTGGTAATGAAATTTGGAAGCTCTATTTCGAAGGGGCATTTAACAATAAAGGGTATAGTGCTGGCATTGTATTCATTATGAAAACCTACTCATAGTCATCAAACTGAACTTTGAGGTGAGAAACAATAAAGCAGAGTATGAAGCATGCATTTACGGCCATAAAGCAGCAATAAGGCTCAAATAAAATGTCTTGAGATTTATGGGGACTCGAATCTAATAGTGTCTAAAGCCTTAGGGAAGTGGAAGATTAGAGAAAAGCATTTGGTTCCTTACCATAAATGCTTAGATGAACTGGCAGCCAATTTCTATGAACTATCTTTCCATTATCTTCCAAGAATGAAGAACAGATTCATTGATACTTTGGCAACACTCACCTTAATGCTTGACATAAGTGACAACTTCATAATTAGACCTATTATAATTGAAGTTAAGCATAAGTCAGGATACATAACTCATTACTTGAATATCCAATTGGTTGATGGCAAACCATAGTTTTGGGATATCCTTAATAACACCAAGAACATACTTTATCCTAAAGGGGCCTTTAAAATAGAAATGAGGACTTTAAGACAGTTGTCTAAGGGATTCATTCCAAATGGGTAAGTACTTTATAAACGGGTTTAGGATAATATCCATCTAAGGTGTGTCACTGAAGAAGAAGCCCAGTAGATCATGAATCAGGGTTACTTTTAGCTTACTATGAATCAAAACTGTGCAAGATATGTGCAAAAGTGCCATAAGTACCAAACTTCAGAAATAGCCTTATGTACCTCTATCCCCTATCACTATGCCTTGGCCATTTGCAACATGGGGCCTAGATGTCATTAGCAAGATAAGCTCGAAGTCTTTCAGCAAGCATGAATTTATCTTGGTAGCCATTGATTACTTTTCCAAGTGGGTTGAAGCTACACCCTACCAAATATTGGATTTTAAACGAGTGGCTCAGTTTATCTGTACCAACATCCTTTATAGGTATAGGGTTCTTCTTGAGATCATCACTGACAGTGGATCTCACTTCTAGAAGGAGGTCACTCAGGTGTTGAAAAAGGAGAAAATCCAATCCGTATAGGCCTTAAACAAATGGTGCATTTGAAACTACAAATACGACTCTTAGGAATGTACTACAAAAGATGGCTAACAACCATAAGGATTGGTAACTACATTTACCTTATGCCTTATAGGGATTCAGAACAATAATGCATACTCCAACCGGTGCCACACTTTACTCTTTGGTATATAGGATGGAAGTTGTCCTGCCAACTGAGGTAGAAGTCAAATTAGCTTACATTATGAGGGAAAGTCAGTTGGATGAAGTGGAATGGGCAAAAGGCTACCATGACCAACTCCTAGCCATTGATGAAAAGAGAATGGATGCCTTATACCAGATGCAAGGCTATTAATAAAAACTGGCTAGGCACTTCAATAAGAAAGTCAGGGACAAAGGATTACAAGAAGGTCACCTTGTTTTGAAAGAAATAAGGGTGCATGTTTATGATCCAAGGAGAAAATTCAGACCTAATTGGAATGGCTCGTTTGTGCTCAAGAAGATCCTATATGATAGAGTAGCAATCTTGATGGACTTAGGTGGCATAAAATTCACTAGGCCATGCAATCTAAATCAACTTAAGAGATACTTTACATAAGTATCCTTATAATTCACACATAGCATTTGCAATCCTTGTAAACTCATACACAGCATTTGCAATTCCGTCAAGTGGAACTATATGAACCTAATTCTCCATAAAGAGAAAAAAGAATAAAAAAGATTATATAATTGTAAGGAGATACGTAAGTAGCCAATGTGAGTTCAGTCCAAATCATCAATGAAATTTCATTTTTACATTCATTTGGCTCTTAATTGCGTCATGAAATGATAAAAAATTATATAAGCTTGCTAAGTTAAAAACTTGAAAAGACACTTAGGCAAAAATCAAAGCAATAAAAAAATGATAATAAGAAAAATGATGTCTTATTTGTCTTATTTAATTTTTGGAACATCAAAAGAAAATAAAGACATGATCATATTAGTCTCCTAAACTAAACAGAAAATAGCCCAACAATCATGATTCCTCTTCCTTTATCTCCTCAAGTATGGCAGCCCTTCTAGCCTTTTTTGATTTCTATGAGTTGGCTATCCACCAGTCAATGTACTATAAAGACTTACCACCAGAGTGAGCAGGATGAACAACATGGAAACCTCTTACCCATCCATTCTTGATAGCTCGAGCAATAGTCTCAGTAATCAGAATAGATTTAAATAGAGTGCCACCTGAGGGCACACCCTGTCTATGGCCTATCTGGCATATTACCCTAGTAGCCTGGTAAAAGGTCACCATCCTCAATCCCAGAAGATAGACCATTTTACAGCCAAAGCTCACGGTCATAAACCTGTTGATCTTGTACCATTCGCACCTCTATAGTAACTCATCATAATCCAGCTTAATCAACCATTTGATCCACTCTTTCTCTGAGTTCCTTTTGATCACAATTGTTCGAGTCCTATACCAGGAAGCAGAGTAATCCACCTTGATGGAAGGGCCTACTACATAGAGATGGTCTCTTAGCCAAATCTAAAAGTATAAAAGATAAGCAAAAGAAAATATGAAAATAGTTGAAGGGACATTCAGAAGTGAGAATTGAACCTGAAGAATGATAAGACTGATAGTCCATGGCCCATTAGAAGTGCAGAACCTATCCAAGTTTATAAGGGTCTCAACTAGCACCATAGTAGCAATGGATCTCCCATCCTCCATTTGAGGAATCAGCTTAGTAACTCTAGCATCCTCCTAGCTAGTAGAGCTCACAAAAATATATCCTAAGTCAGACAGAAGGATAAAGCCTACATCCCCAAATGAAATCACCCATCATCCTCAAAATCCTTAGGATCATAGAACTTTGCAATCACAGCAGTTAGATATACCTAATCCTCCATAACCATTGGACTAGCAACTTCCACACTCAAGTCAAAAATTCCCCTAAAAGAATTAAAATACCCTACTTTCTCAATAGGAGTAGCTAGCACAGCCTCAGGATCAGATCCAAGTAATACAAAAAAATTCCTCAAAAGTACGACACATCTCCTCCATAAATGGCCCAAATCTGAAGACATAGGTAGCTAAATCCCAAAAGCTCATGCATGCATGCAAAAAATCCCAATCAATCAGAAAATTGATGAAAAAGAAAGAATACAGTAGAAAAATAATTCTTGAAGGCTTAGAAATTGATTGTACAGATTGAAAGCATTCGAAACAACTTAAAAAGGCTAAAATATGAGATTTGCCCATATCTAGACTAGGCGTGCCACTGCCAACCAGATCAGTGACACGACCGACCGTGCCGCCCTATGCCAGCTTGTGCCACCCTATCCTCCAGTAGATTTTGACAACAATTCTCAAAAATTTCACATTGTTTCAAGTCTTTAAAATTCATTTTCATGTCAAAACCAGTATAGAGTTGACAAAAAAAAAGAGGTAAAATGAGAGAAAAGCATAAGGAATAGTACGATGAAAGTCCTATTAAGTCGAAAGTTTGTATGTACACATCCACATCATGCATCCAAAGCATCCATAAGTCATAAATATCATGCATACATCTAAAATACTGCATAAACATAAGGAGTGCATCATCCTTGGTACATACATACATGACATACATAGCTAATCTAACATGTCACTAATAACCACGCCTAGGTCTGCGGCACCCTCACCTGGGGTCCTCCTCATGCTGCTCCACCATCTCATCCATGTCATACAGAAGGGTGCTCACGGAAAATGCATAATAGCCCAGGAGATCATAATGATACTGAGTAAACTAGGGATCTAAAAAAGGAAATCAAACATGAGTCAATACAAGGCAGACAAAGGTTAAAGTATAAGCTGTGTAAAATCTTACCTCTATGATGTTCCCAGGAATGGTGGGGAAGAATGCTAGTCTCTCATCAGGAAGATTATAGTGTTGTGATCAGCCATCATAAGAAACATAATTAAGATGAGTTGATAAATAGATAAGACCAGTAAGCAGGGGAATCAAATCAGTCAGACCTTTTACTGAAGCATCTGGAGATGGAGTTGAGCCACTGGCCTGAGAAGGACCAGCCCTTGAGGGACCGGCCATAAAACTTGAAGGACTAGCCGCAAATCCTGAAGGTCTAACCTTAGGACCCATGTTGCCAACAGGGGTAGTACTACCGGCCCGTGAAGAGACAAAACTTCTAGCTCTAAAAGGGGGCCCTCGGGAAATGCCTAAGCTAGACCCTTGATGTGTTGGCCTCCGTAATCTATCCAGTGGAGATGTGCCTTGCATCAAAAAAGTCTCACAAAACCCATCATAGTCAGCATGTAGTAAGATATAATCCAGGCAAGAGACCCCTACAACCTAAGTATCCTCTCTCAGGATAGCTAGACCATATCTCATGTCTACATGGGGAGGCTATGACACAACCCTCTCTCTAGTAATCTATGCCTTCATCCTCTCTCCCAAGTAGAACATCCTTAAAGACTCATAATGGAGCAAAAAGCAACAAAAAGATAAGTGCATACTAGGCATGATCCGATCAGGTATCCACTCTGCCAATCTCTCAAATGGCATCCATCTCACCTACAAACAGACTGCAAAATAAGCAGTGGAAGGTAAAAGGAAAAATCCAAGTAAAGTTCAACGAAGGAATACCTAGTCTACAATCAAGGTGGCAAAAGCCTTTCTGCAATTCTCAAAGGGCGGCACCATGTACGTGTCTCTATTGGATGCTCTCCAAATGTGTCCGTAGGGTGGGTCAATAGCAGTGGACTCTTTTAGTGTAGGAGCTAGCATCATAAAGTGCTCATAAGCCTAGTACTACAAGAAATAAATTTTATCAATCGCTAGACAAGGATTAGAAAACTAGATGATGGAGTATAATACTCACCTTGATCATAATAGAGGTATCGCTATAGCCACTAAATGCCCCGCAGGAAATGTTACACAGCTCCTGGTACATAGCATAAAGAGCAGCACCTTCCCAGTCAAAGTCGCCCATCTCATCCAAGTTCTCCAGTGAGTGTAGGACACTCAGGTTAATGCTATCCTTACTGTTATACAGAAAAGTACAGCTCAAGATAATTAAAGCACAAAGCCTAGCACCCTGATCAATATCATTCTGACAAAGAGTCTGACCCTTAGTCATTAAGGCTTGATAAAGCCAGAAACGTGGGACATTAGGATTCCTAAGGGATAGGTTAGCCTTAATCAAAGCAGTCATCTCTATAGGAGAGTGCTCGATCCATGAAGAGTAAAACTCGAGAGGACGAGATTTGAAGTGCATACCAGTAAGCATACTCCACTCAAGAGAAGTGACTGTCATCTCACCGCATGAAAGGTGGAATGTATTTGTAGTTTGCGAACGACTTGACTATAATAGTGTTGATAGGCTATTTGATGTCTAGCTCCAACCACCCGAGCAAGCCAGATGGCTCGAGGTGTTGACGGATGACCTGTTGATTCCCTAGATAAAGGGCAACCAACTCCATAACACTCCTGCCTCCCTTAGGTCTCAATTGTACCCTCTAAATTTTTTAATGTATCATGCTATTTTTATGGCAAAAAAAATATAATAAAAAATAAAAATAATGATAATTTATGACTAACCAAAAATGTAGGAACATAGCATACCCAAAGAGATCCAATGTAACTGACATGGCGATTCGGCTCTTTCAGCAATATCTCTGGGTCCTGAGCACCTAATGCTGGCTAGTATTAAGGTTTCATAAAAATAGTTGAAGAAAAAAAGAGTGAAAAAGAAAGGTTGAAAAAGAAAAGAGAGAGAGGGAATAAAAGTGAAATCAAGCTAGAGAGAGAGTGAAAAAATGAAGTTATGAAAATGAGAATGGAAGAGGGGTATATATAAGTGAAAGGTGGGCACCCCTCATAATGATACCTTTTGGTTTTCCTTGATTCGCAGGTCTAGATCATGTGGTTTCATCATAATAAGCTCGTTTTAATTCAGAATTTAGTTTCTTTTGAAGTAGTGGATCCACAAGATTTTTATCTATCTCCCAGAATAGATAGGGTCTCAATAAGAGTTTAAAAACTCCTAAAATTGCAGAAAGATTAGAAATTCAAAAATAGCAAAAAAATTGGAAAATAGGCCAGACAGGGTCGAAAAGCCAGAAATCAGACATGGTGTTTCTATACAACTCCTAATGCAGATAGGGACCTTTAGGATCATCAGAATGACATCTTAAGCCTTTAGGTTCACACTTATCAGATCTAGCCTCTGTTTGGCCAAATTAGATAAGGGGGTAGTTATGAACCTTCAAAATTGTAGCTTCAGTCGAACGATTTTTAGTTACAAATTTGTAGAATCAAATCGAGCTCAAATAAGATCAGAAACGAACTAAAATTGACCAAAATAGTGCAAAACTAGGTTGATCTGGCGAGTTAATGGCACGCTAGGCATGCCACTGCATTAGGTAGCACGCCTAGCATACTGGTGGTAAGGCAACATGCTCTGCATGCTTATGGCACGGCGGCACCACTTGGGTGTCGCCTGGCCACCCGACACACCACTGGTGCTGCCACTAGATGCCTACTCTGTAAATAGAGCTTCCATTTCAGCTCTTTTACAAGAATTTTAAGGTAGAAATTCATTTATATTGCTATTCCTTTTATGTTAAAAATTTGGTTTAAAAAATTGATACTAAAATCTGTCATTGCAACTTCTTTTAATTTACAATTATTACTTTGTTTTGCTAACCTTTTCTATTTAAGATTCAACTTCAGGGTTCCCAAATCTAAGATGGAGCTTAGATCTAAAGTTAAGCTCATCCCATTCATCTGAAGGTCAAGAAAAATAAAGGTGAATTCCTTTTTTCCATTTCTAAAAATTCTAAACTCAGATCTAAAATTCTCTCTATTCTATCATTCTTTAGGTCTAAAATAGAAAAAAAATAAAATTTATTAATTTAAAAATTAGAATTAAATTAATAAACCAAATCAACATTTTTCCCAGAACCCCTCCTTTGCAAGAAGGAAGAACTGCATGGGGTTTGATTCCTATTTAATAGGTTACGCAGGCTGCTATTCTATAGGCATCAACTCCAAAATCTTTTTCAATAACATTTTTCTCTTTACTTTGTTATTTATTTGTATATGTTGGATTTTGTATGTTCATTTCTGTAATTTAGTTGAGAAATGTGTGCCTTTCCTAGTACCCATAAGGGCTAGAGGAAAGATCCTCTTTATTTCATTCATTTTGATTTTGTAATAATTAAGTAGGATTTATTCATTACTTATTTATTTAGAATTATCATTTCATTTTGTCATTGATAATTGTTTCATTCATCATTTTACTCATGTTCATGCATACACTAAAATTGCCTTTTTAAAAGAGTTATTTTGCAACTTTTTAAGCCAAATATTTGTTTAAATGCCAAAACCTGATCCCCGAGCCCTCTTTGGTCACTTACAGATTAGTGCTTTTTCGTTCAGATAAATCAAATATTTTGGAGTCAATCAATTTGGATTTTTCTTTAATTTTTCTAATTAAAATAAGTAAAATTGAAGTGGCGACTCCCTTTTACGAATAACAAGTTGCAAAATACAATTTTATAAACTCATAGTGAGTTCCAATCATAGAGTTTCTCCCAAAAGTATTCTAATTTCTCAGTGGATTTGACTAGTGCTCGGGTGAGGTCTCATAGTATTGGAGGGGATTTTTCAAGCTAGATCCAGAGAGGGATATAGGACTAGCTTGCATTGTAGAGTTGAAGACTAGGGTTACGAGGATAGAGCAGGATTGTATGGAGCTTACGGAGGAGAATAAGAATCTAAAGAAGCAGAACTTAGCCTTGTGGAGGAGGTTTTATGAGGTCTAGTGTGACTTCATCTAGTTGAGGAGTTAGTATGAAGGATGGGGTATAATGAGAGCTAGAGAGGCTAAAAAGGGTTTATTTAGATGCCTTCGATATATGTGCATAGCCTGTGGACATGATAGCCATCCTACTAATGAGTGCCCCAACCAAATATCAATTTATTCAACATGAGTTTTGATCTACCACTCATATTGATAGCAATAGGGTGAGGAGTAGTGATGTAGAGGATAAGGAAACCAATGGAGAGGACAGAGACAGGGAGGTGCAGATGGGTAGTAGACTAGTGTGTGTGTGTGTGTGTGTGTGTAATCTCAAGTGGTAAGAGAAATGTAACACTACATAGCAAGTCTAAAAAGGTGATATAACTTACCACTAATATTGTACTCATAAAAGATGAAAGTGTATTAAATTAAGATTATTAGTGATCATAATATTATGTTATGTATATCATGTGATCTCTTATTACATGAAAATATGAATTTAATTTGTGCTTTAAATTTAAATATGTTATAAATATGATGAAATGCATAACGTAATGTTGGATAAATGTGATCATTTACTTGTGTATATATGTTATGAAAATAATGCTTTTGTAAATCTTCATATATGACAAATGAATATTGAATGTGTTGATGATTATGGAATTAAAAGGTTATCCAGTAAGAAGATGCAATTAGGTGAACAAATTCCTCATAGTAGTGAGAGTGTTACCCTACATGCCACATCAAATGTTACATCCATTCAAAATGACAATCAGAAACCCTCTTATTTGAGGCAGTAAACCTTGGGTGACAAAGAATCAAATTAGCTCGAAAATATGAAAGCGATAAGGCAAGAACTCAAAGAACTCAGGAAAGAGGTGGTTGAACTAATGCGACAATGCCAAGATGTATCACTACTTCTAACAAGAGCTTCACCTAGCCTACAATATGAAGAAATTCCTCTACCTCCACCAAGCTCCTCAAAGGGTGTGAAGAAGAATATTGCCCGACGAGGGAGTAAGTGTCAATGAGTTTAAAAAGATGAAACCTCCCCAGTTCAATAGGGAGGAAGGGGAGGAATCTTAAGAGTTCTTAGATGAACTTGACAAGATCGCACAATGCTTGACATGTTTGAATGAGAAAGTAATTGAGTTAGTAGGAATGTTGACTTCATAATGTGATAATTGAATATTGAGCCATTTGATATGATACTTCTTTATGACATTTGACCATTGTGAACCTTTCATGTTGACCTCATAATGTGATAATTGAATTCCTTATTATGAATCTTATATGAACCTTTTTGTAATAACCCACACCTACCGTAGGAGTTTCGTGATTTAAATTCTTGAATTTAGACTTATTATGCCTAAGTCAGTGCTTCTATGAAAAATTCATGTGTTATGTGATTGATGAGTATGTGGCAAGTTAGAGTAGCTCTAATATGGCTAATATGAATTATTATGATGAAGTAAGTGATTAATATGAAGTGCATAAGTATAAAATAATTTATTTCGCATAAATTGAATTTTCATGCATGAAGCTATTTTTAAGCATAAAATAATTTATATGACCATTTTTAAAATATTTTTAAATAAATATTTTGGGAGAAATTTTAATGAAAATACTAAGAAAAATATTTTATTTTTAATTATCTATAATCAGCCCATAAATTAAATAAAAGGCCCAAATTCCCAAAAGTTCACTACACCAAAACAGTCCTAACTTAGCTCATTAAGGGTAATCTTAGAAATTGCCCAAAACCCTACATATATTAAGTGAAATTTTGGTCAGCATCTTGTATCAGCCACCATTCTATTATTCCATCATATTTTCTGCAGAAAATTCTGCCAAAAATAATCTGTCAACCGAAATTCACAAAATACCTTCAAACTTTGCGATTTCGCGACTATTTCATAAGTTTTTCCTTTCCTTTCAATTTGCTATTTGATTTTTATGAAAGTAATTATGAGAAAATTATTTTGAATTAAGTATTTACTGATTTTCATTGATTAAGTTTAGCCTAGGTGAATTCTTGAGAGAAAAATTAATTTTTCTACCGAAACACAAACCTCTCTACGCGAATCCTCTAAAGGTGAACCCTAAAATTCAAAGTTTGGAATTTTCATAAATAACAAGGGGAGGGGCTGCCAAATCTTAAATTATTATATTCTAAACTAATTTTTGTTGTGTTTAGATGAAAAATATTGAATTAAATCATATTTATGTATATTACTGTAATGATCATAAAATACCAAAAAGTAAGAAAAACTAATGATTTTTGCTTTAAACCCTAAAATTGGAATTTTCATGCATAAGAATTGTCTATGGCTACCAATTTGCATGTATTTAAATTCTAAACTGATTTTTGTTATGTTTGGATGAAAAATAATGGTTTAAATCATGTGTTCACATATTACTGTAATGACCAGAAAGTACCGAAAATAAGAAAGATTCATGGTTTTCACCCTAATACCTAAAGTTGGAAATTTTGCATATACAAATAAATATATATATATATATATATATATATATATATATATATATATATATATATATATATATATATATATATATATATATATATATATATATATATATATATATATATATATATATATATATATATATATATATATATATATATATATATATATATATATATATATATATATTGCTGCTGATTTGTACATTAAAGAATTCTAAAATGATTTTTGTTTTGATTGCATGGAAAATCTTGGTTTAAACCATAGTTTTGCATACTACTGTAATGAATAGAAAGTGCAAAAAGTGAGAAAAAAAAATGTTTGCTCTTGATTGTGTAATTCAGCCTATATTGGGAATTCAATCCCAATATCTATAATTTTTATATGATATGTTTTAATGATTATTGACATGTGTACATGAATGATAAATGATTTGATTGCATGTTTATTGAAGAAATAACTCTAGACAAGTAGGGTATATTTAGGGTTTCCTAACCCTAGTTCTATGATGTGATAATATGTTTATATGATTAAATGATATGGGAAATGATTTTTATGATGAGTTAATGATCTTAAATGGATGATGAGATTGATTATACGAATTTGTCATAAGAGATAAGCATGATACTTGAAAGGCTACTTGATAAGTTAAAGGTGTTAAGTATGTTAAGTTGAATGCTAAATTGAATTGATATTAAAATCATGATATATTGTGTTTCACTTTAGAAAAGTATTGGCATGGGTTATAATGTGTTTTCATGTGTGCCTATAAAGGGTAAGTATGCAAGACTTTGAAAGTCAACATGTTATGTGCAAGTGATAAGTGCACTTTTAATATAACTCTGAGTTTATGTGAATGTTGTATGTGTATGGGATAGTTATGGGATAGGATACCATGATATTAAGTGAATGCTGAGTAATGAATTAAATATTATGATAGAGCTTGAGAAGCAGTAGAAGTTCAAAGGGGCTACAAGTACTAGGAGCAAAGGAACCACAAGGTAAGTAAACATAATATTTCAAGTTACAAGTACAAGTTATCATGTTTGTGAACCTTTGATATCTTGAAACCTAAGTTCTTTTCTACTTTTAATTATGACTATATGATTTCCTTATAAGCTTGGGTTACCAAAGGACAATTGGTCTAAAACCATTTTTGATTATTCTATGATAAAGAACCTTTGTGAATTATTACCTTATTTTCTTTCTGGAAGCATATTATTATTCATCTTTTGTTAAATAAGTTAAACTGCTATTACTATTATGTTACATGTAATTGCATTCTTAAATGCTATTGTTATAAGTGATTATCATTAGCTCTAAGTATCGTATTTATGAACGCTTTTATGCAGAAATCCTCATGCTGATACGGGTAATCATCGGTACCTATGCATATGGTCTTAACCCGATGGATAAGGGTAGTATATCCACCTTAGCTAGAAGGGGCAGTTCTAGTAGTAGGGCCTGATCAGTTCTACTACTCTTTACAAGTTACAAGTTGGGAGTTGGAATTTGGTTTAATGCCACCTCTCCCTTGAGTGAATGAGCTAATAAGTTGTCACTCTTTACAAGTTTACAAGTTATAAGTTGATTTCTGTGAACCTTGCTTATTTGCAAATCATGATTTATGAATCTTGAACCCTTATGAAGGGATACATGCTATTTTACAAGTTTTATTATTTACTTATTTAGATCATCTATCTCACTCCTTTTTCCTCATATGGTTCCAAGTGAGCATTATGAGGAGGCAAGGTGATTGCTCATGCTACCTACTTCGTTTGGGAAATTCCCTTGTCAAAATTATAATAATACCATACTATGATGAGTCCTTAAACACTTTAGGAGTTTTTATAGGAACTTTATTTTAGAACATTATGTTGGTGACTTTATTTGGAGTCTTATTATTATTTTCCTGTAAATTGTATTAAAGTTGTAATACCTAAGGTTTCCCTAACCTATTAGAGTTAGCAATGGAGGCACCATAATGTTTATGTCCTCCCTAACACATTAAGAACCATAAGAATATCATGAGAAGCAAACCCTAAATGAATAATATGACAATGAGTGAAGAATATAATTGATTTTGATTAGCACTTTTATGATAAAATGAAAGTCAAACTGAGTTTGACTTAATATGACTATATTAATAATTTATTTGAAATGTGAATCTAAAGTACTAGTGAATGGACACTAGCATCTCCTAAATCATTAGGAGATAATAATGGTGATATGAAAAGTTGATTTCAATTAAAGTTACAAGGGTATAATGAAAGTTAAACTTAGTTTGACCCAATGAGCTTACATGATGTACATACTTGAACAATGCTAATGAAAGGCTAGAAAATGTGTATTATGGAGTGAACAAGATTTATCTAGCAATGTCTAGAGTGTGTAATGATATTAGAAGATAGAAATATGTATGTTAAAGTGAAAGAAAGGAAATGGAAAATGTATTAAGTACCAAGCTTGAAACGTGCATATATGAATTTGTTAATGGGCTTTTGGACTCTAAAGCCCAAGCCCATTGGATGGCTGGCCCATTGAGCCTAAAAATGGATGAACATAAGCCTTAACTAGAGTTAAGAATGGTTAACCAAAATTGAGTTAGTTGTTGGAAAAGCTAGTCACCATATTTGACTAAGTCAATTCCTTTTCCAACTTGAGTTTTCACTTCACCTACACTTAAGTCTATATTCATTTTGCTCTTTCCAAGCCATATAATAATGATCATCACCATTGTAGAGAAAATCCTAGCCCTCTAACTTTATCAAATCATAGCCATCCATCAAGGTTAAATCTTAACCATTATATTGAGCTTGATCAAATCTCCACCATATATATATATATATATATATATATATATATGTAAAATTTATGTTATGATCATCTTTTTTCTATCTCTACACCAAAGTTCTACCATGGCAAATGAAGTTCTCTCTCTACATCAATAGCAATAAGAACTTTGGCAAATCAAAGCTAACCAAGGTAAGGAATCATGTCCATCTCCTCTTATCTATGTTCTAAGGTTGATTTGATTGTTTTAGTTACATAAAATATGTCTTGCACCGTAAGGAGAAATTCAACCATAATAGTGAATGAAAAAGGAGGTGTTCTAAATTCTATTTGAATACATCTATGGTTACTTTAGATGAAGAATAATGATTTAGAAGTGTTGAAATGAACTTTAAAAACTTGGTTCAAGATTTGAACATCTTAGAAGCATAATATAGTTTGGAAAGGGAACTTGATGTTCTAATACTAGATATTGACAATTGAATGATCATATAGGTTTTATGCTATGCTAATTACATAGTTCCATGATCAATTTGAAGATTGAATGAGGAATTAATAGTTTTCCCCAAATTCTAGGGTTTATGGAAAAATTGGAGATTTTGAGTATTGAATTTGAATTCATGAAAGTGAAGGGAAAATCAATCTTAAGAATGGAATCACATGATTTGTATAATGTTAATTTTGAAATTCAATTGGTAGAAGTGATTTTCCCCAAAATTAATGAACAAGGTTCATTCATGGAATTTGATGGTGGAAGTAGAATTACTTCCATTGAATATTAGAAATTGTTTAAATTGATTTTACTCAAAGTTGAAAGGTGAAATTAATGTTTTCTCATAGTTTTATCTTATTTTTGATTCCTTTAATTGTTAATTTATAATTTATTTTTATGATTTTATGATGTTTTTAATATGTTTGTTAAGTTGTTTTTAGTTGCATTAAATAATTAAAGAAACAGAAGTTTGGAGCAAAGATGAAAAATTTGTCAGAACATTGCACGGTAGGAGGATTGCCATTGCGCGGTAGCCAAGCCCCTGCAGTGCATGTAGAAAGCTTCCCCAGCGCCAACTATCTTCTTTAGCACCCAGCAGCAGCAGCAACAAAGCCCAGCAGTGCTTCACCTAGCTCTCCAGCACCCCATTGTCGCTTGCTTCCTGCAGCCCACCAAGCCTAGTGCCTAGTTGCCTTCCCCAGCGCCCTATAGCATCACCTCTGTGCATATTTTGAAGATTATTCGAGATTTTGTAGGATTTTCAACCCTAAATTATTTTAGAAAAGTAGAAACAAAAAAAGAAGTTTTGTTGTTTTAAATAGGGCCATCTGGAGGAAGAGGAGCATCTTAATTTTGGGAGGATACTATCTTCTCTTCTAGTTTTCTGTTTTCTTAATTTTAGTTTTTGGATTTCAACACTTAGATTATAATTTTGCTCCTGGGAAATTTATTTGTGGAGATTCAAGAGATTGAATTAGATAAAATGGATTGATCAACGTGGTTTAATTCTCATTTCTTTAATATATTTCTTTTTGGGGATTATTGAATTGATATAATTGATTTAATGGATTCTTTGGTTATAATAAAATTATGATGAATTCTTTATTTCCCATGAGTTAATTTTATCCTTGTTTATGGTTTGTATGATGTGTTAATGATATGGAATTGAATATAATCTCATTTGATTATTTTTATTATCCCTAATTGAATTGATTAATTGTTATTGAATAATTGCTTAGCTACCAATTGTTTGACTTAGGTTTTGACTGAAGGAACGAGAGTTGAAGTTCAATTCCAGATTTCATTCCTTTAGGATCTTAAAACGAATTACAAATATAAGTTTTAAAATTAGGTTTTAGTTTTTGATATATGATTTGATAGAATGATTTTTATAAATGTGATTGCTAATAAATTAATTTTTATTCTTTGAATTGTTAGAAACTAAGGCTTTAGAATAATCAATTGGGTATATTCATGAACATATAGGATTGATAAATTAAATACAAACCCTAGGCATCATTCATTCATTATTTTAAAATCTATATTTTCTTTTAATTTCCTATTTGCAATTATTTCTTTTCAAATCATTCAAATTCTTTTCATTTAATTTGCTTTAAGTTGAGACAAATATTTCCATTTGCAATTTCTTGAGAGATATGACCTTAGGTGCTTTCGATATACTACAATTGCCCCATATACTTACGAATAGCTTTTGGATAGTTTATTTTGAGGCGAACAATTAAGAGGAAAGGAATTATCCTTCCTCAAATGAATAGCTTTAGCCATTTGAAGAACAACTAAGGAAAATGTTAAATTTAGTAACAAGTATATGTATAGTATATCTTGACTTTAAAAGTGATAAGTTGTGCTTTAATGAACAAGATAAAAATGTTAACAAGTTAAGCTAAATTAAGCAAATGTTATAACCAGAAAATGATTGATGTGCAATTGAATTTCAAATATGTAAAGTCTAAAGACAAGGACAAGGATATCATCAAAAAGTATAAGGAGCACTACTAGCATCAGAGTTAAATGTAAATAGGAGCAAAAGAGTCCAAGGTGAGTACTTAATAATATAATATGACTTGTTCTATATGCTTTGAACCTATTGTTTAAACCATAATCATTGAAAATATTATAACTCCTTGATGAGCTTGAATTGCCTATTGAATATTGAGCCATTTGATATGATGCTCCTTGATGACAATTGACAATTGTGAGCCTATCATATTGAATTCATAATGTGATCATTGGATTCTTTAATGTGAACCTTATATGAATTTTCCTATTGAATGTCCATTAATAAGCAGAAATCCCCTTATGATATGGGGTAATACATCAGACCATGTGCACTTGGTATAAGCCTACGAGTAGGGCGAGACTACCTAACCTTTGTTAGGGTGGAATGCTTAACTATAAGACCTGATCAGTCTTACGTAATGTAATACATGTGAGTGAGTAAGGCTTTGGCCGCCACTCTTAAATTTATATGTGTGGGAAGCATCTTGCTCCCAAGAAAATGTTATTTCTGCTAAAGATATTATTTTCATCTTAAATGAGAAATTGAGCCATAGTGATAATATTGATTGAAATCATTCCATTGCTATAAAGAACCCTTCTTGAAATTAGTCCTAGTACTCACCATATATATATAGATATTGTATTGTTATGTACTCACTGAGCTTTGTCTCATTCTTTAGTGGTTTAAATTTTTCAGGGAAGGTCAATAAGTTAGCAAGGTAGATTCCAAGCTATATTCTTCTACTTAGAAGATGCTTTGCTAAATTTAAAGGTGGTGATTCTTGACTATGAAGACTATTGTTTTAGAGCTCCACGGTAGTGGAAGGTTTAGTATAAAAACATTATTGGGTTTACATGTGTTGTAAACTATATTGTAATTACTATTGTAATAATGTATGGAATAATGTGCATTTGGCAAATGATATAAAATGAAATTTTAGAAATTTTACAAGTTGTGTTTGTGATTGGTATTATAAGTTAATTAGGAAATGATAAACAAGTAATGGGTAACAAGGAAAGGTAATCAAGTTATGATCTTGGGATAAGGTCCTACATGATGAACGGTAAAGGATTTATAAGTTAAATGAGGTTCTATTGGTTTAGGTGACTTTATGTCTCCCTATGCCTTAGGATCGTCATGGCTTAATAAGTGGGTCGTGACAGAAGTATATCTTTAACTTCCATAACTTAAGGTATTTCCTTTATAAAAGGCTTTATTAAGTTAATGCATGAGGTTCAGTATGATCCTATGCAATGTTATTATATGGATGAGTGGGTTCTATGGGCGTCGGTGACCTTATATCTCCCCATGTTCTACGACCATCATGTCTCTGAAAATGGGATGTGACAAAGTTGGTATCAGAGCTATAGTTTTAAAGCCTAGGATAGACTTGTCTATTTATTGGGTTGGTTAAGTGTAATCTTGAAGCATAGGAATTTTCCTGTCACGTCTATCACTAGTATAGTTCCATAAAAATCCTAATAAGTTATAGTACTCTTTGCAATTGTTTGCTTGTGCGCCTTACGATTCTCTTACCAGATGACTATGAAGATTACCCTTGCTCGAGGACCATAACCTAGAGCACTACGTATGGCATGCAAGAGGACATGGAAAGAAATGTTCGAGAAAGTTTTGCTCGTGATCCACCGTAAGGAGGAGAAGGTGTTAGAAAAAGAGGATCCTAAGAGTATTTGAACCATGATTGGGTTTATAGTAAGATTAAGAAACTAGAGAGTGACTACTCAAAATTGAGGGAGGAGAATCGATGTCCTAGGCTTTTGGTTCATGCCTTAAGGGAGGATATGGAGTAGCTTAAGACTAGAGATGTTGAGTAGATGGGAGATCACACACCTGGAGATTCTGACTACTCACCATCTAAGACATTGTCCTCGATAGGTCGCACCCCGAATAAAGATTTACTTTGTTATAAGTGTCATAGGTTTGGTCACATTTCTGCTAATTACCCTCTTATCGATTACTCACTTGAGCGACCATGGAAACTACCTGACATCCATCTAGACAAGGGCACAGCTGAGGTTTTTGCTAGTAGTGCATAATTATTGGCCTAGGATGTAGGACTCATACACTACGAATAATACCAATTGATTGCTTAGCGACTTAGTATGGAATGATTCATTTTATTGCTTATGACATGATTGACATATATATGACAAGAAAATTTACGATGCTATAAGTAATATGTTATATGATTATGATGCATGATACATGCTTTGATATATATGCTATGTGATATATGCTGTGTAATATGTCGTTTGGAATGTGATATGATATGATGGGTACTCATGAAAAATGCATGATAAATAGGATATGATAATAGGGTTAGATGGGTTAGAAGGGAGTTAGTATTAAATTCCCTCATCATAATAGCAGAATGCCTCCCAAGAAGAAAGTTTGCACAGCTGCTCAACTCGTTAGGGCTAGTAAGGATGCGTTATTGGACATTGCTTCGAATGCTACCTCTGCACCTATAAGGTTAAGAGAGAGATCCAACTCGAGGGTACCGACCATGGGCTCTAGTGAACAAGCATCTTCACAAGAGATGGAAGCTATGCACAAGAAAATCAGGGACTTGCACAAAGAGTTGGATGAGCTGCTAGCTCAAAGGTAGGAAGTGCTGCCAACACAAGAAGGAAATGGAGTTTTGCCACCTACAATAGTGGCATTTGTTCGGAAGGAGAGGAAGCGGCTACCTAACGAAGGGATGACCATCTTAGAGTTCAAAAAGTTACAACCACCTAATTTCTATGGTGAGGAGAGGGATGACCCTCATGAATTCTTGGATGAGATGGATAAGCTAGTCTGTCGACTGTCATGCTCTGACGCTAGAGTGATTGAGTTGGTAGGACTCTAACTCAAGAAAGAGGCATGATATTGGTATGAGAGAAATGTTAAGGAATGACTTTATAGGGCTGACCCACCTACATGGGTAGAATGGATCAATTTTTGCATGAAGGCGAAAGGCAAGATACAACACTATAGTTTGACCAGCTAAAGCAGAAGCTTAGAATGTCAGTATCGGATTATGCTAAGGAGTTCAACCGACTTAGCAGATTCGCTATCAGCATTGTGCCTACTAAAGCTAGCTGTGTTAACCACTTTTTAAGAGGATTGATAACGTCTTTGTTCAACTCGTTGGCGATGACTTAAATCTCGACCTTGGCTAATTTGATAGATAAGGCCAAGATAATGGAAAAGAGATATAAGACTGAAAGGGCTGAATGAGCTGAGCATGAGCAAAAGGGTAAGCACAAGAGCAAGGGGCATGGAGGCCAACACAGAAGAGGATGAGGAGGTCCAGGGAAGGAATCACCGCCAACCACTACAACACCTGGATAGCAAAATGGACAATCTAAACAGAGTTTTCCCACTTGTGGCCAGTATAGGAAGAAAATCCTAGAGTGTGTCGAAGGATTTTTGGTGTGTGCCTAAAGTGTGGGCAAATGGGTCATTTCATCAAGGACTGCCTTCAGACAAGGAATTTGGGGAATGTGACCTCAGCGCCTCTATAACTTAGATCATTTCAGCCCAAAGACAAGGAGCTAAGAATAAAGGGCCAACTATCGAGAATGTGCTGACAATGGATAATAAGGGTAAGGGTCATGTCTTCACGATAAATCAATAAGAGGCCCATGCTTTGCACACTGCCATCACAGGTATTATCCCTATCTAGAATTCTAGTGCAAGATGTTTGATTGATTCTGGTTCTATGCATTCTTTTGTATCGCTTTGTTTTGCTAAGAATCTTGGTAGGAATAAGGAATTAATTTTCGAACCCTTAGTAGTGTCAACTCCTTTAGGAGAAGCGATGGAAGTAAGATATGTGTTTAAAGACTATGAGGTGGCCATTGAAGGATGAAAACTTCTTACACAGTTGCTAGAACTTAGGGTGTTAGAATTTGAGTAATCTTAGGAATGGAATGGCTATATGAGCATGGGGCTTATATTGATTGTAAAGAGAAGTTAGTGGAATTACAAACTAAGGATGGGAAGGAGTTTAAGTACCAAGGAGATAGGGATGAGAATCCTTTAAATTTGCTATCGGCCTTAGGAGTAAGGAGGATTTTGAGAAAAGGTTGCCAAGTATACTTAGCTCATATTGTTAATACGGACAAAGATGATGCTATTCGAGGTAAAAGCATGCTAGTGGTGGATGAATTCATAGATGTCTTTCTCGAGGATCTACCTGGGATACCATTGGATTGTGAAATCGAGTTCAACATTGAGCTGCTACTAGGCATGCAACCCATATCAATACCGCCATATTGTATGGCATCGGCAGGGTTGAAAGAATTAAAGACGCAACTATATGATCTACTTGATAAAGGTTTCATTTGCCTGAGTAGTTCACCATAGGCCATGCTAGTGTTGTTCATTAAGAAGAAAGATGACTCATTCTGGATGTGCATCAATTATCACCAGCTTAACAAAGTTACTGTGAAGAATAAGCATCTGTTGCCAAGGATAAATGATCTTTTTGGTCAACTGCAAAGAGCTAGCTACTTCTCCAAGATCGACTTGAGGTTCAGTTATCATCAACTAAAGATCCATAGAGAAGACGTCTGTAAGACTACCTTTCGTATAAGATACAATCATTACAAGTTCATGGTCCTACCATTGGGTTTGACAAATGCTCTTGCGGCTTTCATGAACTTGATGAATAGAGTATTTAGGGCATTCGTTGACAAGTTCATAATTGTGTTCATCAATGACATTCTGATTTACTTTAAGAGTAAAGAAGAACACAAAAAGCATTTGAGGATCATGCTATAGACTTTGTGCGATCACTAACTCTATGCGAAGTTATCGAAGTGTGAGTTTTGGATAAAGTCTGTCAATTTTCTTAGGCATGTAGTAAGTAAAGAAATAATTCAAATTGACCCTAAGAAATTTGAAGCGGTAGCTAATTGATGACCTATAACAATTTCTAAAGTTTAAAGTTTCTTGAGCATAGTTAGTTATTATCATAAATTTGAATAGGACTTTTCAAAGATCGCTTTACCTTTGATCAAGTTGACAAGAAAACAAGATAAGTTCAATTGGAAGGAGTCCTATGAGGTGAGCTTTTAGAAGCTTAAGAAGTGCTTGATATCAGCTTGGGTTTTGGCCTTACCCAAAGGTGAAGAAGGATTCACTGTGTCACATCCCAACTTTTGAGATATGACAGTCATAGAACATGGGGCAATATAAGGTCATCGACACCCGTAGAACTCACTCATGCATATAATAATCTTGCCTAGGATCATATTGAACCACATACATTAACTTAATAAAAAAAAACTTTTATAAAGGAAAAACTTTAAGTTGCAAAAGTTAAAAATATACTTTAATACAATCCATAAGAAAATAATAATAAGACTTCAAATAATGTCACCAACATGATATTCTAAAATAAAATTCCTATAATAACTCCCAGAGCATCTAAGGACTCAACATAGTATGGTATTATTAAAACTTTGGCAAGAGAGTTTCCCAAGCAGAGTAGGTGGCTTGAGCGACCACCTTGCCTCCTCATAATGCTCACCGAAAACCACACAAGGAAAAAGGAATGAGATAGATGATCTTAATGAGTAAACAATAGGGCATATCCTTTAAAAGGTTTCATAGCTTATGGTTCATAATTTATGATTCATAGTTCATTGCTTGCAATTTAACTAGGTTTATAGAAATTAGCTTATAACTCATAACATATAGAGTGGAGGCTACTGCCTTATCCGCTCGTAACATAATATAGAGTGAAGACTGCTGCCTTGTCCACTCGTAACATAATATAAAGTGAAAGCTACTGCCTTGTCCACATATAACTCATAACATGTAAAGTGAAGGTTGTTGCCATGTTCACACACAACTCATAACATGTAAAGTGAAGGCTACTGCCATATTCACACATAACTCATAACATGTAAGGTGAAGGCTGTTGCCATGTTCACACATAACTCATAACATTTATTCATAACATATAAAGGTAACTGTAGCATTGAAGGATACAATCACTTGTAGCATAACAGCAATAGAAGTTTAACTTATTTAACAAAAGATGAACAACCATGTAGTTCCAGAAAAGTATAAGTTAGGGCAATAATTACAAAGGTATTACCATTAGATAATCAAAAATGTTTTTTGATCAATTGTCCTTTGGCAACCCAAGCTTATAAAGAAATTATTAAAATAGAAAAGAACTTGGGTTTCAAGGTATCAAAGGTTCACAAAACATGATAGCTTACACTTGTTACTTGAAACATAATGTTTACTCACCTTGTGGTTCCTTCGCTCTTTGTACATATAGCCTTTTTGAACCTCTATAACTCCTTAAGCTCTAACATAATATTTAATTCAATACTTAGTATTTATTTAATCATGATGCTATCCTATCCCATAACTACCCCATGCACATATAACATTCATATACACTTAGAGTTGCACATATAAGTGCACTTCATCACTTGCATATAACATATTGACTTTAAAAGTCTTGTACACTTAGCCTTTATAGGCCTATATGAAAACACATTAGACTTTATGACAATACCTTTCTAAGGTCAATAAAATATCATTATCTCAATATCAATTCACTTTAACAATCATCTTAGTACACTTAACACTCCCATATATGTCAACTTAACAAATAACCTTTCAAGTGTCATGCTTATCTCTTATAACCAATTCATTCAATCAATCTCTTCATCAATTCAAGATCATTAATTCATTATCAAGTCATTGTACAATCTACTTCCATATTACTCAATCACATTCACATATTAATCACAACATAAATTTAAGATACCTTAAGTATACCAAGCTGCCTCTAGCCTTGTCTAGAGTTATTCCTTTAACAAACATGCAATTTAACCATTTACCATTCATACATACATATCCATAATCATCAAAATACATCACATAAAAATTATAGATATTGGGATAAAAATTATAAGATTAACTACACATATAAAGAAACATTTAATATGTTTTAAGTTTTATCTAGTTCTATTTTTATTTTCCTCAAACTTGGGCCCCAATATCCGGCTGCAGATTGGACTTGGGTGCAAAGTCAGTCTTGGTTCAAGCTCTATATCTCCTAATATGCTTCTAGTTTGGTCAAGCCATTTAACAATCATATATTAGAAATAATTATCTAAAACTTTATAGTTTCATCCAAGACTAAATTTGGAATCCAAGGTCCCTGAATTGGAGCCTAAAATTCCAGTAGTCAACTCCTCACTAAACCAAACTCTAGGTTTTCTTCACTAACCCTTGTGCTCACCACCTTTACTCTAATTCTGCTTACTTAAACATCCTCAATTCAATTCCTTTCTTTCATCCATACCTTAAACAACCATCTCTTTTGATGCGACCCGCTAGTTATAGAGAGCTAGGAATCAATTATATTGAATCAAACCTAAGGATTGATCAAATAAGAACAAAATAAAAGCTTGACCCAATTCACACCTGTTGAAGAGAACAAAAGCTATAAAAGGATGACCTCCATAAGTTACCTTGATAAGCTCAGATTTAAGTTCTAAATAAGAACTTGGAAGAATCTCTCACTTGAAGAAAATTTGAAAAAGATTATTATTATTCATAAAACTGTTCTCCAAATACAATGGATGTTTTTAATTTATATAGAAGCTAACCTCCTAATCTCTAACCCTAGAATCAGATAAGAGCTAAGAAATTTGATTCTTTATGGAAACAAGAATCCTTATTGAATATGGAACCTAATTAAGAAATCCTTATTGAAAATAGATTCCTAATTAAGAAGTTAATCCTAATTAAGAAGTTAACTCCTAAAATCAAGCTAAATAAAATAAATTTGATGTGGACCTATTGATATATCAAGTTTAGGGCCCGTAATTACAAAGAGTACATTTAAAACATAAAACTCAGAAAACAGAACTGGGCCTCGTCGCGCTCGCAATAAGAGCAACACATCCACTCTGTGTTGCGCCTGCATGGATGTTGCGCTCACGTGATAGGTTTGCTTTCTAGCTTGTCACACCCATGATAGGTGTGTCTTGCTCATTACCCCTTAGCCTTCAGTTTATTCTTCCAATTCCTAGCTTTCCTATCATTTTGTTCCATATACAAATTGCCATGCTTGGTATAGCTTTAAAAACCTCTTAGATAGCTTGGATCCCTTCTAGAATGGATTGCTTCTCTATGAAAATGCCTTGCAAAGCTTCCTTAAAGTTCTTTGCATCCATACTTTTGTGATATGATTGGAAACTCCTTTGTAGGCTAGGTAGGATCATATCATTCCTTCCTTCCTTGAAAGGATTCATCCTCAAATCTCATCCTATCTTCATCCATGACAATCCCTCCATATAATCCTAAAAAATAGAACAAAAACCAAACAAAGAAAATTCAAGATTGTTAGTGTTAGTGTCACATCCCAATTTCAGAGATATGATGGTCCTAGAACATTAGGAGACATAAGGTCAACCATGCCCATAGAACCCATTTACATGGATATAAGTCATACCTAGGATCGTACTAAACCTTATACAATAACTCATTTAGAACATTACATGAAAACCTTTAGTTGCGGAAGACGATAATTAGATACTTCACATATAATCCATAAGGAAATAATATTCATAGATAGACACTTCACATATAATCCTTAAGGAAAAAATATTCATAATCCCCTCGAAACCTTAACAAATAACATCTCAAAATAAACATAAAAAATAAATATTCCCAGAGCATCTAATGACAACACTTCATAGCCTAGTATTATTAAAGACTTGGATAAGGAGTTCCCTCAAGCGAAGTAGAATGCTGAAGCTATCACCTTGCCTCCTCATATTGCTCACCTAGAACCATACAAGGAAAGAAAAAAAAGGGTGGGATAGATGATCTGAATAAGTAAATGATATAGCACATTCATTAACATATATTCCTTTAAAAAGGAAACTCATTGCTTATACACATAGTTCATGATGTACAATTCGTGAATCAAGTTGCAATAGCAAGGGTTCAATTTAACAAGTTTGCAGAAATCACACTTATCACAAATAGATAGTGAAGGTTATTGCTATATCACTCGAACACGTAAAGGAGAGGTGGCATTAAACCAAATTCCAACTCCTATCACATAGAAGGTGTGAAGCTAATCAGGCACCACGGCTAGAACTACTCCTTTCTAGCTGAGGTGGATACATTACCGCTATCTATTGGGTTAAAATCGTGTGCATAATTTCTGATAATTACCTGCCTCGGCACGAGGACTTTTGCATAAGTAGTTAAAAGTACCATATCTAGAGCTAATGGTATTCACATACATCAATAACATTTAAGGTAGTAATAACATGTATCATAATAACAATGGCAATTTAACTTTTGAGCAAAAGATACAAAGATAGTGTAGTTCTAGAAAGAATATAAGTCAGGGCCATAATCACAAAGAATTATCATTGGATAAACAAAATGATTTTTAGACCAATTATCCTTTAGTAACCCAAGCTTAATAAAGAAATCATTTAATCATATTTTAGGATAGGAAGAACTTGGGTTTCAAAGATCTCAAAGGCTCACATAACATGATATCACATATTTGAAACATAACATAATGTTACTCGCGCTTATAGCATGAATACAGTGTTTACTCACCTTGTGGTTCCTTTTTTAAAAAGGAAACTCATTGCTTATACACATAGTTCATGATGTACAATTCATGAATCAAGTTGCAATAGCAAAGGTTCAATTTAACAGGTTTGCAGAAATCACACTTATCACAAATAGATAGTGAAGGTTATTGCTCTATCACTTGAACACATAAAGGAGAGGTGGCATTAAACCAAATTCCAACTCCTATCATATAGAAGGTGTGAAGCTAATCAGGCACCATGATTAGAACTGCCCCTTTCTAGCTGAGGTGGATACATTACCGCTATCCATTGGGTTAAGATCATGTGCATAGTTTCCGATAATTACCCGCATCGGCACGAGGACTTTTGCATAAAGGGTTAAAAGTACTATAGCTAGAGCTAATGGTATTCACATATATCAATAACATTTAAGGTAGTAATAACATGTATCATAATAATAATGGCAATTTAACTTTTGAGCAAAAGATACAAAGATAGTGTAGTTCCAGAAAGAATATAAGTCAGGGCCATAATCACAAAGAATTATCATTGGATAAACAAAATGGTTTTTAGACCAATTATCCTTCAGCAACCCAAGCTTAACAAAGAAATCATTTAATCATATTTTAGGATAAGAAGAACTTGGGTTTCAAATATCTCAAAGGCTCACATAACATGATATCACATATTTGAAACATAACATAATGTTACTCGCGCTTGTGGCATGAATACAGTGTTTACTCACCTTGTGGTTCCTTTGCTCCTAGTACACATAACCCTTTTGAACCTTTAAAGCTCCTCAAGCTCCATCATAATTTTTAATTCAAGACTTAGTATTTATTTAATCATGATGCTATCCTATCCCATAGCTACCCCATGCACATATAACATTCACATACACTTTAAGTTGCACATATAAGTGCACTCATCACTTGCATATAATATGTTGACTTAAAAGTCTCGTACACTTAGCCTTTATAGGCCCATATGAAAACATGTTACAATAATTTCAATACCATTCTAAGGTCAACACAATATCATTACCTCAATATCAATTCACTTTAATAATCATCTTACTATACTTAGCACTTCTTTACATGTCAACTTAACAAATACCTTTCTAGCATCATGCTTATCTCTTATGACCAATTCTTTCAATCAATCTCTTCATAAATTCAAGATCATTAATTCATTATGAAATCATCATACAACTTACTTCCATATTATCCAATCACATTCACATATTAATCATATCCTAAGGTTAAGATACCTTAAGTATACCAAATTGCCTCTAGTCTTGTCTAGGGTCATTCCTTCAACTAATATGCAATTTAATCATTTATCATCCACTCATACATGTTCATAATCATCAAAATACATTGCATAAAAATTATTGACATTGGGATAAGAATCCCAATCTAGGCCGAATGCTCTATTAAAGGAAAAACTGAATTTTCTTACTTTTCGCACTTTCCATCTATTTCAATAATATGTAGAAATATGGTTTGAACTAAGATTTTTCATGTAAATAAAATAAAAATCATTTTAGAATATAACCATGTAGGCCCATATATAAATCCATATGCATGAAAATTTCTAACTTTAGATGTTAGGGCGAAAACCATAAACCTTTCTTGTTTCCGGAACTTTCTGGTCATTACAGTAATATGTAAACACATATTTTAAACCATTATTTTTAATTCAATCTCAACAAATATTAGTTTAGAACATCAATATGTATAAATTGGCAGCCATTGACATGTCTTATGTATGAAAATTCCAAGTTTAGGGTTTTAGAGTGAAAATCATGAGTTTTCTAGCTTTCTGGTGTTTTCCGATCATTATAGTACTATATAAACACATGATTTAAATAATTATTTCCTATCCAAACATAACAAATATCAATTTACAATTCATAAACACATAGTTTGGTAGCCATATATATATATATATATATATATAATCACAGAATTTTCTAACTTTCATATTCTATGATGAAAATCTTGAAATTCCTTGTTTTCTGAAATTTTTCGGTCATTATAATAATATGCAAAAATGTGATTTAATCCAATATTTTTCATCTAAACACATCAAAAATCAGTTTGGAATTCAAAGATGCAGAAAATGCTCCCCTTTTATTGAGTTTATGCATGAAAATTTCAATTTTGAGTTACAAGATTCACCTTTGGAGAAATCGCATGGAAAGATTTGTGTTTTTGGTAGAGAATTTAATTTCTCTTTCAAAAACTCACCCAAACTGAATTAAATCTATAAAAATTAGTAAATAGCCAATTCAAATAAATTTTCTCATAATTTAATTTATAGAAATCAGATAAGGAATTGAAAGAGAAGAAAAACTTATGATTATGGTCAAGAAATCACAAAATTAAAGGTGTTTTGAGAATTTCGATAGACAAAACTATTTTGAAGAATTTTTCTATGAGAATACTGGAATAATAGAGTGTGGCTACTAGAAACCCTAGAGCTGGCTGAAATTTGGTATTTAAGTATAGGGTTTTAGACAATTTCTAAGATTACCCTTAATGAGCTAGGTTATGAGGGTTTTTAGGTAGTGGGCTTTTAGGTATTTGGGCTTTTTATTTAATTTAGGGGTAGATTATAGGTAATTAAAAATAAAATATTTTTCTTTTATTTTCTGTAATATTTCCCCAAAATATTTATTTAAAAATTATTTTAAATTACACATAAAATTATTTTATGCTTAAAAATTGCTTTTATGCATGAAAATTGATTTTATTTAAAATAAACTATTTTATACTAACGCACTTCATGCAAATCATTTATTTCACAATAGTAACTCATATTATATATATTAAAATTAATTTAACATGCTATATACTCATCTATCACATAGCACATAAATTTCCATAAAGCATACAACCTTACTGGTTCTAAGTCAAGCAAATTGTTACAAAAATTTCTAGAGTAGGTGTGGGTTGTTATATTCTCCCCCCTGAAAGAAATTCATCCTCAAATTTTAAATTACTTACCTAATTGTTCTTGAAAAGTTGAGGATGCTTCTACTGCATTTCCTCCTCGGCTTCCCAAGTACACTCATCCACTCCATGATTCTGCCATTGGATCTTAATCATTAATATCTCCTTATTTCTTAACCTCTTCACTTGTTGATCCACTATAGCTATTGGTGATTCCTCATAGGATAGCTGCTCATCTAGCATAATATCTGGAGGTGATAGGACATGAGATGGATATGACACATACTTCTTTAACTTAGAGATGTGAAACACAGGATGCACATATGCCCTAATTGGGGGCAGGGCAAGTCTATAAGATACTTCACCAACCTTATCCAAGATTTCAAAAGGACCAACAAAACGAGGCGACAACTTCCCCTTCTTGCCAAACCTCATAACACCTTTCATTGGAGAGACTTTCAAGAAAATGTGATCTCCCACGACAAAGTTTATGTCCTTCCTTTTTGGGTCTACTTAGCTCTTTTGTCGACTAAAAGCTATTTTTAGTCAATCTTAGATTAAGGGTACCTTCTCGGTAGTCTCCTTTAGCAATTCTAGCATTTCTACATGTTTATCCCTAGGCTTGACCCAACAAACTGGAGAATAACATTTCCTCCCATACAATGCTTCATATGGTGCCATGTCGATGGACGAATGATAGCTGTTGTTGTAGGCAAATTTAATTAAGGGTAGGTACTTATCCCAGTTACGACCAAAGTCCAAAACACACATCCTTAACATATCCTCTAGTGTCTAAATTATCCTTTCAAACTGTCCATCTGTTTGAGAGTGAAATGCAGTACTGAAATCAAGTTGTGTTCCAAATGCTTCTTACAACTTCTGCCAGAACCTCGAGGTGAATAGAGTCCCTCAATTTGAGATGATGGAAATCGACACTCTGTGTAATTTCGCAATCTCATCCATATACAACTCTACATATTGAGCTGTGAAATATCTGGTCTTAACTCCCTGAAAATGAGCAGACTTTGTCAATCAATCCACTATGACCCATACAGAGTCATATCCTTTGGAGGTTCTAGGCAAACCAACAACGAAGTCCATAGTGATGCGTTCCCACTTTTATTCAAGTAGTCAAATTTCTTGTAGTAATCCTGAGGGTCATTGATGCTCGTACTTGACTTGCTGGTAAGTTAGGCAGGATGCTACAAACTTAGCCACATCTTTCTTTAGTCTAAGCCATCAAGAGTTAGCTTTCACATCATGGTACATCTTGGTAGTTCCAGGATGAGCATAGTAAGGTTTTTGATGGGCCTTCTTCAGTAACCTTTCTCGTAATCCATCCACATCAGGCATGTATACTCTATTTCCACACTTTAAAACTCCATTGACTACTTCGAACTCAGAGTTCTTCCTTTCTTTCATCTCATCCTTAAACTCCACCGTGTGTGGGTCTTTATCTTGTGAATCCCTTATTTCTTCCATTAGCTTATATTTCACTTGAAAATGAGCCACTAAAACTCTCGATCCTCTAATCTCCAGCTTCAAGCCTTGGCTAAACAACTCCTTTAATTCCTTCATGATCGACCTCTTTTAAACATCCACTTGGGCTAGGCTTCCCATCGATTTTTTACTTAAGGCATTGGCCACTACATTCACCTTTCTGGGATGGTAGAGAATCTGACAGTCATAGTCCATCAATAGTTCAACCCATCTCTTCTGCCTCAGATTGAGGTCCCTTTGGCCCAAGATGTACTAAAGACTCTTATGATCTATGTAGATCTCACACTTAGTTCCATATATGTGATGTCTCTAGATCTTAAGAGCGAATACTATCGAGGCTAACTCCAAATAGTGAGTAGGATAATTCACTTCATGCTTCTTAAGATATCATAACGCATAGGTGATGACTTTCCCATTCTACATCAAGATGCATCCAAGTCCTACTCGTGAGGCATCATAATAGATGGTGAATCCTTCTTCTCTTTCGGGTAGCGCTAAAACTAGGGTCGATATTAAGCATTTCTTGAGCTTTTGAAAACTCTCCTCACAAGACTCTTCATTGAACTTAACTTACTTTCTAGTTAACTTGGTCAATGAGGTTGCTATCTTAGAGAAGTCTTATATAAATATGCAATAATATCTAGCCATGCCTAAGAAACTCCATACATTTGAAACCGTTGTGGGTCGTGGCCAACTTGCTACTACTTTGACTTTCTTAGGATCAACTTAAATTCCTTCCTCACTTACTACATGTCCCAAAAAATTGACCAACTCCATCCAAAACTCACATTTAGATAACTTAGCATAGAGTTGGTGATCACGTAGCGTTTGAAGCACGATCCTCAAATGTTCTTCATTTTTTTCTTTACTCTTAGAGTAAATCAAGATGTTGTTAATGAACATGATCATAAACTTATCAAGAAATGGCTTGAATACTCGATTCATCAAGTCTATGAAAGCAACAAGAGCATTTGTCAAATTGAATGGCAGAACCATGAACTCATAGTGTCTATATCTAGTATGGAAGGTAGTCTTGCAGATGTCTTCTCCATGGATCTTTAGTTGCTGATAGCCAGACCTTAAGTCAATCTTGGAGAAGTGACCAGCTCCTTACAATTGATCAAAAAGATCATCGATCCTTGGCAAAGGATACCTACTATTCAGAGTGACTTTGTTAAGTTAACAATAGTCGATGCACATCCAGAATGAGCCATCCTTCTTCTTTACGAATAGCATTGAAGCACCCCATGGAGAGCTACTTGGTCAGATAAAACCCTTGTCAAGTAGATCATGCAGTTGCATCTTTAATTCTTTCAACTCCATTGGTGTTATACAATATGCAGTATCGATATAAGTTGCATAGCAGGTAGCAGTTCAATGTTGAACTCAATCTCACGATCAGGTGGTATCCTAGGTAGGTCTTTTAGAAAGACGTCTATAAATTCCTCCACCACTGGAATGCTCTTATCTCGAATGGCAGCCTCCTTATCAATATCAATTATATGAGCTAGGTATGCTTGGCACCCTTTCCTTAACATCCTTCTTACTCCCAAAGCTAATATCAAATTCAAAGGATTCTCAATCTTATCTATTTGATACACTAACTCCTTTCCATTGTTGTCTCGAAACTCAATAAGCTTTTCTCTACAGTCGATACGAGCTCTATGCTCATATAACCAGTCCATCTCTAATATCACATCAAATTCTAGTACATCCAATTCTAGCAATTCTATAAGAAGTTTTTGTCCATTAAAATCTACCTCACATCCCTTAAACCCATACTTTACATCCATCACCTCCCCCAAGGGGGTTGATACTACTAAAGGTTCACTTATTGATTCCTTTTTTCTACCTAGACTCTTAATAAAACAGGGCGACATAAAAGAATGGGTAGCACTAGAATCAATTAAACATTTTGCACTAGAATTTTGGATAGGGATGATACCTGTGATGGCTATGTGTGAAGCATAGGCCTCTTGCTGATTTAAGGCGATGACTCGACCTTTGCCCTTATTCTCTGTTGCTGGTGCATTCCTAACCACTGGTCTCTTATCCTTAGCTCTTTGCGCTTACGATTGGAATGGTATAGAATGTGGACATGCTGTGGTCCCATTCCCTTGACTCCTCATATGAGGGCAATCCTTAATGAAGTGTTCCATTTGACCACATTTAAGGCACGCTCTGGAATCCTTTTGGCAAATTCTAGAATGTTTCTTACCACATTTGTCACAAGTGGGGACTTCCTACTTAGCATGACCATTTCGCTGTCTGAATGATGAAAATTCCTTCTTTAGGCCTCCTCCTCCTCCATGCTGTCCTCCATGACCCTTGTTCCTATACTTCTCCTTCTGGTCTTGTTTAGCTCATTCGGCTCTCTCCACCTTGTACCTCATCTCCATTATATTGGCCTTATCTATCAACTTGGCCAAGGTTGGAAATTCCATTGCTACCAACAAATTGAATAGAGGTGTGATCAGCCTTCTTAGGAAGCGATTGATGCGACTAGCTTTGGTAGGAATGATGTTGATAGCAAATCAGCTAAGTCAATTAAACTCCTTAACATAATCTGATACTGACATCCCCAGCTTTTGCTTCAATTGTTTGAACTACAATGCTCTATCTTGCCTTTCTCCTTCTAGCAAAAACTAATCCATTACTTTTTGTTTGAACTCTACCTATGTAGGTGGGTCTACCCTATAAAGTCGCTCTTTAATGTTTCTCTCATACTAGTACCAAGCTTTCTTTTTAAGTTGGAGTTCTACCAACTTGATCACCCGGGCATCTGACCAAGACAATCAACAGACTAGCTTGTCCATCTCATCTAAGAATTCATGTGGGTCATTACCCTTCTCACCATAGAAAGTAGGCGGCTGTAGCTTCTTGAACTCTGCTATGGTCATCCCTTCATCAGGTAACTGCTTCCTCTCTCTTCGAGCAGGTGCCACTACCGTAGGTGTGTGAGGCCTTACCCGAGCACCGGTCCAATCCACTAAAGGGAATCGAAATGCTCATTTGGGAAAGAACTCACAAAGAATATTTAGGAGTGGCAAGAAGTTCTAATAAGTGTGAACTTTGAAATGAAGAGGATACTCCCGGTATATTTAGGAGCGTTGGGAAGAAAACGGTAGTTCCTGTCTAGTAGGAATAAAAAGTGATGATCCTATCTGGTAGGATCAATAAGAGATGACTATCTTGTCTAATAGGAATGGTAAAGATAATTATCATGTCTGGTAGGAACAGTAGTGGTCCTTTCTAATAAGAATGAAAGTGATGATCTTGTCTAGTAAGATCAAGAAGAGATGACCATCTTGTCTGGTAAGAATGGTAAATAACTGTCCTGTCTGGTAGGAACAGTAGTGGTCTTTTCTAGTAGGAATGAAAATGATGATCCTATTTGATAGGATCAAGAAGAGATAACCATCTTGTCTGGTAGGAATGGTATAGATAACTATCCTGTATGGTAGGAACAATAGTGGTCCTTTCTGGTAGGAATGAAAAGTGATGATCCTGTTCAACGCAAAAATGCTAGATGATTATGCAATGATCTAATACCTTGAACCTGTGAAGGGTCTGCCTGATATAAAAGTGCTAATCTTTGGGAGAAAGATGCCCTTATTTCAGAAAGGTGAATATTTGGAAGGGATGTGCCCTCACTTTAGAATGATAGAGGAAAGTGGTTTGGTCAATTAGTTTTTTGGTTGATTGCCTAGTTTAGAGGTGAAGTGGTCATGCTAGGTATGAGATTGGCTAGTTAATGGCTATTAGTTTGGCCTAGGAAGAAGTATAGTGTGGTCTTGGAAAAGATCATGCTGTTCAGTTTAGATAGGTTTAACTTTGGTTTGAGGCTGAATTGAAGAGCTGGGTCAGGAAGGTCAGGTTTTTAGAGATGATTAGATTGGAAGGTTTGGGGAAGGTCAACTTATGGGGCTTGTCCTTGGAGAAGTTCATGTGGAAGGCTTAGTAAGGTCTAGGACTTTGGCTTGGTCAAGTTCAATTAGAAGGCTCAGTCAGGTTCTGCTTTAGGCTCAATTAGGTATGGCTTAAAGGACAGGTCAGGCTAGGATATTAATTAGGGAAGGCTTGGTCAGATTTGGCTTTAGAGGAGATTATGATCTTTTGTCAATAATGAAAGCTAGGCTTAGGCTTATTGGTTTGGGCTTCATGGTGAAGGCTTCTTAGTTTGGACTTCATGGTGAAGGCTCTTTGGTTTGGGCTTCGTGGTGAAGGCTTCTTGGTTTGAACTTCATGGTAAAGGCTTCCTGGTTTAGGCTTTGTGGTGAAGACTTTTGGTCAAAAGGGTTTGTTAGCTTGGGCTTTTTTCCATAAGGGTGCTTTGGATGGTCGGCTTTAGCTTAGGTATGGTGGTAAGGGTTTTGGTCATAGGCTCATGGATAAGGGTTTGCCCTTTCATCATGGTTATATTAGATTTTCAATGCCCATCAAACGGTTGGTAGGCTTTGACTCGGTTGTAATTTGCCAAAGAGGCTTGGTCTTTTCAATGATGATGAAATTTTGACACTGAGACATGGAATGACTTGAGTGGTTCAAGCCCTTCTTAAGCTTTGCAAGACATGACTTAATTTTGGTCATGCTAGAGAAAGTTGGCTTTAAGGATGATGAGTCTTGAAAGACTTAGGATCTTTGGTTTTACCAATGGGTTTGGCCCTTAGAAGATGATGAGACTTTAGCATACGAGGCTTGAGCTTGAAAGGATGGAATGGTACATTTTAAAGTTGGGGAATGGTTCAAAGGAGGGTTGGAAATCTTGAAAAGGATCAGGGAGGTTGTATGATTTTGCTATCTATAGCATGATTCATGGAAAAGAAACAAGCCAAGCTAATCTTGTCATTGAGATTGAAGAGACATTTAGGGTACCACATAGATGACAAACTAGATGAAAGGAAATGCCTTAAGGAGCGTTGAAGGACTTGATGAGAAGAGACAACTTGGGGATCATGCTCCCAATAAGAACATGATAGACTAGTAATGTGAGAGATTATGCCTAAGCTCTTTGAGCTCAGCAATGAGACGGATTAACAAAAGATGATGACAACTTAGAAAGACATGCACCCAATATGAGTTAAGGGCATAGAAGATAATATCACTTTGAAGGATGAGCCTCTAGTAAGGAAGGATAACTTTGGAGACATAAGACGAGATGGAAAGATGATTTGATATAAATGAAAATGACTAGGTGTGATGCCTCATACGAGCACCGATCCGATCCGCCAAGGAATCAAAATGCTCTTCGGGAGAAACTCCATCATTGGAACTCGCTGTGAGTTCAGAAAATTGATTTTTATATTTTGAAAGTTGAAAAATGTGAGTCACCACTTTAATTTATTTGTTTTAGTTGGGAAAATTAAAGAAAAAACCCAAATTGATTGACTTTAAAAAATGTTTGATTTATCCCAATGAAAAATGCACCAATCCGTGAGTGACCAAAGAGGGCTCAGGGATCAGGTTTTTGCAATTACTCAATTGAGAAAAAATGTATTTTTCTTTAGTTTGGCTAAAATTGCAAAATAACACTTAAAAAAAGGAATTTTTGTGTATGCATGAACAAAAATATAATGATGAATGAAACAGATATAAATGATGAGATGGAATGACAATTATAGACAAACAAGCAAAATATATCTTACTTAATTATTACAAGATTAAAACAATTGAAATAAAGAGGATCATTCCTCTAGCCCTTATGGGTACTAGGAAAAGCACACATTTCCCAATTAAGCTAATATAAGATCACAAATAAAAGATTAATATAAATTAATTAAAATAAAAAGGGAAAAAATATTAATAAAAAAGATTTTGGAGTTGATGCTTTTCAGAATAGCAGCCTGCGTATCCCATCGAATAGGAATCAAACCCCACGCAGTTCTTTCTTCTTGCGAAGGAGGGGTTCTAAAAAAGGGTGTTGGTTTGCTTATTAATTTAATTCTGATTCTTAAATTAATAAATTTTAGATCTTTTTAGTTTTAGACCTAAATATAATTCTAGATCTAAATTTAGAATTTTGAAAATAGAAAGAAGATTATACCTTTACTTTCCTTTATTTACGAACGAATGGAATGAGCCTTGCTCTGGATCTCAACTCCACCTTAAATTAAAAAGACTTGGAATCTGAATCTAAAAGCAACAAGTATATTAGTATTAGAGAGAATTTTTGCCTTGGAATGTGTGTCAAATGAACCTGAATGAGGCCTTATTTATAAAGCTGCTGAAGGGGGTGCCGGCGGTACGGACGGTGGCACCAACATGTCACCGACGGCACCAGCGACATGGCGGGTGCCCAATAGCACATTGAGTGTGCTGCCTTACCGTCGCCTCTGGGTGGCACGGCTAGCGACGACGCACCTCTCGTGTGCTGGCCAGCTAGTTCGACCTATTTCTTGCTTTCTCATTTGTTTTGGGTCTGTTTTAGTTCTGATTCGAGCTCAGTTTGATCCTGTGGGTTCATAACTGAAAGACAGTCAACTAGAGGTGCAATATAGAGGGTTCACAGCTACCCCCCTTATTTGATTTGGCCAGACAGAGGCTGAATCTGATAAATGTGAACCGAAAGGTCTAAAACATCATTCTGAGCATTTTGAATGTTCCTTTCAGTATTGGGAGTTGTGCAAGAGCTTCATGTATGATTTTTGGCTATTTCTGACTCTGTTTGGACTATTTTTCAATTTTCAAGCTATTTTTGAATTTTTAGTTTTTCTGCAATTCTAAGAGATTCTGAATTCCAATCAAGACCCCATCTATTTCGAGAGATGCATAAAAATCATGCGGATTCACTGCTTCAGATGGAACTGAATTACGATTCAAAATGAGCCTATTATGGCAAAACCACATGAACTGGACCTGCAAATAAAAAAAAAGTTAAAAGATGTTATGAGGGGGGGCCCACCTCTACTCCTATATAAACCTTCATTCCTTCACATTCTTCATAAGTTCATTTTCCACTCTCTCTCCTCTCTCTCTCTCTCTAGCTTTCATTTTTCTCTCTAAAAATTTTTTTTCCTCTCTCTTTTTTACTCTCTCAATATAGAAGCCTTCAATCAACAAGCAATGGGTGCTCAGAACCCGGAGACATTGCTGAAGGAACCAGATCGCCACATCAGCTACACTGGATCTCTTCAGGTATGTTTTCCTTTCCCCGCATAGTCAGTAAGAATTTTGATAATTATCAATAAATTCACTGTTTTTTTAATAAAAATTATAGAGAGTATAATTGAGGCCTAAGGGAGGCCGCAGTGTCATGGAGCTAGTTCACCTTTATCTGAGTAATCAAGAGGCTATCCATCTGCGCCTCGAGCCATCTGGCTTTAGGTGGCTGGAGCTGGACATCAAGCAGCCGGTTAATACTATTGTGGTCCGGGCACTTGTAGAGCATTGGTGGGATACTACAAACACATTCCACCTTTCCTGCGGTCAGATGACAGTCACTCCCCTCGAGTGGAGCATGCTTACTAGTATGCATTTTAGATCTCGTCCTCTTGAGTTTTATTCTTCATGGATCGAGCGCTCTTCTATAGAGATGACCGCTTTGATTGGGGCTGATCCCCCTCGTGGGAACCTTAATGTCCCACATTCCTGGCTTCATCAGGCCTTGATGACTATGGGTCAGACTCTAGGTCAGTATGGTGTTGATCAGGGTGCTAGACTTTGCGCCTTGATTATCTTGAGCTGTACCTTTCTGCATAACAACAAGGACAGTATTAATTTGAATGTCCTGCGATCATTGGAGAATCTGGATGAGATCAGCGAGTTTGATTGGGGAGGTGCAACCCTTTGTGCTATGTATTAGGAGCTGTGCAGCATTTCCCGTGGCACACTTTGTGGCCATAGTGGTACCTCTATTGTGCTTGAGGTGAGTATTATACTCTGGTATTTTGTTATCTAATCTCTGCCTAGTGACTGACAAAATTTTATTTCTTGCAGTACTGGGCTTATGAGCACATTCCGATGCTGGCTCCACCACTGAGAGAGCCTATTGCTATTGACCCTCCTTACGGACATATTTGGAGGGTGTCAAACAGAAATTCCTTTATGGGACTGTCATTTGATCATTGTAGACAGATCTTTGCTACTTTGATCGTAGACCAAGTATTCCTTTATTGATCTTAACCTAAATCTTACTATTTATCTTCTATTGCTTATATTGCAATCCGTTTGCAGGTGAGATGGTTGCCATTTACCAGGTTCGCAGAGTGGATTCTTGACCGGATCAGGCCTAGCATAAACTTGTCCTCTTGTCAACTCTTGCTCCATTGTGAGTCTTTGAGGATGTTCTACTTAGGAGAGAGAGTGAGGACATAGGTTACAAGAGGAGAGAGAGTTGTGCCACAGCCCCCTTCAGCAGATATGAGGTATGGTCTGGCTATCCTGGGAGAGGATGGTTGGGCTGCCGAAGTTTCTTGTCTGGATTACCTGTTTTCTGACATGAATTATGATGAGTTTTGCGAGGCAACCTTGATGCGGGGCTCACCTCCCTTGGATAGATTGCGGGAACCGTCACATCGGGGATTTAGCTCAGCGATTTCTCGAGGGCCTCTTTCCAGAGCTGGGAGTTTCATCTCTCCACGGGCTGGCAGTACCATTTCGGTTGGTAGTATGGGTCCTAGGGTTAGACCTTCAGGTATTATGGTGGGTCCTTCAGGTTTTGCAGTTGATCCTTCTAGGATTGGTCCTTCAAGGGCTAGTGGCTCAACTCTAGCCCCAGCTCCAGATGCTTCAGTGGGAGGTCTGACTTATCCGGTTCCCTTACCTGCTAGTCTTATCTACTTGCCAACTCATCTTGATTATGTTTCTTGTGACGGCCAATCACAACGCTACTATCTTCCTAAAGATCGTCCAGCCTTCTTCCCTACTATTCTTGAAACTATTACAGAGGTAAAAATTTTTGCATAGTTGGTACTTTTAGCCCTTTGTTTGCCTTGTAGTGATTCTCATATATTTTCCTTTCTTCTCCAGGTTCCCATGGAGTTCGTTCGCTATCAATATGATCTCTTGGGCCGATATGCATTTGCTTTGAGCTCCTTTCTACATGATAGGGATTTGTCAGAGGATAGTCACAAGGATGAGATGTCCAAGCAAGGACGCCGCAAACCCAGGCATGGTCATTAGCGACCTATTTTGTTAGCTTCTACTTTTTCATGTATACATGTATTGAGGATGATGCACTCTTTTGGATGTATGCATGATATTTTGGATATATGCACTTTTTATGCTTATGTGACATCTTAGATGTATGACATGTATGACTTATGGATGTTGTGGATGAAATAGGTGCATGGTATGGATGTAGTTATTTGATTGAATAGGATTCCATTGGGCTATTCCTTATGTTTTTCTCTCATTTCTGCTCCCATTTTGAGAAAAATGAATTATTTTAAGCCCGAAATTTTAAGAAATCATGGTAAAAACTGTTAGAGGAAAAAAGGCACAAAAAGGCTGAGGAATGGTAGGGTAGCATGATCAGCATCCCGCCTGTATGTACGGCATAGTTTTTGTACCGCTGCCTAGGCGGCACACTGAATGTGTCACCGCTATAGCGACACAACCGGCGTGCTGCCGTCCCAAGCAGCACGATCAGTGTGCAGCTAGTAACGAAGCAGGCAAGCAAAAATTTACCTATTTAAGCAAATTTTGCCCGCTTCCCAGTCTGTACCATCGATTTTTGAGCCTCCAAAAGTCATTTTCAATCATATTTTTACTTTCCATCAATTTCATTATTTTTATTCCTCACAATGGAGCCCTATTTCAGCCATGCAATGTTCTTATGGTGCAAGAACCTTACCAAAGTAGAGAGAATTAACCTAGGAAAGTATGGGGTAAGCGCTATGCCCACCTTAAGAGGCATAAAGATTGATTGGAAATTTCTGCGCGTATGTATGCGCTTTTGGGATCCAACTGCCCATGTCTTCATATTTAGGGCATTTATGGAAGAGATGTGTCCTACGTTCAAGGAGTTTTTTGTGTTGCTCGGATCTTATCCAGAAGCTATGCCGGCTACTCCTATTGAGAAAGTAGGATATTTCAACTCTTTCAGGGAACTTTTTGACTTGAGTGCAAAGGCTGCTAGTCCCATGGTAGTGGATGATTGGATAGATCTGACTGTTGTGATAGCAAAATTCCATGATCCTAAGAATTTTGAGGATGATGGGTGGTTCCATTTGAAGATGCGGGCTCTATCCTTCTATTTGACTGCCAGATATATTTTTGTAAGCCCTACTAGTTGGAGGGATGCTAGAGTCACTGAGCTAATTCCACAAATGGAGGAAGGGAGATCTATCGTAGCTATAGTGCTGGCTAAGACCATTACGAGTTTGGACAGGTCTTGCACTTTTGATGGGCCATAGTCAATCAGCCCTATTATTCTTCAGGTTGGTTGAATTCTGGCTTCTGAATTTCATTTCAACTGCTTTCTATGCTTTCTTATGCTTATCTCTTTTGCACTTTTTCATACTTGGCTTAGAGATCATCTCCGGATAGTGGGACTGTTGTTGATTTTATTTATACTCGCAAGTGCACGAATCACTGATTATGTAGATAAGTGGTAACGAGATCGTTCCCACGGAGAAAGCTATGAAAATAATTATAGAAAAACTTAATTAAATCATATTAATATAATTCTAACATAGTTCCAAATAATTTTTTTTTAGATAATGATAAAGAGATGTAAAGTAGAAATATCAAAATAATACAATTAAAGGTAATTGAATTTGTGAAATAAAATTCAGATAAAATATTATCAAGATTTCAGAATTCACCAAAATATTACCAAGATTTCAGAATTCACCAATGTTTAATTAATAATTTTTATAATGTATTGATTCTAATTTTCAGAAGATAGTTTAGAAATCAATCTTTTTATCTTCTCTTGATTTTATCACTAAGCTCAATTTTATTAAATTTTCAAATAGATTTTGCTTTCACTTCAAAAGTGTAATTTCTAAGCATTATATGTATACAATTTAATGGAAAACACATAATTAAAGGAAATTACTTTTCTTTCAATAGAAACCAAGTATAGTTAATTTTCCTAACAATAAAAAATACATGATAGAATTGATGAAAGGATATTATCAACAATTGAAACCAAAATCACAAACATTAAATTGCAAAATATTTAGAATCAAGACATAATAGAAATTAATAATCTAACATGGTTTCATCATCCACCTTAGTAAAATTAAAACTTAGAAAGACATAATTAAAATAAAAAAATAAACAAAAGAACCCATTTTAGCAATTTGGATTCTTAATTTTGAAATCTCAACTTCTTCCTTATTTTCTCAATTCTTTTCCTCACAAGCTCCTCTCTTTTGTTAAGCCATTTCCCTTCTATTTATAAGCATGAATGGCTAGATGGCAAGTTGATGAAGAAACCAATTTTCAAATGATTTTTCTTCTTTAGCATCAAATATATGACTTTGATCTTTGAATTCTTGGTTTTCCTTAGTTGGCTTGCATAAGGGTGGTTGGTGATGACTTGAATTTTTGCAAATTTTCTTTTTTAGCATCAAATGTATGACTTTGATCTTTGAATCCTTTGTTTTCCTTGGTTGGCTTACATAAGGATAGTTGGTGAGCTCTTTAGTCTCCATTGCACATTTGAAGATGGTGTCATTTTTCAAAAGAAAAGGAAATTGCTTACTTGATTTTATTGAAAAATTATTTCTTTCACAAAATTTTATTATTATTATTATTATTATTATTATTATTATTATTATTATTATTATTATTATTATTTATGCAAGTAAAAGACTATGATTTTACTCAATTTTTGAGCTTTCACCATTTTATTTCCTATTTCATAAAAATATCATTAAATTAAAATATTTATTTAATAAATGAACAACAAAAAATAAATTTAAGGGCTATTAATGTGTATTAAATTATGCTCATGAAATACCTCTAAACCTAGATTTTGCTAGTCCTCGAGTAAAAACAAAACCTAAACTAGTCTACTTTCGTAAGAAATCACGATTGCATTTAGCATATACAACAAGCCTTTAAACCTACATAGAGAATGAGTTGTAGTCTCGTGATGGCTTCCAGCAGTGATACCCACAAACACCGATAAAATTCTAAACTTCCAAGTATTTATCTCAGAGAACAATAAGATATCATAGTTTTGAAATCAAACAAGTATTAAATTGAATACATATCCATTCAAAAGTTAATTCATCTTGCAACAATCATACTCAAGTGAGTGTGTTAAATAGCCAATATTAATAATAAATGTGATCTGCATACTTCAAACAAGTAAAATTTTCATAACCTTACAATAACAATCATTCAATTTCTAATAAAGAATTTAGTATCATAAGCTTCCCCTTTGGTACAAATCTCCACTACTTTGAAGGCATCACATGAGATCAAAAGGTCTTTAATATTGGTTGTAATGGAGCCATAGGGTATGATGTGGTTAAAAAATAAAAGGGATAGGAGATTACACAAGTTCTAAAGACTTCATAGAGTTAAAGGCATCACAGTATTTTGTAAGAGACACTTCTCAAAACCCATAGAAGCATATAAAATGTAGCCAACTATTATTATGTTGACCTTTATTTATTCTAACCTCCACTTATAATATCAAAACTTTGATCTTCAAACTCAAGAATTTTTTTTTTACTTTTTTTTACTCTTTTTTTTAATTTATCCCAAACTTTTAAGAAATGTCTCTTGATCATGATATTTGTCTTTTTATCTCTATTTTATCTTTAGAATAAGGGTAGAGATATAATCATGTTTAGGCTAGGTGAGAGATGTGGTTACCAAAGAAAACAGTTAATCAATGTAGGCTCAAATTGGCTCATTAAAGGGATGTTCTCTTGGAACATCAATTGGGAAACTGGCTTATTTGGCTTTGTGGTGAAAATCCTATGCCTTAATCATTTTACAAGTGATGCTCGATCAGTCGTTCGCCTCGAAAGACCTCAAGGGAAAGTTCTAATATATAATTCTTTCAAATTGAAATTAAAATGATCATCAAGGTGAAGGTATAAGAACACACCTATTCTAGCATACTTATCTTTCTACAAAACAATCATGGCTATTGTGAGAAAAGAGTTGAGTATAATCATTGTGAAAATAAATTAACTAAAGAATGTCATCAAAATTCAAATCAATACTCATTACTAGTCAAAGCCATGACATTAAAGCTCAATTCTCATCATAGTTATTGAAAGGTTTTTTTTTTTTTTTTTTTTTAAACAAGAAAAGAAAATCACAAAAAATACAGATGCGTATCAAGAGTAACAAAGTTTTTTTTTTTGTTTTTTTTTTTGAAAACAAGAAAAGAAAATCACAAAAAATATAGATGCGCATCAAGAGTAACAAAGTAACTTTTTACTCTGCCATATGAAATTTTAGTGAATCGGACCTTCGAAATAATTGAGAAAACACTTTTTTTTTTAAATAACAGTTTCTCCACCCCCAAACTTAGCTGAGACATTGTCCCAAATGTCTATTATAAACAAATAAGGAGTAGAGGACTTCACTTGATTAGGTGCAACAAAAAAAAATAATAATAAAAATAATAAAATGCAATAAAAAAAACTATAAGAGTTAGGGAAGTTACAACCGAAGATTCAAGTCTAGTCCACGCTTCTTGCTGCTACTGGCCTTAGGGTGCCAAACTACCTATGCCATCAATGGATCAGGTTCGGACACAAATTTTTGCAGTTGGTCAATCAATTGATCAATAGTTGAAGCAGAGACTAGGACGTGTCGACTTGCCGGTGTCATAAAACCCTGTTCCACAGCATGATCAAGAAAAGATAGCAAACCGTCATAAAAACCATCAACATTAAGTAATCCCAATGGCTTTTGAAGAACTGTTAATTGGGTCCAAGATGCAATGGTGAATATATCTTTAAATGTTTCTAAACCACTAGGTAATGCGATAAAAGCATCAGCATTGAGATTCATATATGCCATTCGTTCATACATGCTCATGACTTGTAACTCATTACCTATAGTTCCACCAGTGATGTGTTTATTTTGAGCCAAAGCCTTTAGAACTATTCCTAGGACTTTGCTACCTCCAATATATGCAGAACTTGCGACATAACCCCTTAACCCTAAACTACCTCCCTTAAATACCAAATCAATTTTTCATTTAGCTAAAATCCTACCAAGTTCATTAGCTGCTATTAAGTACTCTCTTTTCTTGCTAGAGTTTTGACTACAAAAGACACAAATAGTTTTGAATTTGCATGTTAAGGGTTCTGCCATTTTTTTCTTTTTTGGTTCACAGATTTCTTCAAGAGGTTATGTGCATATTGAAAATAACGAATGTGCATATAAAGAAAATAGCATAGTAAAAGAATAATTCAATGGGGTAAAATAATTGTTGACAGAGAAAAAAATAAAAAATAAAAAAATAACAATAACAAACAAAAATAATCAATGCTGTGTATACAAATGTCAAAAAGAAAATATTGAAAAACTAAAAGCATATATTAAAAGAATAAAAAGTTAACTAAAATAGAAAAATTTGCCGAAAACGAAAATCTAGGTGCTGAAAATTCAAAAAGTAACTGCAGAGTATTGAAAAATGCACAAAAGTCAAAAAGTTAGTAATACACCTGATCATGAACAGTAGTTGTGACTGTGGCTCACATCTTCCTCTGGTTTTACATCCAGTAACAGCTTAAACGCCTTCTATGAGTCAAGGATATGCTTCCCATCTAGTTTTCTTATTAACTAGCAAATAGGGTCTTTTAATGTCAGATTCCTTAGACTGTAACACTGTTTCTCTTCTTTGAATAAACTCCATAAATCTAAAAGAGAACGTTGAACTTATCCACATGTATGCGTCTTAAGAGTCTGTAGGATATTATCCAATGACTCTTTACTTAGTCCATCCTTTATGAATTGAATTTTATCTTCTCGATTTATGGATGCATATCCAATATTTCTATAGCGTGTGTTGTAATTCCATCTCGCACACTTATAGCAAACTCCCATCCTTTTTGCTCTTCTCTTCTTTGAGTAAGAACTTCTCCTTGTACCTGGCAAATATTTAAGAAATGATTCATTTAATTCACCTGCCAGTCGTACTTTGGCTTTTATGATCCAGCAAATATCTTCAGAAAGATTCAGATGTCTAAATGCCTTCATTCTTTCTAGTCTACATTCATCAATTTTTCTAAATACATCTTGGAGAAGAGTTGGAAACCTGTTTCTGAGTGTAGCAAGAGATGCTTCCATATCTAGCTAAAAAGTTTGTATTCTATACTTACAAAACAAAGAATAAATGTTAAATATAAACAAAAATTAGTTACACAAAGAGAAAGAGAGAAAAAAAAATGACATAAATGAATTGAATTGATCCTAATAAATAGGATCACTCAAAAGTGCTTCTTCCACTATTATTGATTTCAGCTCCAAAAATGGTTTCAATCTTTGTCCATTGACTTTAAATATATCACCATTTTTTGGATTTTCAATTTCAACTACTCCATATGGAAATGTAATGTGAACAAAAAATGGGCCTGATCATTGAGAATGCAACTTTCTAAGAAATAGATGCAAACGAGAATTGTATAAAAGGACTTTTTGACCAGGAGTAAAATATTTTCTCAAGATATTTTTATCATGAGAAATTTTCATTTTGTCCTTATACCATTTTGCACAATCATAAGCATCAGTTCTAATTTCCTCTAATTCATTCAATTGAAGCATTCGTTGAGCACCAGCTTTATCTAGAGAGAAATTTAATTGTTTGATTGCCCAATATGCTCTATGTTCCAATTGTACTGGTAAGTGACATGGTTTTCCATAAACAAGTCTAAAAGGGGACATTTCAATAGGGGTTTTAAATGTTGTACGATAAGCCCACAATGCATCATGTAATTTCAAAGACCAATCTTTTCTAGTGGGATTAACCATTTTCTCAAGAAAGCGTTTGATTTCCCTATTTGAAATTTCAACTTGACCACTTATTTGTGGGTGATAAGGAGTAGCTACTTTATGAGTAATGCCATATTTCTTCATCAAATGCTCAAAATGCCTATTACAAAAGTGCTTTCCTCCATCATTAATGATTGCTTGTGATGTACCAAATCTAGAAAAAATATGTTCTTTCAAAAATTTAACCACAACCCTATGATCATTTGTTCTACATGCACTTGCCTCTACCCATTTGGATGCATAATCAATAGCAACAAGAATGTACAAATTACCAAAGGAATTAGGAAAAGGTCCTATAAAATCAATACCCCAAACATCAAAGAATTCAACCATAAGAATTGGATTTAAAGGTAGCATATTTTTACGAGAAATACTTTCTAATTTTTGGCATCGATCACAAGATTTACAATACACATGAGTGTCTCTAAACAATATAGGCCAATAAAATCCACATTGCAAAATTTTTGCAGCAGTTTTCTTTGCACTAAAGTGGCCTCCACAAGCATGGTCATGACAAAAGAAGATGATATTTTTTTGTTCACTTTCAGGCACACATCTCTTAATCACTTGATTAGGACAATACTTAAACAAGTATGGATCATCCCAAAAAAATTTCTTTACCTCAGCTAAAAATTTTGTTTTATCTTGGTTATTCCAATGGCTTGGCATATGACCAGTGACAAGATAATTTACAATATCAGCAAACCAAGGTAATTGTGATATGGATATGAGTTGTTCATTAGGAAAAGTCTCTTTGATGGGACAATCTTTATCAATAAATTCTACTATTAGTCTAGACAAATGATCAGCCACAATATTTTCAAAACCTTTCTTATCACGAATTTCAAATTCAAACTCTTGTATTAACAAAATCCATCGAATCAAGCAAGGCTTAGCATCTTTTTTTGACAAAAGGTATTTCAATGCAGTATGATCAGTATAGATAAAGACTTTGGATCCAACAAGATAAGATCTAAATTTGTCTAAGGCAAACACTACAGCAAGCAACTCTTTCTCAGTGGTTGAATAATTAAGTTGTGCATCAGTAAGAGTTTTACTTGCATAGTAGATCATGACAGGTAGCTTATTGACTCGTTGGCCTAAAACAGTACCAAGGGCATAATCAGAGGCATCACACATGATCTCAAAGGGAATACTCCAATTAGGTGGTCTAATGATGGGTGTAGATGTCAACAGGATTTTAAGTTTTTCAAATGCTTGAAGGCATTCATTATCAAAGATAAAAGGTGTATCTTTTGCAAGTAAGTTACACAAGGGCCAAGAGATTTTACTAAAATCTTTGATGAATCTATGGTAGAAACCAGCATGACCTAAAAAGGAACGAATTTCTTTTACAGTACGAGGTGGAGGAAGGCTAGAGATTAAGTCTATCTTTGCTTTATCTACCTCAATTCCTTGTTGTGACACTACATGACCCAGAATAATTCCCTTTTTAACCATGAAATGGCATTTTTCCCAATTTAACACAAGATTTTTCTCTTTACATCTAATCAAAACTAAGGTCAAGTGATGCAAACATTCATCAAAGCTAGAACAAAGACAAAAAAATCATCCATGAATATCTCAAGAAAATGCTCAACCATATTAGAAAAAATACTTATCATGCATCGTTAAAATGTAGCAGGTGCATTGCATAACCCAAAGGGCATGTGTTGATAAGCAAAGGTTCCAAAAGGACAAGTGAAAGTGGTTTTCTCTTGATCCTCAGGTGCAATTGGGATTTGATTATATCTAGAGTAACCATCAAGAAAATAATAGTATGCATGACCAGATAATCTCTCAAGCATTTGATCAATAAAAGGAAGTGGGAAATGATCTTTCCTTGTGACAACATTCAACTTCCTATAATCAATATAAACATGCCATCCAGTTTGGATTCGAGTGGGAATTAGTTCATTTTCTTCATTTTTTACTACTGTTATGCCAGATTTCTTTGGAACTACCTGCACAGGACTCACCCATGAACTATCAGAAATAGGGTAAATGACACCTACATCTAAAAGTTTTATCACCTCAGCTCTAACAACTTCTTTCATATTAGGATTTAGTCATCTTTGGAATTCATGGCTTGGTTTAACATTGTCTTCTAAATGAAGTCTATGCATGCAAATTGAAGGGCTAATACCCTTAATGTCTGAAATTGTCCACCCTATTGCTTCTTTATGATTTTTTAAAACATCAATCAGCTTGTTTTCTTATTCAACCTCTAAATCAGATGCTATGATAATGGGTAAAGTTTCTGATGGTCCTAAAAATGAATATTTCAATGACTCAGGCAATGGTTTTAAGTCTAACTTTTGTAATTTAGGAATTGACTCTTTAGATTCTGTGGGAAATAGAGGTTCAATTTTGGCTTTCCATTTGTTTGTATCCATTAGTGGAACAGATTCTAGTAAAGAATTTACCTCACTAATTGAATTTTCAACATCTAAATCCATGCCAAATTGAGTTAAACATTTCTCAAATGGAATATTTTTATTCATTTCCAAAAAACAATCATTGATCACACTTTCAATCATGTTAACTTCACACAAATTATAATTGTCAATTGGTTGATGAGCAACATTAAACACATTAAGTTCAACAGTCATATTACCAAATGATAATTTCAAAACACCACTTTGATAATTGCATTGGATGTGGCCAAAAATGGTCTTTCTAAGATGATAGGAATTTGATCCTTTGTGTTTTCAATAGGCTGAGTATCAAGAACAATGAAATCCACTAGAAAGTAAAACTTATCAACTTTGACCAGACATCTTCTTTGAAACCTCTGGGAATTTTGATAGACCTATCAGCTAATTGGAGTATCATAGTTGTGGGTTTCAATTCACCTAACCCAAGTTGCTGATAGACAGTATATGGCAACAGATTCACACTTGCTCCTAAATCAAGTAAAGCTCGATTGATTTCATGATTACCAATAGTACAAGAAATTGTCAAACAACTGGGATCCTTATAATTAATAGGAGTTTTATGTTGGAGTATGGAACTCACATGTTTAGTTAAGAATGCCTTTTTAGGAACATTTGTTTTCCTTTTTACCGTACAAAGATCTTTCAAAAATTTGGCACAAGCAGGTACTTGTTTAATAGCATCAAGAAGAGGGATGTTAATGCTAACTTACTTAAACACCTCTATAATGTCACTATATTAGGTACCTTTCTCTTTTGAGACAAGTCTTTACGGGTAAGGAGCTTTTGGAACATAAGGCAATTATTGATTGTCTTTTTCAACTGAGTCTTTGGATGATGAAATTTCAAGATGACTCTTTTGACTCTCTTTTTAAGGTTCAGGTGTATAATCAGGTTTGACTATGCATTTTCCAGACCTAAGAATAGTTATGGATTTAACTTCTTCATTAGAACTTGATGAACCTACCTCATATTGACCTTTTGGATTTGGAACAGGTTGACTGGGAAAATTTTCTTTTTCCTTTTTAGCTATAGCAGTTGCAAGTTGGCCCAATTGTGTTTCAAGTTTTTGAATGGATTGAGAATTTGATTGCAAAACTTGTTGGGTTGATTGCATGAACTGTTGTAAAGTATCCTCTAAAGAAAGTTTCTTCTGCAATGGAGTAGAGAATTGGGAAGCATTTTTGAGAATATGGTGGATTTGAATGACCAATGTGCTGATTGGACATATTATATTGATGACTTTGATTCATTGGAGGCTGGTTCTGTCTCCATGAAAAATTGGGATGATTTTGCCAATTTGGATTATATGTGGGGGCATATAGGCTATCAGATGATTTTCCATAAGAATGGAGTGCATTTGCTTGTTCAGAGAATGCTTCCTGGTAATTTGGCATTGAAGGAAAAAATTGAGCAGTATGAGATGTACTAGAACATAAGGCACACAACTCACTCCAAGTGTTTGTTTGAGAATTCATGGATTGACTTAACATTAAGGCTTCACTTTCTTAGACAAACTAGCTAGAGTAGTTTTTAAATCACTTTCATCTCTCTCTTTTATCTCATAAATGCCTCCTCTATTGGTTGCATGAGTGGATTTGGCTCTTGGATCTAAACAATTCCATTGCTAAGAATTTACAGCTAATGTTTCAAGTGAATCCCAAGCTTGACTACTTTGCAGATGTAAGAATTTTCCACCATGCATGAATTGAATCATTTGACAATTTAATGGAATTAAACCATCATAAAAATATTTTACCAATCTCCAAATTTCAAAACCATGATGGAGACACTTTAAGATCAAAATATTAAACCTTTCCCAACACTCATAAAATTCTTCTCCCTCTTTTTGGTAGAATTTGAAAATTTCTCTCCTAAGACTATTAGTTTTAGACATGGGAAAGAATTTTGACAAAAATTTATTAACTAGTTTATCCTAACTAGTAATTGTTCTTGCTTGAAGGGAATTTAACCAAGCTTTTGCTTTATCTTTTAATGAAAATGGAAATAGCCTCAACCTCACTGAATCATCAGAAAAATTTTGGAAGCAAAATGTGGAATAAATATCCAAGAATTCTTTAACATGCATGTATGGATCTTCTCTCTCTAAACCATAAAAGATGGTAACAATTGAATTATAGCTGGTTTAAGCTCAAAATGAGTTGCATTAGTTTCAGGTAAAACTATGCAAGAAGGAGAATTGGCAGTGACAGGAGAAAAATATTCTAAAAGAGTTTTTTCTCTTTCAACATGGACATCATTATCTCTTGGATTTTCCATATTTTCATGATTTATTTCACTTCCAGACATTTTTATTGATATTTTAATTTTAATATCACTTAAAGATAATTCTTTTTTAACCAAATGACACTTTGAATCACATTCCCAAGCTAGCATAAACTTAATAAAATTAACTTATTTCAATACCAACTATAAAATGAAACAAACGAAAATAAAAATAAAAATATTAATAATGAGAATACATCAAAAATAAAATAAAATAAAATTTCTCTTTTAAAGTGTATAAAAATGAAAAATGTGCAACTAATAAAGCTCCCAGGAAAAATTAGGGGGTCATAATAGACCACTTAAGTTCCAGTTTCCTTATGCAGATGAATAATTGGCCTTTTTGACAGAGCTTATTAAATTGTACATTTAATCACACTTATAAACCAAAAGAGAAAGAAAAAATAAAATAGACAATGCGAATCAACTTAAAAAAAATAAAAATTCAAATAATTCAGTATAACATAAAAAAATATTTAACTCTTATTTTTTTGTATTTAAAAATAAAGATCCTAGAAATAAATAAAAAAATAATTAAAAAATATAAATATATATAAATGTGGAACTTTATGACTAAAAGCCAAAAAAATAATAATAATAATATTGAAAATTAAAATAAATTTTTGCAGAAAAATAAATTAATTATCTATAGTAACTAACTAACCATGCAAGAAAAATATGAAACCATGCAAAATATGTGAATAGTAACTGAGTTGCACCAGTAACCTAATTGAAATTTTCTGCACTATTCCAACTCAACTCAATACTATTGAAACTGAATTTTTTTTTTTTTCAAATATGCAAAAACTAACAAGAAAATTTTTACAACAAAAACTAATATTATTTTATGACTAAAAATATAAAAAAAATAACAAAATAATAATATAAAATAAAATAAAAAATTCACAATAAGTAAGATTTAACTAGTAGAAGAATTAAACAAACATTGATCTAATTAGCTTTCTTCTTTCTTTTCGATGTGTCCCTAGTAACGGTGTTAAAAACTTGTTGTGAAATTTTATTTATATACTCGCAAGCGCATGAATCACTGATTCTATAGATAAGTGGTAACGAGATCGTTCCCACGGAGAGAGCTATGAAAATAATTATAGAAAAACTTAATTAAATCACATTAATTTAATTCTAACATAGTTCCAAATATTTTTTTTTAGATAATGATAAAGAGATGTAAAGTAGAAATATCAAAATAATACAATTAAAGGTAATTGAATTTGTGAAATAAAATTCAGATAAAATATTACCAAGGTTTCAGAATTCACCAATGTTTAATTAATAATTTTTATAATGTATTGATTCTAATTTTCAGAAGATAGTTTAGAAATTAATCTTTTTATCTTCTCTTGATTTTATCACTAAGCTCAATTTTATTAAATTCTCAAATAGATTTTGCTTCACTTCAAAAGTGTAATTTATAAGCATTATATGTATACAATTTAATGGAAAACACATAATTAAAGGAAATTACTTTTCTTTCAATAGAAACCAAGTATAGATAATTTTTCTAACAATAAAAAATACATGATAGAATTGATGAAAAGATATTATCAACAATTGAAACCAAAATCACAAACATTAAATTGCAAAATATTTAAAATTAAGACATAATAGAAATTAATAATCTAACATGGTTTCATCATCCACCTTAGTAAAATTAAAACTTAGAAAGACATAATTAAAATAACAAAATAAACAAAAGAACCCATTTTAGCAATTTGGATTCTTAATTTTGAAATCTCAACTTCTTCCTTATTTTCTCAATTCTTTTCCTCACAAGCTCCTCTCTTTTGTTAAGCCATTTCCCTTCTATTTATAAGCATGAATGGCTAGATGACAAGTTGATAAAGAAACCAATTTTCAAATGATTTTTCTTCTTTAGCATCAAATATCTGACTTTGATCTTTGAATTTTTGGTTTTGCTTAGTTGGCTTGCATAAGGATGGTTGGTGATGACTTGAATTTTGCAAATTTTCTTCTTTAGCATCAAATGTATGACTTTGATCTTTGAATCCTTTGTTTTCCTTGGTTGGCTTGCATAAGGATAGTTGGTGAGCTCTTTAGTCTCCATTGCACATTTGAAGATGGTGTCATTTTTCAAAAGAAAAGAAAATTGCTTAGTTGATTTCATTGAAAAGTTATTTCTTTCACAAAATTTATTATTATTATTATTATTATTATTTATGCAAGTAAAAGACTATAATTTTACTCAATTTTTAAGCTTTCACCATTTTATTTCCTATTTCATAAAAAAATCATTAAATAAAAATATTTATTTAATAAATGAACAACAAAAAATAAATTTAAGAGCTATTAATATGTATTAAATTATGCTCATCAGGGACCTCCCACCAAGGTGGATTATTCTACTTCCTGGTATAGGACCCAGATCATTGTGACTAAACGAAATTCAGAGAAAGAGTGGACAAAATGGTTGATGGAGCTAGATTCTGATGACCTGCTATGGAGGTGTGAATGGTATAAGATCAAAAATTTCATGACCGTGAGCTTTGGCTACAAGATGGTCTACCTGCTGGGGTTGAGGATGGTGACATTTTACCAAGCTACTAGGGTTATACACCAAATGGGACATAGTCAGGGTGTGCCCCTAGATGGTGCTCTATTTGAATATGTTCTGATTACTAAGACTGTTGCTCGAGCTATTAGAAATGGATGGGTAAGGGGTTTTCATGCTGTTCATCCTGCTGACCAAGGCGGCAAATCCTTGCAGTATATTGACTGGTGGATAGCCAACTCGTGAAAATCAGAGAAGGCTAGAAGGGCTGCTATACTTGAGGAGATAGAGCAAGAATCATGATTGCTGTTTTAGCTTAGGACCAATTTTGATTATGCCTTTATTTTCTTTTGATGTTCCAAAAATTAAATAAGACAAATAAGACATCATTCATTTTTTTATTATCTCTTTTGTTGCTCTAATTTTTGCCTAAGCTGCCCTTTCGGGTTTTCAACTTAGCGAGCTTATTTTCATTTTTTCATATATTTTATGACACAATTAAGAGCCAAGTGAAATGTGAAAATGAAAATTTTGTTGATGAATTGGATCGAACTCGCAAGGGTTGCCTACATATCTCCTTATAATGATTCATGATTTTTATTCTTTCTCCTCTTTATGGAGAATCAGGTCCATGTAGTTCTTCCTTTGAGGAAAAAATGTGAATGCACTATGATTACAAATGCTATACATGAATTACAAGGATGCTTATGTAAAGTATCTCTTGAGTTGATCCAAATTGCATGGGCAAGCAAATTCTATGCCATCCAAGTCCGTCAAGATTGCTGCTCCACTAGATAAGATCTTTTTTATCATAAATGGACCACTCCAGTTAGGTCTGAATTTTCCCCTTGGATTATGAACAGGTGCCCTTATTTCTTTCAAGACAAGGTGACCCTCTTATAATCCTCTATTCCTGACTCTCTTATCAAAGTGCCTAGCTAGTTTCTATTGATAACCTTGCATCTGATATAAAGCATCCATTCTTTTTTCATCGATGGCCAGAAGTTGGTTATGGTAGCCTTTTGCCCATTCCACTTCATTCAATTGACTCTCCCTCATAATGCGAGCTGACTTGACTTCTACCTCGATTAGCAGGATGGCTTCCATCCTGTACACCAAAGAGTAAGGTGTAGCACTGATTGGAGTATATAATGTTGTTCTATATCCCCATAAGGCATATGGCAAATGTAGCTGCCAATCCTTATGGTTGTCAGCCATCTTCTGCAGTATATTCTTAAGAGTCTTATTTGCGGCTTCAACTGCGCTGTTTGTTTGAGGTCTGTACGGAGAAGACTTGTGATGTTGAATTTTTTCCTTCTTTAATAGTTGAGTAACCTCCTTTTAAAAGTGAGATCCATTATCAGTGATGATCTCAAAAGGGACTCCATACCTACAAAGGATGTTGGTACGAATAACCTGGGCTACTCATTTGGAATCCAATATCTGGTAAGGTGCAGCTTCAACCCATTTGGAGAAATAATTAATAGCCACTAGAATGAATTCATGCTTGCCAGAAGACTTCGGGCTTATCTTGCCAATGACATCCATGCCCTAAGTTGCAAATGGCCAAGGCGTGGTGATGGGAGATAGAGGTACAGGAGGTTTCTTCTGAAGTTTGGCGTAGATCTGACACTTATGGCACTTCTAAACATATCTTGTGCAATCTTGATTCATAGTAAGCCAGAAGTAACCCTGATTCATGATCTTGCGGGCTAGAGCAATTCCATTCATGTATGGACCTTCGTTACCACCATGCATCCATTACATGATCTGTTGGGCTTCTATTTCAGTGACACATCTCAGATGGATGTTATCCCAAACCTGTTTATAGAGTACATCCCCGTTTGGAATGAAACCCTTGGACAACTGTCTTAAAGTCCTCTTTTCTGTTTTAGAGGCCCCTTTAGGATAGAGTCCATTCTTGATGTAATTGAAGATATCCCAAAACCAACCGTTTGAATATTCAAACAATGAGTTACACAACCTGGCTTATGCTTAACTTCAATTGTAACAGGTCTGATTATGAAGCCGTCGCTTATATCAAGCATTGAGGCAAGTGTTGCCAAAGCATCAACAAATATGTTCTTCGTCCTTAGAAGATAATGGAAAGACAGTTCATGGAAATTGGCTGCTAGTTCATTTAGGTGTTTATGGTAAGGAACCAAATACTCTTCTCTGATCTTCCACTTCCCCAAGGCTTAGGAAACTATCAGATTCGAATCCCCATAAATCTTAAGGCATTTGATTCTGAGCCTTATTGCTGCCTCAAGACCACAGATGCATGCCTCATACTCTGCTTCATTATTTGTTACTTCAAAGTTTAGCTTGATGGTTATGGGTAGGTTTTCCCCACTTGGTGTCATGAACATAATGCCGGTACCATACCCTTTGTTGTTAGATGCCCCATCAAAGTAGAGCTTCCAAACTTCACAGTCAATTGTCAGGATATCTTCATTAGGAAATTCAGGCTTGACCCAATGATCATCTATTGGAGCTGCAGCTAACTAATCAACCATTATGCTACCCTTAATTGCTTTTTGTTGTACATATTTCAGATCATATGTAACTAATACAGCCATCCACCTGGCCATCTTACTATTAAGAATCGGCTTCTCCATGAGGAATTTCAAAGGGCTCTTGTCAGCAAGAACATGAGTTGTAAAAGAGCAGAGGTAGTGTTGCAGCTTGTGGCAGACCCATACCAAAGCAAGACATAACTTTTTTGTAAAACTATGCTTGAGCTTATGAGATAGCATTCTTTTGCTCAAGTAATAGATGGCATTTTCCTTACTGGAGTCAGGAGCATTTTGGGCAAGCATTGCCCCCATTGCTTCATCGGTTACTGATAAATAAAGTAACAAAGGCTTTCCAAACCTTGGTGGCTGTAGTACCGGTGGGTTTAGTAAGTATTGCTTGATCTGGTCAAAAGCTTTCTGACAGTCATCATTCCATTGCTTGGAGGCTCCTTTTCTAAGCAGCTTAAAGATGGGCCCACATACATCAGCCAACTGGTTGATGAATCAACTAATGTATTATAGCTGTCCAAGGAAACCTCTGATCTCCTTTTTTTGTTTTTAGAGGTGGCATTTCCAGAATTGCCTTTGATTTAGCAGGGTCAACTTCTATGCCCTTCTTGCTGACCATGTGGCCTAAGAATACTCCAGATGAGGCTCCAAAGACACATTTGGCAGGATTGAGCTTGAGATTGTACTGACGAAGTCTAAGGAAGAATTGCCTTAGTGCCTCTGAATGTTCTTCGGCAGTGTTGCCTTTTATTACCATGTCATCTACATAAACTTCAATCTCCTTATGCATCATGTCGTGGAAAATAGTAGTTGCCATCCTCTAGTATATTGCCCTGGCATTTTTAAGCCCAAATAGAATAACCCGAGAGCAATAGGTGCCCCATTCAGTAATAAATGCTATCTTCTCTTTGTCAGAAGGATGAACCATTATCTGATTATACCCTGCAGCCAGGTCGGTTAAGGAAACCAACTCAGAACGTGCTATGCGGTCTACCAATAGATCAATATAAGGCAAGGGAAAATCATCCTTAGGACAAGCTTTATTCAGATCCCTATAATCCACACACATTCTGACTTTACCATCTTTCTTGGGAACCTGCACAATGTTAGCAAGCCAAGATGGATAGTTGATGGGCTCAATGAAGTTGTGGTCCAGTAGCTTGGTAATTTCTTCTTTGATTGGTATAGACCATTCTATCTTGAGTCGTCTCAATTTTTATTTGATGGGCTTAGCACCTGAGTAAACTGGGATTTTATGTACTGCTATGCTTAGATCCAACCCTATCATGTCTTTCGATTGCCATGCAAAATAGTCTTGAAATTCCCTGATCATCTTCTCAATATGATCCCTGTTTATACATGCAGATGCAATGAATGTAATTTTTAGTATGTCAAGAGTGCTAGCATTAATGGGCTCCTTAATCGTGTCATCTTTTATTTCATTTATCTCATTTTTACTTGATGTCTCATTTAAGTCAGATTTAAAAATTGGAACATCAAAGAAAAATGGAGACACAGGGGAAAGAGTAGACTTTTTATTGAACTCAAATGGGGATATGTCCCAATTTACATCAAACTTAAAAGTTAGACCCTCAAGGTCAGTTACATCATTATCAACAGAAGAAATAGAAGAAACAGACTCAGATTCAGAAGATGAGTCTATCTCAGACTAAGACTTTGATTTAGATTGAGACTCTAGGACAGATTCTGGTTCAGAAGAATAAAAAAGGCTCTCCTCAAAGGACCAATTTTGCAGCTCAGTCTCAATGGGTTGGATTAAGGTGAAAGGGTCAATTTTCTCCTCCTCAACAGTAAGCATGGTGTGAACCCTCAAATTTGCACCTTATGATATGGCTGCAGCTTGACACCTACTAAGTATACTTCGCTAAACATATGACAGTCCCACCAGCTGGTTAGCAGGCAGGTGTCAAGAGGGCAGTGCCCCGTTGAAAAATAAATTTCCTAAATCTTTTATCTCTAGTCGACTGCTTTTCAGTCACAAACCCACAGGATCAAATTGAGCTTGAATCAAAACTGAAACAGACTAGAAATAGACGAAAAAGCAGGAAACAGGTCGAGCCAGCCAGCCAGTGCGCAAAAGGCATGCCATCGCTCTGGGCAGCACACTTACCATGCCGCCGCTCTGGGCGGCATGCCAGCCTTGTTGCCTTGAGGTGGCATGAATCTCGTGCCGGCAGTAAGGCGGCACGAAACTCGTCTCGGCAGCAAGCGTGCTGCTCAAACGCTGGCATGTCATCGATGTCGCCCATCCTACTGTGAACCCTTAAAATTGCACCTCCAGTGGGCCATCTTTCAGTTATGAACCCACAGGATCAAACTGAGCTCGAATCAAAACTGAAATGGGCCCAAAACGGACGAAAATAGGTCAAACCGCACGAGAGGCACGCCTGCTGAACATCGGCAGGTTGACACTCTTGCTGTGCCACCGTGGGCAGTATTGATTTGGTGCCGATAGCCGAGCGGTATGCCTGCCGTGCTGCCTGGACGGTTGGTGCATCTGCCGTGCTGCCCGTGCCTCCGGCGACGCACCGACGCCGCCGTCCATACCGCTGGAACCCCCTCTGGAAGCTCTATAAATAGAGCCTCTTCCAACCTCATTTGGCATGCATTCCAATACATTTCAAGCTCATTTGACACTTTCCAACACACTTCAATGCTTTCCAAACACACTTGTTGCTTCTAGATCTAGATTCCAAGTTTCCTTTGAATTCAAGGTGGAGTTGAGATTCGGAGCAAAACTCATTCAATTCGTCAGAAAACCAAGAAAAGCAAAGGTATAATCCTTCTTTATTTTCAAAATTCTAAATTCAAATCTAGAATTATATTAAGGTCTAAAACTGAAAAGATCTAAAATTTATTAATTTAAGAATCAGAATTAAGTTAATAAATCAACACCTTTTTATAACCCCTCCTTCGCAAGAAGGGAGAACTGTGTGGGGTTTGATTCCTATTCAATAGGATACGCAGGCTGCCATTCTGAAAGGCATTAACTCCAAAATCTTTTTATCAATATTTACTTATTTATTTATTTACTTTTATTTTTGGTTTATTCGCATTAACCTTTTGTTTATAATTTTATATTGGTTTAGTTGGGGAATGTGTGCTGTTCCTAGTACCCATAAGGGTTAGAGGAAAGATCCCCTTTATTTCATTTGTTTGGATATTGTACTAATTAAGTAGGATTTATCTTGCCTATTTATTTATTATTGTCATTCCATCACACACACACACACACACACAGATATATATATATATATATATATATATATATATATATATATATATATATATATATATATATATATATATATATATATATATATATATATATATATATATATATATTTCATTCATCATTATATTCCTATTCATGCATATACAAAAATTCCTTTTTCAAGAGTTATTTCGCAATTTTAGCCAAACTAAAGAAAATTATATTTTCTTAATTGTGTAATTACCAAAACCTGATCCCTGAGCCTTCCTTAGTCACTCGCGAGTTGGTGCATTTTCCATTGGGATAAAATCAAATAATTTTTGGAGTCAATCATTTTGGGTTTTCTTTAATTTTTCCAATTAAAATAAGTAAATTAAAGTGACGACTCACTTTTCAACTTTCAAAATACAAAAATCAATTTTCTAAATTCACAGTGAGTTCTAATCGTGGAGTTTCTCCCGAAGAGCATTTTGATCCTTTGGCGGGTCGGACTAGTGCTCGGGCGAGGCCTCACAGTTGGCGACTCTGCTGGGGAACTAAAAATCTTTTTCAAATAAAAGATAAAGTGGATTACTTTTGGTATAATACCAAGTTTGACTTTAAAAGCAAAATAACTCTTTCATGCATCACTACATCGGACTCCTTGTCCAAAAACCCTAGCTTCCTAGGAAAACAAAGGATAAAAAGTAACATCGAGTGGGCAACCTTCCTTAGGTCTGCTTGTCGATAGTGAAATCATCCAGCCCATGATGTATCCTCTAATCCTTTTAGAGGTGTAACGAGTATGCACGTACCATTGGACCCATGCGAGGCTCTTTGTCTCACATGTGGTTAGGTATATCGCATCTCTAGTGTGATGGGTTCCCTTCAAACCACCCTAGCCCTTTCATGTAATGACTCCTAGAACCTTTCCTTTAGGATTGTATATACCATAATACTAAAACTTGGTATGTCATTATCATGAAACCTTTTCCATTCATGCATACATGCATGCATGCATAAACCTTACAAAGTTGGAGAGTTTTTAATCTCACTCAAACATTGCTAGTCCCAATCACAAACCCATGTCAACCCATGGTCCCAGTCAAGAGCTGATATATTCTATGATCTTTGTTCCATACCTAAGCTAGACACTGACCCAGCTTTATCTCTCTGTTCAAAGGTTGACAAGATGTCTGTTGCCGGAGACGAGACCACTACCACCAGAGCTGATGAGATCTTTGATGAGCTTTTTACCAAGCTCTCTGAACACTAAGAGACCATCATGAAGAGGCAAGAGGCCCTTTTCTAAGGCATGCTGAAGGCCCAAAGGAGGGCTATCATGGAGGATGTCTATCATGGAGGATGTCTATGCCATGTAGGAATAGACCTCCCTGGCCCAAAACCCCACTAATCCGAAATCATTGAAATCTGACCTGAGACCCACCTTTTATCCTGTCTATGGATCCACTTCCAGAGTTGACTCCAGAGAGAAAGAACCTGTAAACACCAAGATCATCCCACCACTACCAATCCCATCACTTGAGTTCCAAAAAAATAACTCACCAACAAATGCCACTTCTACCTTCACTTCCCAACTCGCATATCCTTTCCAAGGGAAGGAAGTTAATCCTGAGATTAAAGCCTGCATGGAGAAGATGGAGCAAATGGAGAAGATGCTGTTAGGAATGAAAAAGAAAGAGGATTTGGTTGATACAAAATCCTTAAGTTTGTTCCCTAATACAAGGGTTCCTCCCAAATTCAGGATGCCTGAGTTTGACAAATTTGATGGAATTACCTGTCCCAAGACCCACCTCAAAGTCTATGTGGGAGCCATGCATCCATTGGGTATGGATAATTAACTCCTAGCCCAATTATTTCAACAATCATTGACCAGTACAGCTGTGAAGTGGTTTGTGGACTTAGATGTCGCCAAGAAACGGACCTGGGATGACATCTACAATATTTTTGTTCAACAGTATCACTACAACATCGAGGTCAATGTAACCAAAAGAGACCTCGAGACCACTAAATAGTATGCTAAGGAATCCTTCTCTTCGTTCCTTACGAGGTGGAGAAAGAAGGTTTCTCAGATGGTAAACCGACCTCTTAAAAATGAGCAAATTGACATAATTGTCAAGAATTTTCTGCCAGTTTACCAAAAGAGGCTGCAGACTCAATACTTGCCTTCCCTCAAGGCCCTTATTGCCACGGCTTCAAAAATTGAAGACTTGATTCAGAGTGGTCAAATCAAAGAAGAGACTGCATCAGGGTCAAGGTATAAGAAGCCCACTCATCAGGGTAATGTCACTTCCTCAACGAATTATAAAGGGGGGAAGTTAATGCTCTAATTATTAAGAAGCCTATCTGGATTGAAAGAAGGCAGTTTTCGGATCTTGGGGGTGTGCCTATGAGTATTATCCTTAAGAAGCTACTTAAGGGAAATATGGTGAAACTCCTTGAGCCAAAACTAGTCCCAAATCCACTTCCCAAAAATTACAACCCACATGAGAGGTGTGATTACCATCAAGGACCTGGGCACAAAACAGATGTGTGCAAGGCCCTTAGATGCATAATTCAGGACCTCATTGACTCCAATGACCTGATTCCATCAAAAGCCTGACCTGATATCAACACCAACCCTTTACCTAACCACACAGTCAATGTTATAAACAATCACGAGGGAGTTGACCCCGTCTCCTTGATAGAGTCAAATCCTAGTTATTGCTGTGTCCTGGACCTCACTAACCTAGTTGAGGAGATTGATGCCATCACCAGAAGTGGCAGAGTTATCCAGAACCAACCTAGCCCAAACACCCAACCTACCTAGCCTATACCTACACTTGCCGACAAATTGAAAGGGATTCTTGAAGCAGATGAAGATCCCATTCTTAAACAATTCATGAAAACACAAGCCAACATCTCAATTTGGAGTTTGATCCAATCTTCATATCCTCACCGCTAAGCTCTTTGCAAGGCGCTGAATTAATGCCAAGCTCCAATTGACATCACACCTGAGAACCTTGTTGCTTCTATTACCTCTGCTGCTAAAGGCGTGTCCATCACTTTTGGAGAAACTAACATTCCAGAAGGAGATCCTAACCACAATAATGCCCTTTACATCACAGTGGTAATACGGAGAAAGACTGTGCCAATGGTTCTTATTGATAATGGTTCAGCTTTAAATGTATGCCCTCTGAAAGTAGCAAGCTGCTTGGGATTAGAGGTTACTGATTTTACCCCTTTATATCATATTGTAAGGGCGTATGACAATACCAAGAGGGAAGTCCTTAAGGTAGCTATCATTGATGTAACTATTAGGCTGACATCTTTCACCATACCATTTCAAGTGATTAATGTACCTTCTTGCTTTAACCTACTACTTAGGAGGCCCTGAATCCACCAAGCAAAGGCTATCCCTTCATCCCTACACCAAAAAGTCAAGTTCTCTTTCAGAAATAGGGTCATGACTGTAAAAGGGGACATGTATGGAAGACCAAACATTCCAAGTTTTGTTCCAATTCTCGAGATTTAGCTCGAGCTATCCTCCTACCCACTTTTAGGTTTCTCCTTCATTCAGTACATTGAGGGTAAAGAGGGCAAAGAATTCGTTCCCTTTGATTTTAACCTCTACGGGAATATTGCTGTTGCTAACATGCTCCACAAAATAAATTACTTTCCTAGTTTAGGTTTGGGAAGAAGCCAACAGGGCTTGAAGTCTTTCCTGGACTACCCAGTTGCAATACCACCATTTGGGCTAGGGTATAAGCCCACTGATGAGGATCTGGAGGAAATGGAAAATCGAGCTAAAGACAGAATAGCTGCCCTTAAAAGAGGTGAGGTTTACGACTGGCCCATGCGCCCTTACTTCAAAACTCTAAATGGCTATTTTGTAAAGGAAGGTGACACAGTTCCTTATTGAAACTTTCCTGAGCATTGGATCTGCCCCATTACCAAAAAACTGATCCCCGGGTTTGAAATCTTTTCTAATGTCAAGCTTGAGATAGACGATTATGAACCAATATACATGCTCAGTCAAGATTGGGAAGAGAACATGGAGGCTAGTCTTTTTGATGAAGTGTTCATGCTCACTGTTGAGGAGGAGAAAACTGATCCTTCCACCTTAATCCAACCCACCGAGAATGAGCTGCAAAATTGGTCCTTTGAGGAGAGTCCCTTCTATCCATCCGAACCAGAGTCTGAACTAGAATCCATTCTTGAATCAGAGTCTTCGTATGAGATAGACTCATCTTCTGAATCTGAGTCTGTCTCTTCTATTTCTTTTGTTGATGATGTAACTGACCTTGAGGGTCTCACTTTTTGGTTTGATGTAAATTGGGACATATCCCCACTTGAAATCAATAAAAATCATACTCTTTCCTCTTACGACTCTGTGTCTCCATTTTTCTTTGATGTTCCAACTTTTAAATCTAACTTAAATGAGACATCAAGTAAAAATTAAATAAATAAAATAAAAGATGACACAATTAAAGAGCCCATCAATACTGGCACTCATGACATACAAAAAATTACATTCATTGCATCTACATGCATAAATAGGGATCACATTGAAAAGATGATCAGAGAATTTCAAGACTGTTTTGCATGGCAACCAAAAGACATGACAGGGTTGGATCCAAGCATAGCAGTTCACAAAATCCCAGTCTACCCAGATGCTAAGCCCATAAAGCAAAAATTAAGAAGACTCAAGACGAAATGGTCTATACCAATCAAAGAAGAAATTGCCAAACTACTGGACCACAACTTCATTGAGCCCATCAACTATCCATCTTGGCTTGCTAACATTGTGCCGGTTCTCAAAAAGGATGGTAAAGTTAGAATGTGCGTGGATTATAGGGATCTGAATAAAGCTTGTCCCAAGGATGATTTTCCCTTGCCTCACATTGATTTGTTGGTAGATCGCATGGCAAGTTCTGAATTGGTTTCCTTAACCGACTCGGCTGCGGAGTATAATCAGATAATGGTTCATCCTCCTGATAAAGAGAAGACAGCTTTCATTACCGAATGGGGCACCTATTGCTACCGGGTTATGCTATTTGGGCTTAAAAATGCCGGGGCAACATACCAAAGGATGGAAACTACCATTTTCCATGACATGATGCATAAAGAAATTGAAGTTTATGTTGATGACATGGTAATCAAAGGCACCACTGTTGAAGAACATTCAGAGGCACTAAGGTGATTCTTCCTTAGACTTCGACAATAAAATCTCAAGCTCAATCCTGCCAAATGTGTCTTCAGAGCTTCATCTGGAGTATTCCTGGGTCACATGGTCAACAAGAAGGGTATAGAAGTAGACCCTGCTAAGTCGAAGGCAATTTTAGAAATGCCACCTCCAAAAATAGAAAAGGAGATCAAAGGTTTCCTTGGACGGCTACAATACATTAGTCAATTCATCAATCAGTTGGCTGATGTATGTGGTCCCATTTTCAGGCTACTCAGAAAAGGAGCTTTCAAGTAGTGGAATGATGACTGTCAAAAAGCTTTTGACCAGATTAAGCAGTACTTACTAAACCCACCGGTACTACAGCCACCAAGGTTAGGAAAGCCTTTGTTGCTTTATCTATCAGTAACTGATGAAGCAATGGGGGCAATGCTTGCCCAAAATGCTCCTGATTCCAGCAAAGAGAATGCCATCTATTACCTGAGCAAAAGGATGCTATCTCATGAGCTCAAGTACAATTTTACAGAAAAGCTGTGTCTTGCTTTAGTCTGGGTCTACCACAAGCTGCAACACTACCTTTGCTCCTTTACAACTCATGTTTTTGTTGACAAAAGCCCTTTGAAATTCCTTATGGAGAAATCGGTTCTTGACAGTAAGATGGCAAGGTGGATGGCTGTATTAGCTGCATATGATCTGAAATATATACAGCGAAAAGCAGTCAAGGGTAGCATAATGGCTAATTAGTTAGCTATAGCTCTAGTAGATGATCATTGGGTTGAGCCTGAATTTCCTAATAAAGACATCCTGACAATTGACACTGAAGTTTGGAAGCTTTACTTTGATGGGGCATCTAACAACAAAGGGTATGGTGCTGGCATCATGTTCATTACACCGAGTGGGGAAAACCTACCAATAGCCATCAAATTAAACTTCGAGGTAATAAATAATGAAGCAAAGTATGAGGCATGCATCTGTGGTCTTGAGGCAGCAATAAGGCTCATAATCAAATGCCTTGAGATTTATGGGGATTCGAACCTAATAGTTTCCCAAGCCTTGGGGAAGTGGAAGATCAAAAAAGAGCGTTTGGTTCCTTACCATAAATGCCTAAATGAACTAGCAGCCAGTTTCCATGAACTGTCTTTCCACTATCTTCCAAGAATGAAGAACAGATTTGCTGATGCTTTAGCAACACTCGCCTCAATGCTTGATATAAGCGACGGCTTCATAATCAGACCTGTTACAATTGAAGTTAAGCATGAGCCAAGCTGTGAAGCTCATTGTTTGAATATTCAAGCGGCTGACAGTAAACCATGGTTTTGGGACATCTTCAACTACATCAAGAATGGACTCTATCCTGAAGGAGCCTCTAAAACAGAAAAGAGGACTTTAAGATAGTTGTCTAAGAGTTTCATTCCAAATGGGGAAGTACTCTACAAATGGGTTTGGGATAACATCCATCTGAGATGTGTCACTGAAGCAGAAGCCCAACTGATCATGGAACAGATGCATGGTGGCAACGAAGGCCCACATATGAACAAAATTGCTCTAGCCCATAAGATCATGAATCAGGGTTACTTTTAGCTTACTATAAATCAAGATTATGCAAGATATGTACAGAAGTGTCATAAGTGTCAGATCTATGCAAAACTTCAGAAGAAGCCTCCTGTACCTCTATCTCCTATCACCATGCCTTGGCTATTTGCAACTTAGGGCCTGGATGTCATTGGTAAGATAAGCTTGAAGTCTTTCAGCAAGCATAAATTCATTCTGGTAGCTATTGATTATTTCTCCAAGTGGGTGGAAGCTGCACCTTATCAGATGTTGGACTCCAAACGAGTAGCCCAGTTTATTTGTACCAACATCCTTTGTAGGTACGGGGTCCCTTTTGAGATCATAACTGATAATGGATCTCACTTCCAAAAGGAGGTTGCTCTACTGTTAAAGAAGAAGAAAATTCAACACCATAGGTCTTCTCCGTATAGACGTCAAACAAATGGCGCAATTGAAGCCGCAAATAAGACTCTTAAGAGTATACTGCAAAAGATAGTTGACAACCATAAGGATTGGCACCTGCATTTGCCATATGCCTTATAGGGATACAAAATAACAGTACAGACTCCAACCAGGGCTACACCTTACTCTTTGGTGTACAGGATGAAAGCCATCCTATCAATCGAGGTAGAAGTCAAGTCGGCTCGCATTCTGAAGGAGAGTCAATTGGATGAAGTGGAATGGGCAAAAGGCTACCATAACCAACTTCTAGCCATCGATGAAAAGAGAATGGATACCTTATATCAAATGCAAGGTTATTAATAGAAACTGGCTTGACACTTCGATAAGAGAGTCAGGGATAAAGGATTACAAGAGGGTCACCTTGTCTTGAAAGAAATAAGGGCACCTGTTCATGATCCAAGGGGAAAATTTAGACCGAACTGGAGTGGTCTATTTGTGATCAAGAAGATCTTATCCGGAGGAGCAACAATCCTAACAGACTTGGATGGCATAGAATTTGCTAGCCCATGCAACTTGGATCAACTCAAGAGATACTTTGTATAAAGCATCCTTGTAATTCATGCATAGCATTTGCAATCATTGTAAAATCATGCTCAGCATTCACATCTTTTCGCAAATGTCAGAACTACATGGACCTGATTCTCCATAAAGAGGAAAAAGAATAAAAATCATGAATCATTGTAAGGAGATATGTAGGCAGCCCTTGCGGGTTCAGTCCAAATCAATAATAAAATTTTCATTTCACATTCACTTGGCTCTTAATTGTGTCACAGAAAAATGAAATGAAAAATAAGCTCGCTAAGTTGGAAACTTGAAAGGGCGGCTTAGGCAAAAGTTAGAGCAACAAAAGAGATGAAAAAATGAATGATGTCTTATTTTGTCTCATTTAAACTTTAGAACATTAAAAGAAAATAAAGACATGGTCAAAATTTGTCCTAAACTAAAATAGTAATCATGACTCTTCCTCTATCTCCTCAAGTATAGCAGCCCTTCTAGCCTTCTCTGATTTCCACGAGTTGGCTATCCACCAGTCAATATACTGTATGGATTTACCACCTTGGTCAGCAGGGCAAATAGCATGAAAACCCCTTATCCATCCATTTCTGACAGCTCAGGCAATAGTCTTGGTAATCAAAACAGATTCAAATAGAGCACCATCTAAGGGCACACCCTGATTATGTCCCATTTGGCGCATAACCCTAGTAGCTTGATAAAAGGTCACCATCCTCAACCCCAGCACGTAGACCATCTTGTAGCCGAAGCTCATGGTCATGAATCTTCTGATCTTATACCATTCGCACCTCTATAGTAGGTCATCAGAGTCCAGCTCCATCAACCATTTTGTCCATTCTTTCTCGGAATTCCGTTTTATCACAATGGTCCGAGTTCTATACCATGAAGCAGAATAATCCACCTTGGTGGGAGGTCCAACTATCCGAAGATGATCTCTTAACCAAATATGAAAAGTGCAAAAGAGATAAGCATAAACACAGAAAGTAGTTGAATGAAAATTCAGAAGTCAGAATTTAACTAACCTGAAGAATAATAGGGTTAATTGACCATGACCCATCAGAAGTGCAAGACCTATCTAAACTTATGATGGTCTCAGCCAGCACTATAGCTGCAATGGATCTCCCCTCCTCCATTTGCGAAATTCGTTCAGTGACTTTAGCATCTCCCCAACTAGTAGGGCTCATAAAAATGTATCCGGCAGTCAGACAGAAGGATAGAGCCCGCATTCTCAAATGAAACCACCCATCATCCTCAAAATCCTTAGGATCATGGAATTCTGCTATCACAGTAGTCAAATCTATCTAGTCATCCACTACCATGGGACTAGCAGCCTTAGTACTTAAGTCAAAAAGTCCCTTGAAGGAGTTGAAATATCCTACTTTCTCAACAGGAGTAGCCAGCATAGCTTCTGGATCAAATCCAAGCAGCATAGAAAACTCCTCGAATGTAGGACACATCTCTTCCATAGATGCCCCAAATCTAAAGACATGGGTAGTTGGTCCCAAAAGCGCAAGCAGACGAGTAGAAATTCCCAATCGACCTTTATACCTCTTAGGGTGGGCATAGCGCTTACCCCATATTTTCCCAGATTAATTCTCTCCACTTTTGTGAGGTTCTTGCACCATAAGAACATTGCAAGGCTGAAATAGGGCTCCATTGTGAGGAATAAAAATAAATAAAATTGATGGAGAGCAAAAAGTGATTGAAAATGACTTTTTGAGGCACAAAAATCGAGAGTACGAACTAGAGAATGGTCAAAAACTATTTAAATAGGCAAATTCTGGCCTGCTAGACCCATTACTGGCGGCACAGTAAGCGTGTCGCCCAGTACTGCGGCATGCCGGACGTGCCGCTATGGCGGCGGCACGCTGAGCGTACTGCCTGAGGCAACGGCACGCCAACCGTGCCACCCACCTCTACTTTACCTCCTTGTGCCTCTTTTCTTTAGAACAGTTTTTACATGATTTCTCAAGATTTCGGGCTTAAAATATTTCATTTTTCTCAAAATTGAGCAGAAAATGAGAGAAAAATGTAAGGTGTAGCGCAATGGAATCCATATTCGGCCGAATATCAGCATTCATACCATGCATCCATCTCATTCAAAACATGCATAAAGTCATACATATCATAGATCCAAAATGTCACATAAGCATAAAAGTGCATATATTCAAAATATCATGCATACATCCATCATCCTCAGTACATGTATACATGAAAAAGCAAAAGCTGACAAAACAGGTCTCTAACAACCGCGCCTAGGTTTGCGGCGTCCTCGCCTTGACATGTCATGCTTGTGACTATCCTCTGACATATCCATTGCATGAAGAAAGGAGGTCAAAGCAAATGCATATTGGCCCAAGAGATCATAGTGATAGTGAACGAACTCCATGGGAACCTGGAAAAGAAAGAAAAATATATGAGAATCACTATAAGGCAGATAGACAAAGAGCTAAAAGTACCAGCTGTGCAAAATGTTTACCTTTGTGACAGTCTCAGGGATAGTAGCGAAGAAGGCTGGACGATCATCGGAAAGATGGTAACATTGTGATCGGCCGTTATAAGAAAAATAATCCAGTTGAGCTGGCAAACGGACAAGACCAGCCGGCAAAGGAACCGAATCAGTCAGACCTCCCATTGAAGCATCTAGAGCTGGAGCTAGAGCTGAGCCGCTAGCCCCTAAAGGACCAATCCCAGAAGGATTAGCTGCAAAACCTGAATGGCCAGCCATAACACCTGAAGGTCCAACCCTAGGACCTATGCTGCCAATTGGAACAGTACTGCCAGCCTGTGGAGAGAAGAAGCTCCCAACTCTGGAGGGAGGACCCCGGGAAGATGCTGAGCTAGAACCCCGATGTGACGGTCCTTGCAATCTATCCAAAGGAGGTACGCCTCGCATTAGGGATGCCTCATAGAACTCATCAAAGTCCATGTCAGGCAACAGAAAATCCAGACAAGAAACTCTAATAGCCCAATCATCCTCTCCCAGGATGGCTAGCCCAAACCTCATATCTACCGGAGGGGACTGTGGTACAACTCTCTCTCCTGTAACTTGTGCCCTCACTCTCTCTCCCAAGTAGAACATCCTCAAAGACTCATAGTAGAGCAAGAGTCGACAAGAGGACAAGTCTATGTTAGGCCTAATCCAGTCAGGAATCCACTCTTTGAATCTGATAAATGGCGACCATCTCACCTGCAAACGGTTGCAATATTCAGCAGTAGAAGATAAAAGTAAGATTCGGGTTAAGATCAATAAAGAAATACCTTGTCTACGGTCACAGTAGCAAAGAACTATCTGCACTGATCAAATGTTCGCGCCATGAAGGAAGGTCTGTTGGACGCCCTCCAAATGTGTTCGTAGGGGGGTCAATAGCTGTAGGCTCTCTCAGTGATGGAGCCAGCATCGAAAAATGCTCATAAGCCCAGTACTGCAAGAAATAAAATTTTATCAGTCACTAAGCAGAGATCAGACAATAGAACACCAGAGTGTAACACTCACCTCGAGCACAATGGAGGTGCCACCATGGCCACAAAGCGTGCCACGGGAAATACTGCATAGCTCATGATACATAGCACAAAGCGTTGCACCTCCCCAGTCAAACTCCCTAATCTCATCCATATTCTCCAAGGATTGTAGGATATTCAGATTAATGCAGTCCTTATTGTTATGTAGAAAAGTATAGCTCAAGATAATCAAGGTGCAAAGTCTAGCACCCTAATCAACACCATACTGACTAGGAGTCTAACCCATGGTCATCAAGGCCTGATAAAGCCAAGAATGTGGGACATTCAGGTTCCCACGAGGGGGATCGGCCCCAATCAGAGCGGTCATCTCTATAGAAGAGTGCTCGATCCATGAAGAATAAAACTCGAGAGGATGAGATCTGAAATGCATACGATAAGCATGCTCCACTCGAAGGGAGTGACTATCATCTCGCCACAAGAAAGGTGGGATGTGTTTGTAGTATCCCACCAACGCTCTGCCAGTGCCCAGACCACAATGGTATTAACCGGCTGCTTGACATCCAACTCTAGCCACTCGAGCAGGCTAGATGGCTCAAGGTGCAAACGGATAGCCTCCTGATTATTCAGATAAATATGGACCAGCTCCATGACACTATGGCCACCTCTGGGCCTCAATTGTGTTCTCTATAATTTTTTGTAAAAGAAAAATTGTTATTATTAATAATTACCAGAATTCTTACTGACTATACAGGAAAAGGAAAGCATACATGAAGAGATCTAGTGAAGCTGACATGGTGATCTAGCTCTTTCAGCAATGTCTCCGGGTCCTAAGCACCCACTACTGGCTGATTGAAGATTTTCATATTAAGAAAATAAAACAAGAGAGAGAAAAAGAAAAAATTTAAAGAGAAAAGTAAATATAGAGAGAGAGAGAGAGAAAAGAAGAGAGAGAGTGAAAATGAAATTATGAGAAAAGTGAAAGAAGTTAAGCTTTATATAGAAGTAGAGGTGGGCCCCCCCTCATAACATCTTTTTACTTTTTTGATTTGTAGGTCTAGTTGATGTGGTTTTGCTATAACGAGCTCATTTTAAATCAGAATTCAGTTCTGTCTGAAGTAATGAATCCGCATGATTTTTATCCATCTCTTGAAAAAGATGGGGTCTCGATCAATGTTTAGAATCTCCTGAAATTGCAGAAAAGCTAAAAATTCAAAAATAGGTTGAAAATTGGAAAACAGTCCAAACAGAGTTAGAATAGCCAAAAATCAGACATGAAGCTCTTGCACAACTCCCAATACTGAAAGGGACATTTAGAATTCTTGGAACGACATCCTAAGCCTTCCGGTTCACACTTATCATATTCGACCTCTATCTGGCCAAAACAGATAAGGAGGGCAGCTGTGAACCCTCAAAATTGCACCTCCAGTGGACTGTCTTTCAGTTATGAACCTATAGGATCAAACCGAGCTCAAATCAAAACTGAAATGAGCTCGAAATGAATGAAAACAAGTCAAACTGTATGAGAGGCACGCCTGCCGTGCTGCTCAGAAGGTGGCACGCATTTTGTGCTGCTGTGGGTGGCACTGATTTGGTACCAGTAGGCGTGCCACCCGGATGATCGGCACATCTGCCATGCCGCACATGCCGCCGGCGACGCACTGATGCCGTTGTCCATACCGCTAGAACCCCCTCTGGCAGCTCTATAAATAGAGCCTCTTCCAACCTCATTTGGCATGCATTCCAATACATTTCAAGCTCATTTGACACTTTCCAACACACTTCAATGCTTTCCAAACACACTTGTTGCTTCTAGATCTAGATTCCAAGTTTCCTTTGAATTCAAGGTGGAGTTGAGATCCGGAGCAAAACTCGTTCCATTCATCATAAAACCAAGAAAAGCAAAGGTGTAATCCTTCTTTATTTTCAAAATTCTAAATTCAAATCTAAAATTATATTAAGGTCTAAAACTGAAAAGATCTAAAACTTATTAATTTAAGAATCAAAATTAAGTTAATAAATCAACACCTTTTTATAACCCCTCCTTCGCAAGAAGGGAGAACTGCGTGGGGTTTGATTCCTATTCAATAGGATACGCAGGGTGCCATTTTGAAAGGCATCAACTCCAAAATCTTTTTATCAATAGTTACTTATTTATTTTATTTATTTATTTACTTTTATTTTGGTTTATTCGCATTAACCTTTTGTTTATAATTTTATATTGGTTTAGTTGGGGAATGTGTACTTTTCCTAGTATCCATAAGGGCTAGAGGAAAGATCCCCTTTATTTCATTTGTTTGGATATTGTAATAATTAAGTATAATTTATCTTGCCTATTTATTTATTATTGTTATTCCATCACATCATATATATATATATATATATATATATATATATATATATATATATATATATCATTCATCATTATATTCCTGTTCATGCATATACAAAAATTCCTTTTTCAAGAGTTATTTCGCAATTTTAGCCAAACTAAAGAAAATTATATTTTTTTAATTGTGTAATTACCAAAACCTGATCCCCGAGCTCTCTTTGGTCACTCGCAGGTTGGTGCATTTTCCATTGGGATAAAATCAAATAATTTTTGGAGTCAATCATTTTGGGTTTTCTTTAATTTTCCCAATTAAAATAAGTAAATTAAAGTGTGACTCACTTTTCAACTTTCAAAATACAAAAATAAATTTTCTGAACTCACAGCGAGTTGCAATCGTGGAGTTTCTCTCGAAGAGCATTTTGATCCCTCAGCAGATCGGACTGGTGCTCGGACGAGGCCTCATAGCCGCCGGCACGTTGCTGATGCTGCCACCAGTACCGCCAGCACCCCTTTCATCAGCTCTATAAATAGAGCCTCCTTCCAGCTCATTTGGGGGGGAATTCCAAGGACAAAAATTCTTTCTGATTCATTTCATCATACTATTTCGCTAATCTTTTGTTATTAAGATTTAGATTTCCAAGGGTTTCGAATCTAAGGCGGAGCTTAGATCTAAAGCTAAGCTTGCCCCGTTCATCCGAAAATCAAGGAAAGCAAAGGTATAATTTTCTTTCCATTTTCAAAATTCTAAACTCAGATCTAGAATTTTCTTTAGGTCTAAAACAAAAAAGATCTAAAATTTATTAATTTAAGAATCAGAATTAAATTAATAAACAAACCACCACTCTTTTCTAAAACCCCTCCTTCGCAAGAAGGAAGAATTGCGTGGGGTTTGATTCCTATTCGATGGGATACGCAGGCTGCCATTTTAAAGGGCATCAACTCCAAAATCTTTTTATTTATATTTTTTTTCCTTTTTTATTTTGATTTATTTATATTAATCTTTTATTTATGGTCTTATATTAGTTTAGTTGAGGAATATGTGCTTTCCTTAGTACCCATAAGGGTTAGAGGAAAGATCCTCTTTATTTTAAATCGTTTTGGCTTTGTAATAATTAAGTAGGATTTATTCTTTTACTTATTTATTGCCATTTCATTTCATTTTATTATATATATATCTATTTCATGCATCATTATATTCCTGTTCATACATACATGAAAGTTCCTTTTTCAAGAGTTATTTTACAAACTTTTGCCAAACTAAAGAAAATTATATTTTCTTAAATTGTGTAATTACCAAAACCTAATCCCCGAGCCCTCTTTGATCACTCATGGATTAGTGCATTTTCCATTGGGATAAATCAAATATTTTGTGGAGTCAATCATGTTGGGTTTTCTTTAATTTTCCCAATTAAAATAATTAAATTAAAGTGGCAACTCATTTCTCAACTTTCAAATTATAAAAATCAATTTTCTAAACTCAAAGTAAGTTCCAATCATAGAGTTTCTCTTGAAGAGCATTTTAATTCCTCAATGAATTGAACCGGTGCTGGGGCGAGGCCTCACACATGGACATTTCATCAAAAAGACTGGCCTCCATGTTCTCTTCCCAATCTTAACTAAGCATGTAGATTGGTTCACAGTCTTCTATCTCGAGCCTGACATCAGAAAAGATTTCAAACTCGGGAATCAGTTTTTTGGTAATGTGGCAAACCCAAGGCTTAGAAAAGTTACAGTAAGGAACTGTGTTGCCTTCCTTTACAAAATAGCCATTTAGAGTTTTGAAGTAAGGGCGCATGGGCCAGTCATAAACCTCACCTCTTTTAAGGGTAGCTATTCTGTCTTTAGCCTAATTTTCCATTTCTGCAAGATCCACATCAGTGGGCTCATATCCTAGCCCAAATGGTGGTGTTGCAACTGGATAGTCCAAGAAAGACTTCAAGCCCTATTGGCTTCTTCCCAAACCTAAACTAGGAAAGTAATTCATTTTGTGAAGCATGTTAGCAACAATAATATTCCCAAAGGGGTCAAAATCAAATGGAACGAATTCTTTACCCTCTTCATCCTCAATGTATTGAATGAAGGAGAAACCAGAGAGTGGATAAGTGGATAGCTCAGGCTGAATCTCAAGAATAGGAACAGAGCTTGGGATGTCTAGTCTTCCATGCATGTCCCCTTTAATAGTCACGACCCTATTTATGAAAGGGAACTTGACTTTCTGGTGTAGGGAGGAAGGGATAGCCTTTGCTTGATGGATCCAGGGCCTTCCAAGTAATAGGTTAAAACATGAAGGTACATCAATTACTTGAAATGGTATGGTGAAAGATGTTAGCCCAATGGTCACATAGATGATAGCCATCTCGAGGACTTCTCTCTTGGTATTGTCATATGCATTTACTATATGATCTGAAGGGGTAAAATTAGTAACTTCCAGTCCCAAGCAGCTTACTACCTTCAGAGGGCATACATTTAAGGCTCAACCATTATCAATTAGAACCATTGGCATAATCTTTCCCCAAGTTACCACTGTAATGTAAAGGACATTATTATGGCTAGAATCTCCTTCTGGAATGTCAGTTTCTCTAAAAGTGATGGACACCCCTTTAGCAGCAGAGGTAATAAAAGCAATAAGGTTTTCAGGTGTGATGTCAATTAGAGCCTGGCACTGATTCAACGCCTTGTAAAGATTTTGGTGGTGAGGATATGAGGACTAGATCAAACTCTAAATTGAGATATTGGCTTGTGTTTTCTTGAGTTGTTTGAGAATGGGATCTTCATCTGGTTCAAGAATCCCTTTGGCAGGTGTAGGAATGGGTTAAATAGATTGAGTGTTTGGGCTCGGTTGGCTCCGGATGATTTTGCCACTTCTGGTGATGGCATCAATCTCCTCAACTAGGTTAGTGAGGTCCAGGACATAGTAATAATCAGGATTTGACTCAATCAAGGAGACAGGGTCAACTCCCTCATGAATATTTATGGCATTGACTGTGTGGTTGGTTAAAGGGTTGGTGATGATATTGGGTCAAGCTTTTGGTGGTATCAGGTCACTGGAATCAATAAGGTCTTGCATTCTATGTCTAAGGGCCTTACACGTATCTATTTTGTGCCCAGGTCCTTGATGATAATCACACCTCTCATTTGGGTTGTAATTTTTTAGCAGTGGATTGGGGACTGGTTTTGGCTCAAGGAGTTTCACCATGTTTCCCTCAAGCAGCTTCTTAAGGATAATACTCATAGGCACACCCCCCTAGATCAAAAAACTGCCTCCTTTCAATCCTGATAGGCTTCTTGATAGTCAGAGCATTAACTTCCCCCTCCCCTTTCTGACTCATTGAGGAAGTCACGTTACCCTAATGAGTTGGCTTTTTATACCTTGACCCTGATGCAGTCTCTTCCTTAATCTAACCATTCTGAATCAAGTTTTCAATTTTTGAAGCAGTAGCAATAAGGACTTTGAAGGAAGGCAAGTATTGAGTATGTAGCGTTTCTTGGTAAACTGGCAGAAGATTCTTAACAATTATGTCAATTTGTTCATTTTCAGGAGGTCGATTTACCATCTGAGAAGCCTTTTTCCTCCACTTTGTAAGGAACAAAGAGAAGGATTCCTTAGCATACTACTTGGTGGTCTCAAGGTCTCTTCTTGTTACATCAACCTCGATGTTGTAATGATACTGTTAGACAAAGATATTGCAGATGTCATCCCAGGTCCATTTTTTGGTGACATCCAAGTCTACAAACCATTTCACAGCTGTACTGGTCAGTGACTGTTGAAATAATTGGGCTTGGAGTTCGTTATCCACACCTAATGGATGCATGGCTCCCACATATACTTTGAGGTGGGTCTTGGGGCAGGTGGTCCCGTCAAACTTGTCAAACTCAGGCATCCTGAATTTGGGAGGAACTCTTGCATTAGGGAATAAGCTTAAGGATCCCGTATCAACCAGATCCTCTTTCTTTTTCATACCCAACAATATCTTTTCCATGCATTCCATTTTTTCCATGCAGGCCTTTATTTTAGGATTAACTTCCTTCCCTAGAAAGGATCCATAAGTTGGGAAGTGAAAGCAGAGGTAAGGTTTGTTGGTGAGTTATTTTTTAGGAACTCGGGTGATGGGATAGGCAATGGTGGAATGATGTCAGTGTTTACAGGTTCTTTGTCTTTGGATTCAACTGTGGAAGTGGATCCATAGACAGGATAAAAGGCAGGTTTCAGGTCAGCTTTGAATGATTTTAGGTCAGTTGGGTTTTGAGCCAGGGAGGTTTGTTCCAACATGGTACGGACATCCTCCATGATAGCCCTCCTTTGGGCCTTTAGCATATCTTGGAAAAGGGCCTCTTGCCTCTTCATTATGGTTTCTTGGTGTTCAGAGAGCTTGGCAAAAAGCTCATCAAAGATCTTATCAGCTCTGGTGGTAGTGGTCTCATCTTCGGCAATAGACATCTTGTCAACCTTTAGGATAGAGAGATAAAGCTGGGTCAGTTTCTAGCTTAGGTATGGAACAAAGATCATGGAATATATCAGCTTTTGATTGGGACCATAAGTTGACATGGGTTTATGATTGGGACTAGCAGTGCTTGAGTGAGATTAAGACTCTCCAAATTTATAAGATTTATGCATGCATGAATAGAAAAGGTTTTATGATAATGACATGCTAAGTTCTAGTATTATGGTACATACAATCCTAAAGGAGGGTTCTATGAGTCATTATATGAGAGGGTTAGGGTGGTTTTAAAGGGAACCCATCACACTAAAGATGCGATATACCTAACCACATATGAGACAAGGAGCCTCGAATGGGTCCAATGGTACGTGCATACTCGTTACACCTTTAAAAGGATTAGAGGATACGTTGTAGGCTGGATGATTTCACTATCGGCAAGCAGACCTAAGGAAGGTTACCCACTCGATGTTACTTTTTATCCTTTGTTTTCCTAGGAAGCTAGGGTTTTTTGGACAAAGAGTCCGATGTAGTGATGCATAAAAGAGTTATTTTGCATTTAAAGTCAAACTCGGTATTTTACCAAAAGTAATCCACTTTACCTTTTATTTGAAAAAGATTTTAAGATCCCCAGTGGAGTCGCCAACTATGAGGCCTCGCTCGAGCACCAGTCCGATCCGTTGAGGAATCGAAATGCTTTTCGGGAGAAACTCCACGATTAGAACTTGCTATAAGTTCGGAAAATTGATTTTTGTATTTTGAAAGTTCAAAAAATGTGAGTCACTACTTTAATTTATTTATTTTAATTGGAAAAATTAAAGAAAAAATCCAAATTGATTGACTCCAAAAAATGTTTGATTTATCCCAATGAAAAATGCACCAATCCACGAGTGACCAAAGAGGGCTCAGGGATCAGGTTTTAGTAATCACTCAATTGAGAAAAAATGTATTTTTCTTTAGTTTGGCTAAAATTGTGAAATAAATCTTAAAAAAGCAATTTTTGTGTATGCATGAATAGAAATATAATGATGAATGAAACAAATCTATATGATGAGATAGAATGACAATTATAGACAAACAAGAAAAATAGATCTTACTTAATTATTACAAGAATAAAACAATTGAAATAAAGAGGATCTTTCCTCTAGCCCTTATGGGTACTAGGAAAAGCACACATTCCCCAATTAAGCTAATATAAGATCATAAATAAAAGATTAATATAAATTAATCAAAATAAAAAGGGAAAAAATATTAATAAAAAAAGATTTTGGAGTTGATGCCTTTCATAATGGCAGCCTGTGTATCCCATCGAATAGGAATCAAACCCCATGCAGTTCTTCCTTCTTAGGAAGGAGGGGTTCTAAAAAAGGGTGTTGGTTTGCTTATTAATTTAATTTTGATTCTTAAATTAATAAATTTTAGATCTTTTTAGTTTTACACCTAAATATAATTCTAGATCTAAATTTAGAATTTTGAAAATGGAAAGAAGATTATACCTTTACTTTCCTTGATTTACGGACGAATGGAACGAGCCTTGCTCCGGATCTCAACTCCATTTTGAATTCAAAAGACTTGGAATTTGAATCTAAAAGCAATAAGTATATTAGCATTAGAGAGAATTTTTGCCTTGGAATGTGTGTCAAATGAACCTGAATGAGGCCTTATTTATAAAGCTGCTGAAGGGGTGGCCGTCGGTATGGACAGCGGCACTAGCATGTCACCGGTGGCACAAGCGGCACCAATGACATGCTGGGTGCCTAGCGGCACGTTGAGCATGCCGCCTTACCATCGGCATGAGATTCGTGCCACCTTATCGCCGGTATGAGATTCGTGCTGCCTAGAGCGGTGACGTGCCTCTCATGGCTGGCCGGCTGGTACAACCTGTTTCCTGCTTTCTGATCCATTTCAAGTCCGTTTCGGTTTTGATTCGAGCTCGGTTTGATCTTGTGGGTTCGTAACTGAAAGACAGTCAATCGGAGGTGCAATTTTGAGGGTTCACACTAGGATGAGCCTTTTTTTTTTTTTTTTTCGCCTAAGCTACCCTTTTTGGGTTTTCAACTTAACGAGCTTGGATTAATGAAATTTTGGAGAAAACATTCCACCGTGATTTGCTGATTTTCTTTATTTTAAGGGGATCTAAACTTTGAATTTTAGATTTGATGAATCTTGTTGCCCCCTTATTAAGGTGTATAGTTTGATTTTATGCTTTAATTATTTGATGAGAGGTCCATTTCTGGACCTTCTTTGGTTAGGAGCTGGCAAAGCAATTGTTGATGGCACCTCAATAATGGTGGACTTGTCCATCTTTCTCTCTCTCTCTTTTTTTATAATATTTTTTCTTTTTCTTTTTCTTTTTTTTCTAAAGCTCATCCATGTTTGAAAAAAAGAAAAGACAAGTGCATGAATAAATGTTGATGTTTTATTGCAATGGAAAATTTTATTACAAGATAACAAAAAGGAATAAACATGATTGACGAAAAATAAAAGAAAATAAGATGACAGACTCAAACTTTGGGATTTGGACTCAGACTCAAACTTAGACTTGGAGATTTAGACTCAAACTTGGAATTCAATCTCAGATAGGTCAGATTAACCAAACTTGAACTCTTCTATGTTATGCCACTTGGGGCTGAGGTAAGGTGGGGTTGAATTAGGTTCGGGTTCTTCATCACTGTTCAGGTCGGTGGTGGGGAATTCTAGTTAAAATGATGCATTTTGGATTCAATCTTCAACCTTTGATGTGGTTGCAATCAAAGCCTTAAAAGTGGGTAGGTATTGGGTTAATGAGTGGGTTTGGTAAGCTGGAAGTAGATTCTTGACAAGGATGTCTACTTTTTCTTGCTCTGTTGGCCTATATACCATTTGAGCAGCTTTAGCCCTCCACCTTATAAGGAACATGGAGAAAGACTCATCTGGAAGCTACTTTATGGTTTCTAAGTCATTCCTAGTGACATCCATTTCACTATTATAATGATATTGTTTGACAAAGGCACAATAGATGTCATCCCATGTCCTTTTCTTGCTCTTGTCTAGTGAAAGGAACCATATCCTAGTAACGCTGATTAATGATTATTGGAACAGTTAAGAAAGAAGCTCATCGCTAACTCCTAAAGGCTTCATTACCCCCACATATATCTTCAGATGGGTCTTGGGCAAGTAGTTCCATCAAATCTCTCCAATTCAGGCATTTTGAATTTAGGAGGAAGCTTGGCATTAGGGAATAAAGTTAAACTGTCCATATCAATTAGATCATTGTGGTGCTTTAGGGATTTGATGGTTCTTTCCACTGCTTCAAGTTTCTCCGTGAGCAATCTAGTGTTTAGATAAGAGAAAACTTCCTGACCTTGGTTTAGATATGGGTTAGTTTGGCTTGAATTTAGGCTAGGATTGGTCGAGTTTAAGATAAGATTTGGGTTAGAATGGCTAAGGGTGGCTTGGTTAATCATAGCTCAAACTTCCTCAATGATGAATTGCCTTTGTTCCTTGAATCAAGCTTGTTGAGCAGTTAGGATAGCTTGGAAATGCTCTTTTTGCTTTTCAAGGACTCTTGTCACAAGTGTGGTCAAGAAAGCCATATCAAGTGGGTGGGCCATTATTACCTTCAAACCAAAGCAACAAGGTAAGTGATGAGTATGGAGCAGAAGAGATGATGAAGATATAGGCATACAGATCCTAAGAGAAAAGGCTTCATTATTGTGTCATAGGCTAACCATTTTTTAGGCTAAAGGCATGATGAGGCAAATGTTTTGGGCTTAGGATAGTAGATTGAACCAAGGGTATTGGGTTTAAGGTAGTGTGTTGAGCCAAAGTTATTGGGCTTAAGGGTAATAGATTGGTTTTAAAAGGTGATGGGTCACGGGTGTTGGGCTTAAAGATATTGTGTTGGATCAAAGGTATTGAGCTTAGGGTAGTGTCTTAATGATTTGTGGTATAGGCTATAGGCATCTATCAATCTGGGGGTAATAGATTGGTTTTGAAGGTAATGGGCCAAGGATGTTGAGCGATGATGTCTTGTGGCTAGGTTGGCAAGGTATGGGTAAGAGGAGGGTAGATATGTTTTTAGGTTACAATTTAGGGTAAAGACATTTTGGTTAAGGTTAAGGTAACAATGTTTAAGGTTAGAGGTGTTTGAGGTCAAGGCTAGGGAAATGAGCTTTTAGGTTTAGGGCTGGGGAATTGGTGTTTAGGTTAAAGGCTAAGGTAAAGGGGTAAGGTTTAGGGTTAGGGTATTGGTGTTTAGGTTAAAGGCTAAGGTAAAAGAGGTAAGGTTTTAGGGTTAGGTATTAGTGTTTAGGTTAGAGGCTAAGGTAAAGGGGCAAGGCTAGGGTGAGGTGTTTAAGGTTAAAGGTCAGGGTGATGGTTTTAAGTTTATGGTGGCAAAGGTGTTTAGATGGAGGTTAGAGTGAGGTGTTTTAAGGGGGAGATGTTTGAATGGAGATAAGAATGTTTAACCCTTCTTTGGTTCAAGGTATAACCTAGATTTAAGATGAATACATGTTTTGTTATACAATATAGATGCATGAGAAAAAGATTTCATGAAAATGCAAAGATGCAAGGTTTTAATTATGGTACATACAACCTAAGGCTAAGATCTAAGTTCATTACATGAAAAGGTAAGGGTGGCTAGATTTGGATACCTGTCACACTAGAGTAGCGATATACCTAACCACATATGAGTCAAGGAGCCTGGCGTAGGTCCAATAGTATGTGCATACTCGTTACACCTTTGAAAGGATCAAAGAAATCGTTGTAGGGTGGATGATTTCACTATCGGCGAATAGACCCAAGGAGGGTTACCCACTCGATGCTACTTAATATCCATTGTTGTCCTAGAACTAGGTTGGATGGCAAAGAGCCTATGCAAGTGATGCATGTAAAGTCACAATCATATTAAAAGGCCAAACTCTTTTTAAACCAAATAGTAGTCCACTTATTTTTTTCCTTTCGTTAAAAGAAAGTTAGTCCCCAGTGGAGTGGCCAACTGTAAGGCCTCGCCCGAGCACCGGTCCGATTCATTAAAGGGAATCAAAATGCTCATTTGGGAAAGAACTCACGAAAAAGCCCTCGAGCTTATCTTTGAAAAATTATTTTAAAGTCACCACCTTTTTTTTTTTCTTGGGAAAATATAAGGAAAAAACCCATTTGACTACCATCATTACCCAAAGGAAAAAGATCACTAGTCTCGAAACCAAAGAGGATTCGAGGACACTAGGTTTTCAGTTTATTTTAACAAAATAAGTTTGGCCAAGTAATATAAAAGTAACTTAAAATATATTTCATGAATAATTTAAAATGTATGAACAGTTTATAATATGCATTATCATTAAATTAACAATAAAGTAAATACACAAATAAAGGTTCAAAATAAGAGAAAGTTAACATTATAATAAAAAATCCCAAACTTAGGGGATATCTCCTCTAACCCTTATGGGTTATAGGGAAGTCACACATTCCCCGAACTAAGTCTAATAACAAAGTAAAGGAAAGCAAAATAAAAGTAAGTGAAGAAGGTGATAGGGGAAGAGTTGGTTAGTTTTAATTGGATTTGATGCCTGAACCAAGCATGCCTACATATCCCTTTGGATGGGAATTAGAGCCCACGCAGTTCTCCCTTCTTGCGAAAGGTTAGTTTTAGCCTAGCCACTTTATCATGTTTTGATTGATTGATTAAAATAAGGTTGAGTTAATTAATTAATTTAATTGATTACTGAATTGACTAGCTAACAACCTAGATGAATCAATTTAATTAACTAACTAAAAGAGGCAGTGAAATTAAGGGAAAAGAAGCTTACCTCGGACGGCAGGCGGCGGCTAGCTTAAGATGGCAGACGGTAAGTGGCAGCTAGCATTGGATGGTAGGTAGTAGCTAGCCTCACATCGCAGGCGATGGCTAGCCTTAGATGACAGATACGAGCCTTGGGCAAGAGACTTACCTCGAACAGACGGGTGACGAAAAGCCTTAAACTAGTCGGGTAGGAATTAAGGAGAAACCCTCCAACTCGCTTTGTAAAGCAAGGAGTAAATGCAAAGCATTTTGCTTGAAGTAATGCTTTTCAAGCTCTAGAAGTTGATCTTTTGAAGTGTTGGGAGTCCTTCTATATATAGGAGGAGGTTTGAAGCATAGAAAACACAAATTTCCAATGTGGGATTGCAAAAAATTGGATTTTCACCTAAGTTGCTGCAGAAGGCTTTACGGCACCGTAGAGCTCTTTGTGGTAGTGCCATAGAGACCTTTGCGGTTTCGCAAAGGGCTTCGCGGCAGTGCCGTAGAGCTTTGCAGCAACAGGCCCTACTTTCACCCATTTCGCCCATTTTTGCCCGTTCTTGCTCATTTTTCGTCTGTTTTTCATGATTCCAATTGTGTTGTACTTATTACTCAATCCTAGATAATCTAAAAGGGTTTAAATGCCAAAAAGAAATATTTTGATTTTTTCCATTGTGAGAGTTTTTGGCTTTTGAAGGTTTGTTTACCGAGCCCAAGTGCTTCTAAGGTTCAAATGCATACTGGAAGGTGCAAAATAAGGATTCACATGGTGGCAGAACTCCATTTCTTTCTTAAGTTGGTGGCATTTCCCGCCGTTGAGCTTGCAGCTCGTCCAATTCCTTGCATAAGTCTCTCATTTCCTTACGCATAGCTTGCACCTCTTGTAAAGATGTTTGCTCACTAAAGCCTATGGTCGGTGCTACTAAATTGGATCTTTCTTTTGACCATACAGGTACAGTGGTAGCATTCGATGCAGTGTCCATTATGACATCATCATTTGTTCTGACAGGCTGGGCAGCTGTGCGAGCCTTCTTTTGGGAGGCATTATGCTTATCACGATAAGGGAATTTAGTATTAATCCCCTATCCTAATCCATTTAACCCCACCATTATACTAGCATAAACATCATGCATTTATCATATCACATCACACACACACACACACACATATATATATCATAAAGTTTAGCACATATCACATGTCATAATCAAATAGCATATATCTTATAGTATGAAAATAACCTCCTATCATGATAAGTTAATCATTTTATAGCAATAAAGAAATCATCTCATACTAAGTGACTAGGCAATTAAAGGAAAATATCACTCATATCATATAAAGCACTATATCATTACATTGATCATCACCAACTACTCATCCTAGCTCTCGTGTGTCCACCACCAGGGCAATCAAGAGCGACATGGCCACTCTTGCCACATCAGTAACAGAGAATATCTCCATCTTATAGGTGATTAGGCGAAGATGAAGACCTTGATGGGGAGTAGTCTCCCCAATGCTCATCAATCCCTGCCTTGAGTTGCTCCATATCCTCTCTCAAGGCATGAACCAAAAGCCTAAGATGTCAGTTTTCCTCCTTCATGTATGAGTAGTCATCCTCAAATTTCTAGATCTTATTATAAACCCAATTAGGATTCAGATGCTCCTCAAGGTCCTCCTCTTCATTAGGGGTTTCCTCATTTATAGGGCGAATCATAGATATGACTCTCTTAAACATCTCCGGCTAAGTTCTTTTGCAGGTCACACGGGGTGCTCTTGGTCACAGTCCTCGAGCAAGGGTAATCTTCATGGTCATCTGTCAAAAGAATCATAAGGCAAGCAAATAATAACAAGGATTACTAAAACCTACTAGGATTTTGCGAAACCGTGCTAGCAATAAATTACAAATGATATGATAGGAATTCCTATGCTCCAGGATTTTACTTATTTAACTTGATACATAGATAAGTTTAATTAGACTTTTAAAACTACAGCTCTAATACCACCTTTGTCATATCCCAATTTCAGAGATATAATGGTCCTAGAACATGGGGAGACATAAGGTCACCCACGCTCATAGAACCCACTTACATAGATATAAGTCATACCTAGGATCGTACCAAGCCTTATACAATAACTCATTTAGAACATTATATGAAAACCTTTAGTTGTGGAAGATAGTAATTAGACACATCACATATAATCCATAAGGAAATAATATTCATAAATAGACACTTCATAGATAATCCTTAAGGAAATAATATTCATAATCCTGTCGAAACCTTAACAAATAACATCTCAAAATAAACATAAAAAATAAATATTCCCAGAGCATCTAATGACAACCCTTCATAGCTTAGTATTATTAAAGACTTGGACAAGGAGTTCCCTCATGCGAAGTAGAATGCTTGAGCTATCACCTTGCCTCCTCATATAGCTCACCTAGAACTACACAAAGAAAGAGAAGAAAGGGTGACATAGATGATCTCAATGAGTAAACGATATAGCACATACATTAACATATGTTCCTTTGAAAAGGAAATTTATAGCTTATACACATAGTTCATGATGTATAATTCATGAATCAAGTTGCAATTTAGCAAGGGTTTAATTTAACAAGTTTGCAGAAATCACACTTATAACATATAGAGAGTGAAGGTTGTTGCTCTATCACTCAAACACATAGAGGAGAGGTGGCATTAAACTAAATTCCAACTCCTATCACATAGAAGGCATGAAGCTAATTAGGCCCTGCAGCTAAAACCTCCTCTTTCTAGCTGAGGTGGATACATTGCCCCTATCCATTGGGTTAAGACCATGTACACAGGTTTCGATGATTACCTGCATCAGCATGAGGACTTCTGCATAAGGGGTTAAAGGTACCATAGCTAGAGCTAATAGTATTCACATATATCAATAACATTTAAGATAGCAATAACATGTATCATAATAATAATGACAATTTAAATTTTGAGTAAAAGATATAAAGATAGTGTAGTTTCAGAAAGAATATAAGTTAGGGCCATAATAAGAAAGAATTATCATTGGATAAACAAAATGGTTTTTAGACCAATTATCCTTTGGCAACCCAAGCTTAACAAAGAAATCATTTAATCATATTTTAGGATATGAAGAACTTGGGTTTCAAAAATCTCAAAGGCTCACATTACATGATATCACATATTTGAAACATAACATAATGTTACTCATGCTTGTAGCATGAATACAATGTTTACTCACCTTGTTATTCCTTTGCTCCTAGTACACGTAGCCCTTTTGAACCTCTAAAGCTCCTCAAGCTCTATTATAATTTTTAATTCAAGACTTGGTATTTATTTAATCATGATGCTATCCTATCCCATAGCTACCTATGCACATATAACATTCACAGACACTTTGAGTTGCACATATAAGTGCACTCATCACTTGCATATAACATATTAACTTAAAAGTCTCATACACTTAACCTTTATAGGCCCATATGAAAACACATTACAATCATGTCAATACCATTCTAAGGTCAACACAATATCATTACCTCAATGTCAATTCACTTTAACAATCATCTTACTACACTTAGCACTTCCATACATGTCAACTTAACAAATACCTTTCTAGCATCATGCTTATCTCTAATGACTAATTCTTTCAATCAATGTCTTCATAAATTCAGGATCATTAATTCATTATCAAATCATCATACAACTTACTTCCATATTATCTAATCACATTCACATATTAATCACAACCTAAGGTTACGATACCTTAAGTATACCAAATTGCCTCTAGTCTTGTCTATGGTTATTCCTTCAACTAACATGCAATTTAATCATTTATTATCCATTCATACATGTCAATAATCATAAAAATACATTGCATAAAAACTATAGGCCGAATGCTCTATTAAAAGAAAAACTGAATTTCCTTACTTTTCGCACTTTCCGTCCATTTCAATAATATGTAGAAACATGGTTTGAACCAAGATTTTTCATGTAATTAAAACAAAAATCATTTTAGAATATAACCATGTAGGAATTGGCCCATATATAAATCCATATGCATGAAAATTTTCAACTTTAGATGTTAGGGTAAAAACCATAAACCTTTCTTATTTCTGGTACTTTTCGGTCATTATAGTAATATGTAAACATATATTTTAAACCATTATTTTTCATTCAACCTCAACAAATATCAGTTTAGAACATCAATATGTACAAATTGGCAGCCATTGACATGTCTTATGCATGAAAATTCCAAGTTTATGGTTTTTGAGTGAAAATCATGAGTTTTCTAGCTTTTTGGTGTTTTCTGATCATTGTAGTAATATATAAACACATGATTTAAATCATTATTTCCCATCCGAACATAACAAATATCAATTTAGAATTCATTAACACATAGTTTGGTAGCCATATATATATATATATATATATAATCATAGAATTTTCTAACTTTCATGTTCTATGATGAAAACCTTGAAATTCCTTGTTTTTTGAAACTTTTCGGTCATTACAGTAATATGTAGAAATGTGATTTAATCCAATATTTTTCATCTAAACATATCAAAAATTAGTTTAAAATTCAATGATGCAGAAATCACTCCCCCTTTATTGAGTTTATGCATGAAAATTTCAATTTTGAGTTACAAGATTCACCTTTGGAGAAATCACGTAGAAAGATTTGTGTTTTCGGTAGAGAATTAGATTTCTCTTTCAAAAAGTCACCCAAACTGAATTAAATCTATAAAAATCATTACACACCAAGTTCAAATAAATTTTCTCATAATTTAATTTATGGAAATAAGATAAGGAATCGAAAAAGAATAAAAACTTATGATTACGGTCAAGAAATTGCAAAATTGAAGGTGTTTTGAGAATTTCAGTAGACATAACTATTTTGAGAGAATTTTCTATGAGAATACTAGAAAAATAGAGTGTGGCTGCTGGAAACCCTAGGGCTGGCCAAAATTTGGTATTTAAATATAGAGTTTTGGACAATTTCCAAGATTACCCTTAATGAGCTAGGTTAGGAGGGTTTTTCGGTAGTGGGCTTTTAGGTATTTGGACTTTTTATTTAATTTAGGGGCAGATCATAGATAATTAAAAATAAAATATTTTTCTTATTATTTTCTGTAATATTTCCCCCAAAAAAATTATTTAAAAATTATTTTAAAATACTCATAAAATTATTTTATGCTAAAAAATTGCCTTTATGCATAAAAATTCATTTTATTTAAAATAAACTATTTTATGCTAATGAACTTCATGCAAATCATTTATTTCACAATAATAAATTATATTATGCATATCAAAATTAATTTAACATGCCACATACTCATAGATCACATAGCACATAAATTTTCATAAAGCACACACTACGCCTTAATGGTTCTAAGTCAAGCAAATTGTCACAAAAATTTCTAGGGTAGGTATGAGTTATTACAGTTAGTAGACAAGATCCTCTTTTCTTTCTCATTACAAATGAATTGTTTTCTCTCCTCACTCATAATCTTTTCATTTTCACACTTTATCCACTCTTTTTCTTTTATTTCATCAACAAACTCTACTTTTATTTTTCGAGCCAGCATACACATTTTCTTGTTCTTTTCTAGCTCACTCTCTTTCTCTTTCTTCCCTTCAAGCCCACAAAAATATTTTTCTTTCTTTTGGCATTCATTTGCTATCCTCTTTTGATCTTCATACACTTATAATGGTTTGAGAGGAGTTAACACAACAACTTGACCATTGAATGTGAAAGAATATTGGTTCTTAAACCCATCGTATATAGCTTTCCTATCAAATTGCCATGGTCTACTAAGTAAAATATGGCTAGCTTGCATTGGTGCCAAATCACAAAGAACTTTATCCTTATATTTGCCAATTGAAAAGACACCAACACTTGACTAGTTACTTTTATTTCTCCTCGATTATCTAACCATTGCAACTTGTATAGTTAGGGATACTTCTTTGTGCTCAAGTTCAATTTTTCCACCAACAAAGTACTAGCAATATTAGTACAACTACCATTATCAATTAATATGGTGCATACCTTGTCTTTCACCAAACATCTAGTATGGAAGATTTAATCGCACTTCTCCTCTTCACCTTCTTCTTCCTTAGGCTAAATGTTCAATACTTGCATTGTAACTAATAAATCTCCTTTCATGGGTGCTAAAACTTCAACATTGGAGCAATCTTCTAATGGTAGCATCTCATCTTCACTTAAGCTCACACTCTTAACTTCACCATTCTTCATCACTACCATTACTCTTTTTGTTTAGGCATTGGGAAGCAATGTGCCTGAATCCTTGACACTTGAAGCACTTGGTTTTTGAAGAGGACTTAGCCTTAGATTTCCCTTTCTCATTTTCTTTTGAAATTGGTGTAGCCTCTTCTTCCTCCTCCTTTGAATTAGATTGGTGGTCTTTGTAATGCTGTTTCCATGTAGCTTTAGACACCTTTGACTTGAGTTGCTTCTCTACTTTAATTGGTATATGTAGCAACTCCTCCATTTCCACATAGTGTTACAAGTCTACTATGTCAGCTACCTCTTTGTTCAATCCTTCAATGAATTGTGCTATGGTTGCTTCATGGTCCTTCTCTGCATTTGCTCTAATCATAGCAACCTCTATCTCTTTGTAGTATTCATCTATGCTCTTGGAGCCTTGAATTAGACTTTGTAGCTTTCTTTGTATATCTCTATAGTAATGACTAGGAATGAACCTTTTTCTTATGATAACTTTCATGTCTTCCGAAGTGTGAATCGCCCTTTCACCATTCCTTTTCCTTTTTAGCTGGAGATCATCCCACCAAATGCTTACATAGTCAGTGAACTCCACAACTATCAACCTCATCTTCTTCTCTTTGGAGTAGTTATGGCAGTCATATACATGCTCCACCTTCCTTTCCCACTCCAAATATAACTCAGGATCATTTTTCCCTTAAAATTCTAGTCATTTTTATGCTTCTTAAATTATTGTCCCATTTATCAACAACCCTCTTTCCTTTCCTAAAATGAGATTCTCCCTCATCCAATTCAACCTCATCATCTTCCTCATACTCCTGACTACTCGAAGGCTTTGATTTGCTTAGAGTTCACAAATCATCTATCCTTAAACTAAGGGTTTTCATTTGATCCATCATAGCCCTCATCCATAACTTCATCTTATGATCTTGATGTTCACTCCCACTATTGCTCATTATGAGTTTGCCTGCAAAGAAAAGGATTAGTGCAAAAATAGATTGGTTCTTCACCAATTTAACTCATGTGTTTCACTCATGAAACTTTCGTTCCACTCGTGTTTCACTCTTCTTTTATGGCTTTTCTCTAAACTAAGCTCACCACTTAAGCCTTTTACCCCTCTTTTAGATTCTTACACTAGCTCTTATAAAGAACTCTATCAATGCTCTTACCAAGATAATAAGTGATAAAAAAGTTTGAGGTTTGAAATTTTAATGAAAGAACAAAGGTGTGACGAAAGAATTAAAAGTGCAGGTTTTGAATTTTTTTCTTTTTGCAAATATATTTGAATTAATAAGGGCACAAGACAAGAAGAATTCATATTTTACTTCCCATTTTTTTTAAAAATATATTAGGATCAATAAAGGCAAAAGAACAAGAAGAATTCATATTCAACTTCTTCTTCTTTTTTTTTTTTTTTTTTGACTATTTTAGGAACAAGAAAATAAGGGATACATATTCTTAATTTGAAGAGCCAAAGTTATGATACTAAATGATGTGACTCGCTAGCTATAGAGAGTGATGTGCCAAGACGCACACTAACAAACTGCAAGTGCATAGGTCGTTATCAAGTAATAAAGTAGTGAGTATGAGTATCGTCTCCACAAGGATAGTGTATAAGTACTAGTGCAAACTTTGACTATTGTCTAGTTGATCAAAATGTAGATTAATTAAACTAAGCTGAATAAACCTAAGAAAAGTTAGAGACTACAAATACTGACCAACTACTTGAGTCCCTCACAAAGTAGCACTGTGAGAAGGGTGGCAAGGTGTAAGAATGTATGTGGTGGGTTATGGTATTAATGGAATTTGGATTATGTTAAGGGTCAGTGGTGGAATTATGGGTGGGTTATTATTAGTCTCCTCAAAAGGTGGGAGGGTTGGAATGATCAGATAAGTATAGTTCTCATCATTCATAGTTTCCCCCTCCATGCTCTCATATAACTTGCTGTCATCGGAAGATAATTCTTTAACACTTGACTCCATTTCACCCATGTCACATTGTTCAAGTTGGGATTGCACATCTAGACAATCATCTTCATCAAGTTCTTTGTGCAACATTCCTAAATTGGCCATACCATTCTCGTCTTCCTCATTGTCATCATCCCAAAACCAATTGATGGCAGTGGTTTTGTGTTGTTCCTTCGAAATGGCTTTGGTTTTGCTGGGCAAATTGCCTTTAGGTCTCTAACTTAGCAATTTTAAAATTTGCCTAGCGAAATTCTCTAGATTGTGAAGAAAAGTTTGTTGGTGTTCCAAAGTTGTTTCGATGCTCTGAAATCTTTTCTCTGTAGCTTCCACTAAAGTCACAAACATCTCTTCCAACCTCTACTCCTTTTGTGCATGCTCATCATCCTCCAATGTAGCGTCCACTTCAAATTCAGTCAGGAGATCAGCTTCTGATGTATGGTTTCTGCTGCTCTCCACTTCCTTGGTCAAATTCTCCGTAGATGCCATGAATCTTTCTAATGCAAGTTCAAGGGATGACTTCTCTGTTGGTGCTTCCCATCTATATTTTGCTTGGAAATTAGTGTGATAGGGATACTGATCTCCCTGCTATCCCCATTCTTGATTTGGGCAAGGACCCCACTAATGATAATTCCATTTAGCCATGAAGAAATTTTTTTTTTTCTGAAACATAAAAAAACTCAAAAGAAACAAAAACGTAAAATGGCAAAAAAAAAAAAAGAAAAGAAAGCTAAAAATCAAACAAATAAAACAAGTAAAACGAAAACAAAAACAAATACAAAAATAAAAACTAGATCAATAATCTCTATTAATATTGCTAATATTATAAAACTATCCCCGGCAATGGCGCTAAAAACTTGATGTGCCGAGATGCACACTAACAAACTACAAGTGCATAAGTCATTATCAAGTAATAAAGTAGTGAGTATGAGTATCGTTTTCACGAGGATAGTGTATAAGTGTCAGCACAAACTTCGACTATTGTCTAGTTGATCAAAATATAGATTAATTAAACTAAGCTAAATTAATTAAACTAACCTAAGAAAGCAAGTAAATGATATTGATGGAAATAATCTAGGCAAAGCTAATCTAAATATAAATCGCCCAATTTCTCATGCATATCAAATAATGGATTGAATTAGACTCTCACTAAATTAGATAAAAACCTTTCTCAAGTGATTAAATCCCTAACTTCCTAAGTATTACAGAGGAATCTCTTCTCAACCTATAATCAAATAAGAGCAGCATTAAGTTCAAGAGATTAACATCCAAAGAAGTTTTGTAGGTCTATCTCTAGCACCCCAATCAACTCTCTATTCATATGAGTGATCTATCTATATCAGGGTATCTTACTCATCCAATATGGAAATAATATCCAATCAACAAGCTAGAAATTGCTAATTAGAATAATAAGATTTATCATAAAAATAAAATAACCAAAGATGATTTGATTAAAGTTTAAATTGTTCAATCTATACAATCAAAACTAGGGTTCATTATAAATAAAATTAGTTCATATTAAAATTGAAGAACAAAGATGTAAGAAATAAAAGAGGAAGAAATCTAAAACAGATCTTGAAGATGTTGTTTGAAATCTTCTCTTCAATCTTCCATATCCACTTGGATCTTGATCTTTAATTCGATTAAATCCTTAATATCTCTAGCCTTTAAGCCTCTTCCATGACTTTAGGGCTTAGCCAACTCTTAGATCTTCATTTTTTGCTCTGTGGCTGCTCTCCCTCTATTTTCTGGTTTAGTTTCTTTATATATACACATTTTTAGGTTCAAGACATGGCTAGTGAGATGGCTGTATCGCTGGGCATGTCGACATTGTGGCTGCACACATTACAAAGGACACGGGCACTGACACGCCCATGTCACTGGGCGTGTTATAGCTACTACCAGACTGTATGAATGCCACGGCCATGGCATTGGGCATGTCAAAGCTACTGCCTTCAAATATAATGACACAGGCAGTGAATTGGCCTTGTCTCTGGGCATGTCACAGAGATAAGCTTCAATCATTTGCCTCTTTTCTTTCGTTTTTGCTCCTTTGCTTAGTAACTTCTTGATAAATTGATTTATGGCTCCTAAAAACATAAAAGAACTCTAGAAAGATGTTAAACAAATAAATCAAACTCAATTTAAGGATAAAGTACATTAAGAACAAGGGTTAAAATGTAGTTAATTAGGCATTTATTAGAGAGCTAGGAACCGATTATATTGAATCAAACCCAAGAATCGATCAAATAAGAACAAAATAAAAGCTTGACCTAATTCACACCTGTTGAAGAGAACCAAAGCTATAAAAGGATGAGTGCCATAAGTTCCCCTAATAAGCTCAGATTTAAATTCTAGATAAGAACTTGGAAGAATCTCCCATTTGAAGAAAATTCAAGGAAGATTATTATTATTCATAATACTGTTCTCCAATTACAATAGAGGTTTTTAATTTATATGGAAGCTAACCTTCTAATCTCTAACCCTAGAATTAGATAAGAGCTAAGAAATTTGATTCTTTATGGAAACAAGAATCCTTAATGAAAATAGAATCCTAATTAAGAAGTTAACTCCTAAAATCAAGCCAATTAAAATAAATATGATATGGACCTATTAATATAAAAAGTTTAGGGCCTATAATTGCAAAGAGTGCATTTAAAACATAAAACTCAAAAAAATTCAAAAAACAAAACTAGGCCTCATTGTGCCCACGACGTCTGTCGTGCTCGAGATAAAAGCAACATGTCCACTCTCTATTATGCCCGCACGGATGTTGCGCTCACGCAATAGGTTTGCTTCTTGGCTCATCATGCCCATGATGGGTGTGTCACGCCCGCGACACCTCAGCGTTCAGTTTAGTCTTCCAATTCCAAGCTTTCCTATCATCTTGCTTCCATAGGTAAATTTCCAATCTTGGTATAGCTTTAAAAACCTCGTAGATAGCTTGGAACCCTTCTAGAACGGATTGCTTCTCTATGGAATGCCTTGCAAAGCTTCTATAAAGTTCTTTGCATCCATAATTTTGTGATTTGATTGGAAACTCCTTCGTAGGCTAGGTAGGGTCATATCATCTCCTTCATTACTTCTTCAATTGAAATCCAAATGTTAAGCAAGAAAATAAAATTTCCAAAGAAACATAAGATATTTAAGTAGAAGCATGAAATAAATGAGTTTAATTCTTGAACTCACCTCAACTTAGCTTTCTTGCCTCTTTACCCTTTTCCTCCATGGCTATTATCCTCACTTCCTCCTTCTCAAGTCTTCTTTTTATATGCTTAAGTTAAATGGCCAACTTTTGAGTAGGTGAGTTGAACTTATCCCATATGTATACTTTTTTTCTTTTTTTTTTTCTTGTTTTATGTATGACCACAATTGAAGATGTCAAATTCATTAGTTTCCTTAGATTTTCAGTAGCAACCTCTAAATTATAATTATTATATTTTTTTTTACAAGTTAAATGTCATACACAATGATTATCTATTTTCTCTAAATCTCAAATTTTCCATTTCTTTAAATTTAATTACTCTAAATTATCTAATTATTGTCTCTTAATATTTTAACTTAATTTTTAGGGTTTTAAGAATATAATTAATTATTCATTCATCAAATTCCCCTAAGGCAAAACTTAAGAAAAATTGCAAAATCAAAATTCATCAGTTTCACACTTATTGTACTGATTTTCGGACTTGTATCCAATTTAGGTTTTAGGCTCCTAATTCTCTATTCTTTTCCTTAATTTCTCCATTCTAATTAGTTTTGGACTACTTTCTTGTCTCTAATGACCTAAAAACACATAGGGTGTTACACTCTACCACCCTTAAGGAAAATTCATCCTCGAATTTTCTTAGGTAGTAGCTTTTCAGTCATTTACACTACAAACTTAAAGTTCTAGCTTAAATATAAACATTTCTTAATTATACCTCCTAGATGATAACCATACCTGTCTCTACAGTGTTAGGAGCTTTTAGTTCTTACATATCCAAAGCAAATACTCTACCTTCTTCCCGTCCTTGAACTGTTCTTTTTGTTATGGAACTTTATTCTTGTCTTCTACTTTGTCCTCCTGATCCTCTATTATTAGGTCAATTCATTTGTACCATAGGCTTTAAGGTAACAAGCTCTACTATTTATTCTTTATATATGGATAGTCTTTAATGAAATGACTAGTTTGGCCACATTTAAAGCATGACCTAGAGGTAAGTCTGCACACTCCTTCATGCACTCTTCCACAAGTGGGGCATACAGGATAGTTATGACTCTGTTGTAGTGTTCGTGGAACAATTAGAACCCTATGACCAGAAGCCATGGAAGTATTCTTAGCTTAATCCTTATGTTGACTTCCTATTGTAAATTGACTTTGGTTAGCTATACCAAAAGAATATCCAGATGATCTAACTTGTAAACTACTCCCTCCTTCTTTATTGAAATTGCTTTGACCCTTACTCTTTATTTCTTGATCTTTTTTAGCTTTCTCCTCTTTAAGCTTAGTCTCCATCTGTTTAGCTTTGTCTACCAATTTGGACAAGGAAGTGAACTCAACTGCACATATAGCATTATGCAATGATGCAATTAGCCCCTTGTAAATCTCCTTATTCTTACTAGTTCAGTTAGCACAATTTCCCTAGCGTACTTGCTCAACTTGTTAAATTCTTTTGCATAATCACTTATTGACATTCCTCCTTGCTTCAGCTACTCAAAATCTTGCAATTCTATTTTCTCAATCTCCCCCTACTATGAACTCATCTATCATTTCTTATTTGAACTGCTCCCAGGTAGGTCGAGTATCACTATATAATTGATTCTCTACATGATCTTTAAACTAGCCCCAAGCATCATCCTTTAATAGCAATCCCACTAACTCAATGGCATGTGCATCAGAGCATGGTAACCTCCGCACTACCTTCTCTACTACTTGTAAGAATCTATATGGTTCTTCTCCATCTTTGCCATGAAACTTAGGCAACCCCATCTTTATGAAGCTAGACATTGAAACAACTCCATCATTTAACACCCTTTTAGCCATTGGTCTAGGTATTGGAGCATTCTCCAGTGCAAGTGGTTGACCTACCTCAGGATGTCGTTGTCAAGCTTATGTCAATTCATGTATTTCCCGTCTTAAATCTTCAAGTTTCTCCATCATAACTTCATCATTTATAGGAGGAACTTGACAATATACTCATTACTAAACTCTTGGTGGCTCTACAGGCTCCTCAGTTGGTGATGCAACAATGAAAGCTACATCTGAAACAACTTTAGGGACTACTTGTCTTCCTAGACAAGGAGGCCCCTTCCTCTATCATCTCCTTGATCTTCCTCTACGTGGCATTCTATACACAAAATAGCTATAAGACGCATATACACACACATATACATATAGAAGAATCAAACATATTTATAGGTACCGCAGATTTAATTCTAACGATAGACTGCAAATGACAACTAGGAAATCATATGCTCCATGGTATTACTTATGTTCCATAATGAGTATATATTTATACTTTTTCTTTGATATCACCTTTGTCACATCCCACTTTAGTGATATGATGGTCCTAGGGCTTGGGTACACATAAAGCCACCGAAAACCTATAGAACCCAGTTAATACCTCCAATATACTAAAATTCAGCATAGCACCAGCTATACATATATTATATCCCAGAATCACAACCTGTAAATAACAACACTTCTATTTTCCTTCTAATAACCACAACTTCATTAAAGGAAATTTCTAAGTTTTCCAATAATCAACATAATAAAATATAGACACAATTAAATTGTATACAATCTTTTTATACAAACCAGCATTCTAAAATATCCTTATACACATGGAGCATCTAAGCAAAAGCTATCCAAATATTTACATACAAACATTATTTATATATATCCAAAATTAATTTTTTTACTTCAGCTTCAATTATAGCTTCAAGTGAAGAAGAAACTTGAGCTTTACTTAACAACTTCTAGCTTCCTATAAAAATTTTAGTGAATGGGGTGAGTATAAAACCCAGTGAGTAAGAAATATACTATCATACATTATAAAGCTAGGTAGTCAATGTTAGTTAATAAGGATAATACTTATTGTACACATTATCGTATACTCTAGATGTTTATCTCATAGTTAGTAATACTTGGAAAGCAAAACTCATAGCAAAAGAGAAATCTATAGATAATCATATAACAATTTTACAATAGAAATCAACTCAAATTTTATAAAACATAACTTGTACATTTTAAATAGAAACTTCTTATGAATGAGTAATATGTAACTCATATATGTAAAATAGAAACTTTACTCATAATCTAAAGATGAAACTCATATTTTGCAACTCATTTTAGGAATTAAAATTCAAGAAATAATTCATGAAAACTTTATAAAGATTCATAATAAAATTAACTCATTATATAATTATACAAGGTACATAAAAGCTTCTTATAATATCATAATGCATAGTAAATATTGTAAAAACTATATAATTTTGCCCGTGATAAAACATGTAAAAACTGAGAATACAAATTGGCTTGTAATCTTGTAATATGCTCGTAATATTTTTCGTAACAGCTCATGATAAACATAAGACTGATCAGGTCCTATGGCTAGGAATTTATACTCCTCCTAGCAAGAGGTTGGATGTTATACCCCATCTATGGGTACAATGTGCACAATGTCCGATGATTTACCCCTCATTAGTAAGGGAATTTGTAACAACCCACACCCACCCTAAGAATTTTCGTGAAAAATTGCTTGATTTAGAACTATTAAGGTTAAGTGTGTGCTTATGTGAAAATTTGTGATTTAAGTGATGAATGAGTATGTGGCATATTAGATTAATTTTAATATGCATAAAATGAGTTGCTATTGTGAAATAAATGATTTACATGAAATGCATTTGCATAAAAGAATTTATTTTAAATAGAATGAATTTTCATGAATAAGACAATTTTTAAGCATAAAATAATTTTATGAGTATTTTTAAAATATTTTAAAATAAATATTTTTGGAGGAAATGTTATAGAATTAATAAGAAAAATATTCTTTTTATTTTAATTTTTATTCAGCCCAAAAATTTAAATAAAAGCCCAAATACCTAAAAGCCCACTACACCAAAAATCCTCCTAACGTAGTTCATTAAGGGTATTAGTGGAAATTTTACCCAAACCCTAATATATAATCTAAATTTCAGCCAAAGCAAGGTTCCAGCAGCCATTCTCTTATTCTTTTTGTATCTTGGCAGAAAAATCCTCTCAAAATATTTCTCTGTACCGAAATTAAGAAAATACCTTCTTGTTTCGCGATTTCTTGACCGTAATCGTAGGTTTTTCTTCTCATTCGATTTCCAAACTGATTTCTATGAAATAAATTATGGAAAAATTATTTTGAACTGGTTGATTACTGATTTTTACATATTTAATTCTATTTGGATGAGTTTTTGGAAGAGAAAATCTATTTTCTACCGAAAACACAATTCTTTCTGCGAGATTTCTCCAAAGGTTAATTCTATAACTTAAAATCACAATTTTTATGCATAAACATCATGGGGGGGGGGGAGGAGGGGATTTGTGTATGGTTGTATTCTAAACTGATTTTTTATTTGTTTTGATGGAAAATATTAGATTAAATAATATTTTTGCATATTTCTGTGATGACCGGAAAGTTTCGAAAAACAAAAGAGTTCAAGGTTTTTGTGTTAGAACTTGGAAGTTCGAAAATATTATTCTTGAATGGACATATGGCTGCCAATTTGTATGAATAAGTGCTCTAATATGATATTTGTTTTGTTTAGATGAAAAATAATGATTTGAATCATGTGTCTGTTTATCGCTGAAATGTACGAAATGCGCGAAAAGCGCGAAAACTCATGATTTTTCACCTAAGCCTTTAAACTTGGAATTTTTTTTGTATAAATCCTATCTATGGCTGCCAAATCATGTAGGAATGTGTTCTAAACTGATATTTTCTATGATTGAATAAAAAATAATAGTTTAAACAACCTGTTCACTTATTTCTAAAATGACCGGAAAATACCAAAAATAAGAAAACTCATGGTTTTGTGCTCTATAAGCCAAAAGTTGAATTTTTATGTATAAATAACACCAAGTGTGGCCAATTCTTATGAATTTAAATTCTAAGATGATTTTTGTTGCATTTACATGAAAAATCTTGATTCAAACCATATTTTTACATATTTCTAAAATAGACGAAAAGTGCAAAAAGAAGAAGAAATTAGTCTCTACATTGGTAATGCATTCGGCCTATATAAACATTTTTGTCCCAATGTTTATAAATTTTATGTGATGTGTTTTGATGATTGTTGACATGTATGTATGTATAATAAATGATAAAATTGCATGTTAGTTGAAGGTATGATCCTAGATAAGTTTAAACGCATTATGGTATACTTAAGGTATCTTAACATTATATTGTGTTTAGAATGCAAATGTGGTTGAGAAATATGGAACTAGATGTTATGATGACTTGATGATGAACATATGGTTATGAGTTGATGAAGTGAAAGGGATCATGAGAGTTAAGCATGACGCTTGAAAGGTAAATTGTTAAGATGACATGTATGGAAGTGTAAAGTGAATTAAGATAATTGTTAAAGTGAATTGATATAGAGGTAATAATATTGTAATGACCTTAAAAAGGTATTAATGTGATTGTAATGTGATATCAAGAGAGCTATAAGGCCTAATTATGCAAGACTTTCAAAGTCAACGTGTTATGTGCAAGTGACGAGTACACCTATGTGTGGACTCTAAGTGTATGTGTATGCTCTATGTGCATGGGGTAGTTATGGGATAGGAGCATCATGAGTAAATAAATACTAAGTATTAAATCAAATATTATGTTAGAGTTTGAGGAGCTTTAGAAGTGTAAAGGGACTATGTATACTAGGAGCAAAGGAACCCCAAGGTGCGTAAATGCCATATTCATGTTATAAGTGTGAATAACATCATGTTGTGTTATAAGAATGTGATATATTGTTATGTGAGCCTTTGTGATCTTTGAAATCCAAGTTCTTTCCATTCTAAATATTATTATATGATTTCTTTGACAAGCTTGGGTTGCTAAGGGACATTTGGTCCAAAACTATTTTGTTATCCAATGAGAAATTCTAGTGATTAACACCCTAACTTATATTCTTTCTGGAACTACACTAGCATTGTATCATTGTTTAAAAGCTAAACCACTATTGTTATTGACATACATATTATTATTGCCTTATGTGATATTGTTAATTGTGATTACCATTAGCTCTAACTATGGTACCTTTTACCCTTTATGCAGAATCCTCGTGCTGATGCGGGTAATCATCAGAACCTGTGCACATGGTCTTAACCCGATGGATAGGGGTAGTGTATCCACCTCAGCTAGAAGGGGTAGTTCTGGCCGTGGAGCCTGATCAGCTTCATGCCTTATAAGTGATAGGAGTTGGAATTTGGTATAAGGCCACCTCTCCTCAATGTGTTCGAGTGATAGAGCAATAGCCTTCACTCTTTATAAGTGATAAGTGTGATTTCTGCAAACTTGCCAAATTGAACCCTTGCTAAATTACAACCTGATTCATGAATTATAAGTCATGAACTAAGTGTATAAGCTATGTGTTTCCTTTTCAAAGGAATATATGATAATGTATGTGCCTTTTTTTTTACTCATTGAGATCATCTATCTCACCCCTTTTTCCTTGTGTGGTTCCAGGTGAGCAAATGTGAGGAGGCAAGGTGATGGCTCAAGCATTCTACTTCGTTTGGAGAATTCCTTGTCCAAGTTATCAATAATAAAATTTTTACGAAGTCTTGTCATTAGATGCTCCGGGAATGTTGATTGATACTTATTGATATATATTATTTTCCTTATGGATTTTATATGTAATGATTTATTTTAGTCTTCCACAAATTTATGGTATTCATCTAAATGTTTTAAATGAGTTAATGTAAGAGGTTTGGTAAGATCCTAGACATGATTTGTTTATATGTAAGTGGGTTCTACGGGTATGGGTGACCTTATGTCTCCCCATATTCTAGGATCATCATATCTTTAAGGTTGGGATGTGACAAAATTTCTGCTCATTCAAAGTCACAATAATCATATAATAAAATCAATATAAGCTCATAATAAATACAAAATACATCAAATTAGTCTTGTAATAAATATTTATAATCAATATATTTCAATACTTGAAATTCATTAAATATTCTAGTAATATCGTAGTCTTGTAACAATAATAAATCTCATAATAGATCATCAAAACTTAAAACTTATAGATCATTTTAGAAAATTCACAGTCTAGTAATAAAATCTCAAGTAAAATATATAATTTTCTGATAGAAATATCATTGAATATATAAAAATACTCAACTACAATATGGATGGAGGATTGAATAAAATTCACATATACAACGGTTGAAAGTTACAATAGAATTCATGGTCAATATGAAGTTCTATCATATTAAAATGCATTTTCGAGGTAGTTAACAAACAACAATGGCTCACGATTTCAAATATCAACAATAATAGTATATTAATCACTCACCTCTTGCACACAACTCTTCTATGCACTTCTCTCCTTTAACACTTGAATCAAGGATGTCCTTAACTCTTGGGTTCTCACTTTCTTGATGTCTTCTTTGTATTTCTACACTCACACAAACATACACAAGTAAATTCATTTAATTCCAAATAGTGGAATTTATACATTAAGCTTTAAATTTCTACTTATAATCTAATATCATTTCTAGACCTAGTAGGAATATCTTTGTAATATCTCAAGCTACACTAGTTCAAGTGTTATGATTCTTTTTTAATTGTAAAACAGACATACAGAATTAATATAAGCTCTACATAATTAATAGTGAACCTTTGAACTCTTCCTTGATCCTATGCAGGTGACAGACTGACCTCCACTCATTGTTTTGATTATAACTCACAATCTACACATCAAATAACAAAATAATTTTTATAAGATTAGTGACACATATATAGAAACATTTCATATGTTTTACATTTTACCCAATTCTATTTTTATGGTCCATAAACTTGGGCCCTAATCTCAGGCTACAGACTAGACTTAGGTGCAGGGTTAGTCTTAGTTTAGGCTTTATATATCTTAATGTGCTTTGAGTTTAGTCAAGCCATTTAATAAGCACATATTAGACATAATTATCTAAAAATTTATATTTTTGTCAAAGACTAAATTTGAAATCCAAGATCCCTAAATTGGAGCCTAAAATTCCAAGAGTCAACTCCTTTCTGAACCAAACCCTAGGTTTTCTTCACTAACCCTTGTGCTCATCACCTCTATTCTAATTCTCCTTACTTAAACATCCTCAATTCAATTCTTTTCTTTCATCCACACCTTAAACATCCATCTCTCCTTCATTACTTCCCAACTCAAATCCAAATATCAAGCAAGAAAATAAATTTTCCAAAGAAAACATAACATATGTTAGTAGAAGCATGAAACCAATGAGTTTAATTCTTGAACTCACCTCAACTTAGCTTTCTTGCCTCTTCACCCTTTTTTTCCATGGATGTTATCCTCACTTCCTCCTCCCCAAGTCTTCTTTCTGTATGCTTAAGTTAAATGACCAACTTTTGAGTAGGTGAGTTGAACTTATCCCATATGTATAATTTTTTGTTTTGTTTTTTGTTTTTTCTTGTTTTATGTATGACCAAAATTGAAAATGTCAAATTCATTAGTTTCCTTAGATTTTTGGTAGCAACCTCTAAATTATAATTTTTCTACTTTATTTTATTTTTACAAGTTAAATGTCGAAGACAATGATTATCTATTTTCTCTAAATCTCAAAATTGAAATTTCCTTAAATTTAATTACTCTAAATTATCTAATTATTGTCTCTTAATATTTTTAACTTAATTTTTAGGGTTTTAAGAATATAATTAATTATTTATTCATCAAGTTTCCCTAAGGCAAATCCTAAGAAAAATCGCAAAATCAAAATTCATCGGTTTCGCATTTATCGTACAAATTTTTGGACTTGTATCCAATTTAGGTTTTGGGCTCCTAATTCTCTATTATTTTCCTTAATTTCTCCATTATAATTAGTTTTGGACTACTTTCTGGTCTCTAATGACCTAAAAACACCTAGGGTGTTACTGTGACCTTATGTACACATGTGTCACAACCTGATTTCTAAGCTATGGCGGTTCTAGAGCTTAGGGAGACATAAGATCACCTAAACCCATAGTACCCCATTGATCTTAACATTATTACATATTCCATATTATACCTTATCCCAAGATCAAAATCCAATTACTATTTACCATTTCCATTATTACTTTAACCATTCACTTATAACCATTACACTTTAATGCCATTTCATAACCATAGGTTGAATTATCATTCAAATATTTGTAAATACCATCCATACATTTCTTACTTACTACTATAGTTATATAAATAAGAAGTACTACCATTAATTTACAATACTGTTCAATTTAGTACATTTAGTACTCAAACACCATGGAGCTCTATATCGATTATCCTTAAAGTAACATATACAAAACTCAAAACATGGCAATTTAGCAAATTAATTCCCAAGCAAAGAAGCATGGCTCATAATTTACCTTACTAATGTGTCATCTTGACCTAAAAAATTTTAAACAACTATGGAATGAGACAAGCTCAATGAGTACATAAAAATATAACAAAATATGAAGGCAACACAAGATATCACTTGGATAGGTTCAAGATGGCAATGAAGTGATGTTAATCAAAATTGGACATTTTAGTTTTCGAATACATTTTATAGAAATAATAATGCCTTGGAAGTGGAAAGTTTCCCACACATGATATTAAAGAGTCGGGGCCTAAGCCTTGCTTACTCATATATATCACACTATGCAAGACTAATCGGGCCTTGCGGTTAGGTGTTCCACCCTAACAAAGGCTGGGTACTCTCGCCCTACCCAAGATCTTATACCAAGTGCACAAGGTTTGATGTATTTTCTTAAACTAGAGAGGATTCCTACTTAATCATGGGTATTAATGAAAGACAAATACAAGGTCTATATTAGGAATTCAATAGAAAATAGTTGGGCATATCAATCATTCTCATCATTGGCACAATATAGAACCAATGTAGGAGGCTCATAATGATTAAATATCATATATAAAGGATCTGAAATTCCAATGGCTCAACAATCAATGGATAACCACATGTTCAATGTCACTTCAAGGTACATTTCACAGGATAGTAATTCAAGCAATGGTTACAAGCAAGATGGCATAATTACATCATATTATTAAGTACTCACCTTAAACTCCTTTGCTTTTATTGATTGTTCACTCTTGATTAATTTAGTATCTTTCATGGTCTAGAGCAATTACCTTGCCTTTGCCTTAATGTTCTACATCATACTTTTTTAATTACATATCAATTAGTAATCAATAATATTACTAGTCATAATTTATCTATTTTATAATTATTTCACTATTTTAACTCATAATAGAGGTATACTAATAATGCTACAATTATGCATATTTCCATTTCCAATCATTTCCAAGGTTAATTCCTTATTTAATTTCATGAAACTAAGTTTAAATCTCATAATTCCCAAGTTGATCCATAAACCCTAGAATTTGGGGAAAACTATTAATTTCCTTTTTAATCCTCAAATTAACCATAGATTCATCAAATTAACACCTCCGCAATCAATTCCTACCAATTATTTTGAATTAATTCACTCTTATTCATAAGAACTCTAACTTGTCCCACTTATGTCAAATTTGGGAAAAACATATGATTTCCCACCAAAACTTCAAATTAGTCATTGAAATATGAAATTAACATAATATAAAACATATTGATCATTCAATTATCAATATCTAGCATTAGAAGACCAAGTTTCCCTTTTAACTAAGTTTATGCCACTAGGATTTCCAAGTCTTTAATCAAGTCCCCAAAATTCTTTTTAACACTTTCAAATCATTTTTCTTCATCTAAAATAACCATAGATGCATTCAATTAGAATTTAGAACACTTCCTTGATCATTTCACATCTTGGCTGAATTCAACACTTAGTATATTTAGGTGACTTTCATGCTTTCTTTACCTATCTTCACATTAATCCTTTAATTCTCTAGCCAAATTCCTATATTCCATCTAAGAACATCCAAAACTATATCTTATGTATGCACACCCATAATTGGTCAAAATTTATGTATATGGTGTAAGAGAAATTTTATGCAACTAAAATGCTAAAATCATACTTAAAACATATAAAGGAAAGGATAAACATGTTTTCTCACCTTCGGAGATTTTGGTTTAGTAAGGTCCTTATTGATGTTGGTGTAAAGAAAATTCCTTTTAGTTAATGTGAAGCTTTTGGTGTAGAGATTTGTAAATGGTGCACATAAAATGAATTAACATATATACATATATGATGGGTTGGATGGTGAGGATTTGATCAAGCTTAATCCAATGGCTAAGATTTAATCTTAATGGATGGTTATGATCTAAATTTAATATTAATGGATGGCTATGATCTAACTCATTTGGATGGCCAAGATTTCATATCAATTCAAATGATGTTCATCATTAGGCATTAAAATGCTAAAAGGATGCATCTAGTCATTTTTGTAAGAAAATTAAAAATTCAAGTTGGTTATGGATTTGACATAGATCAATTTTGGTGGCTACAATTCAAATTTGGTGGCTCTATCTCTACCTCAAATTTTTTGTTGGGCTTACATGCTAACTTATTGGTTTGATGTTTCCTTCAACCTTAGGCCCATAGGCAGGCCCCCCATTGTTGGGCTTAGGCCTTTGATATTCCAAGGCTCATTAACAAGCCCATAAGCTCATTATTATACTTAAAATGTCTCCTTTTTAATTTCTTTCTTTCCTTTCACTTTGACTTTCTAAATTGTACTTTCTATCTACTTCCTATACCCCATAAGTTATCATATTGCTCTATTTAGTTCACTAGAGCACAATTAATTGTAATAGAATCATAAACTAGGCAAACGTTTCAAATGATGTCATAAAGTTTCTAATTGGTCCCCTTATTATTTCTATACTATGCTAACATTCAAAGATCTTATTTTTTAATATCATTAGTAACTAGAACGAGTTACGAAATCCTTAGGTATTACATTCTACTCCCCTTCAAAATAATCATCCTCGAATTTTTAAAAGAGCTTACCTATTAATGATGAAACAAATGTGGATATTTCCAAAGTATGTCATCTTGTTTTCCCATGTGCATTCTTCCGCATTGTGGTTACACCATTGAACTTTGACCATTAGTATCTCCCTGTGTTAAAGCTTATTCACTTGTCGATCTAGTATAGCGATTGGAACCTCTTTATAGGAAAGGTCTTTATCAATCTCAATCAATTGCGGTTGAAGTATGTGCAAAGGATCAGGAATGTACTTCCTTAACATTGACACATGAAAAACTAGATGTACATGTTCCAATACTAGAGGCAATGCTAATCGGTACGAAACTTCTTAGATATTGTCAAGAATCTTAAAAGGTCCAATGAAGCATAGGGATAATCTTCCCTTTTTGTCAAATCTCATTACTCCTTTCATAGGGAAGACTTTCAAAAAAACATGGTCACCTACCATGAAGTGGACATCCTTCCTCTTGGGATCAACCTAACTCTTTTAGCGGCTAAAGGTAGTTTTTAGTCTTTCTTGAATGATCTTAACCTTTTTAATAGCTTCTTTAATCATGTCTAGAGCTTCAAGATACTTTTCACCTACCTTAGTCTAACAAATTAGAGATCGGCATTTTCTACCATATAATGCCTCGTATGATACCATTCCTATAGAGGAATGATAGCTATTATTGTACACAAATTCAATAAGTGGGAGATATCAATCCTAACTTCCTCTAAAACCTATAAGGCACATATGGAACATATCCTCCAAAGTTTATATTGTTCTCTCAGATTATCCATCCATTTGTGGGTGAAATGCTATGTTGAAGTCAAGTTGCGTACCTGATACCTCTTGCAATTTTTTTCCAAGAGCCTCGATGTGAATTAAGTCCCTCTATCCAAGATAATGAAGAGTGGAACCCCATGTAATCTTATGATTTCATTAACATATAACTTAGCATATTAGGATGCTAAATAAGTAGTTTTCACTTGAATGAAATGTGCCAATTTTGTCAATCGATCCACTATGGCCCTGTCACATCCCAACTTTAGAGATATGATGATCCTAGAACATGGGGAGACATAAGGTCACCCACATCCATAGAACCCACTTACACATATACAAATCACGCCTAGGATCATACCAAACTTGTTATAATAACTCATTTAAAACATTATATGAAAACCTTTAGTTGCGGAAGACAGTAATTAGACACTTCACATAAAATGCATAAGGAACAATAATTTTCATAATTCACTCGAAAACTTAAGAAATATTAACATCTCAAAATAAACGTCAAAAATAAATATTCTTAGAGCATCTAATGACAACATTTCATAACATAGTATTATTAATGACTTTGACAAGGAATCCCCCAAGCAAAGTAGAATGTTTGAGCCATCACCTTGCCTCCGCACATTTGCTCACCTAGAACCACACAAGGAAAAGGGGTGTGATAGATGATCTCAATGAGTAAACAATATATTAACACATCTTCTTTTGAGAAAGAAACACATAGCTTATACACATAGCTGATGATTATAATTCATGAATCAAGTTGCAATTTAGCAAGGGTTCAATTTAGCAAGTTCGCAGAAATCACGCATAAAACACATAGTGAGTGAAGGCTATTGCTCTATCACTCGAACACATATAGGAGAGGTGGCCTTATACCAAATTCCAACTCCTATCACATGAAGGCGTAAAGCTAATCAGGCCCTATGGCTAGAACTGCCCCTTCTAGCTGAGGTGGATATACAACCTTTATCCATTGGGTTAAGACCGTGTGCATAGGTTCTGATGATTACCCGCATCGGCACGAGGACTTCTGCATAAAGGGTTAAAGGTACCATAGCTAGAGCTAATAGTAATCACATATAATAATAACATTTAAAACAACAATAACATGTATCATAATAACAAGAGCAGTTTATCTTTTGAATAAAAGATACAATGATAGTGTAGTTTCAGAAAGAATGTAAGTTAGGGAAATAATCATAAAGGTATTATCATTGGATAATCAAAATGGTTTTAGACCAATTGTGCTTTGGCAACCCAAGCTTAACAAAAAAATCATAGAGTTTCATTTTGGAATAGAAAGAACTTGGGTTTCAAGAATGTCAAAGGTACACATATCATAATAGCTTGCACTTGTAATTTGAAACATAATGTTTACTCACCTTGTGGCTCCTTCGCTCCTAATTTACATAGCCCTTGGACTTCTAAGACTCCTCAAGCTTTATCATAATATTTAATTCAATACTTAGTATTTATTCAGTCATGATGCTATCCTATCCCATAACTACCCCATGCACATATAACATTCACATACACTTAGAGTTACACATATAAGTGCACTCCTCACTTGCACATAACATGTTGACTTTAAAAGTCTTGCACACTTAGCCCTTATAAGCTCACATGAAAGCATATTACAATTATGTCAATATCTTTCTAAGGTCATCATAATTTCATAATATTAATTCACTTTAACAATCAACTTACTTAATACTTCCATACATGTCAACCAATCACTTAACCTTTCAAGTGTCATGCTTAACTTTTATGATCCATTCATTCAATCAATCTCTTTATCAATTCAAGTCCATTAATTCATTATTAAGTCCTCATAGAATCCATTTTCATATTTTTCAATCACATTCACATTCTAATCATAATATAAGATTAAGATACCTTAAGTATACCAAAGTGCCTCTAGGCTTAACTAGGGTCATACCTTCAACTAACATGCAATTTTATCATTTGTTATTCATACATACATGTCAATAATCATCAAAATACATTGCATAAAAATTATAGACATTAGGATAAAAATATTAATGTAGGCCGAATGCATCATCAAAAGGAAAACTAAATTTTTTTTCTTTTTGCACTTTCCGTCTATTTCAGTAATATGTAAAAATATGGTTTGAACCAATATTTTTCATGTAAACATAACAAAAATTATTTTAGAATATTAATTTACATGAATCAGCCACTCATGATATTTCTTATACATGAAAATTCAACTTTTGGGTTATAGGGTACAAAACCATGAGTTTTCTTGTTTTCAGTATTTTTCGGTCATTACAGTAATATGTAAATAAGTGGTTTAAACCATTATTTTTCATTCAATCATAGAAAATATAAATTTTGAACATGTTCATGCATGATTCGATAGCCATAGGGAGGATTTATACAAAAAAAAATTCCAAGTTTTATGACTTCAGTGAAAATCATGAGTTTTCGCGCTTTCTGTTCATTACAGCAATATGCAAACACATGATTTAAATCATTATATTTCACTCAAACAAAACAAATATCATATTAGAATCCATTCACCCATAAATTAGCAGCCACATGTTTAATTAATAATAGAATTTTCTAACTTCTAAGTTCTAGCACAAAAACCTTGAATTCCTTTGTTTTTTGAAACTTTTCAGTTATTACAGAAATATGTAGAAATATCATTTAGTCCAATATTTTTCATCAAAACAAATCAAAAATTAGTTTAGAAATCAATGATGCACAAATTGCCCCCCTATAGTGATGTTTATGCATAAAAATTGTGATTTTAAGTTATAGGATTTACCTTTGGAGAAATATCGTGGAAAGATTTGTGTTTTCGATAGAAAATAAATTTTCTCTCCTAAAAACTCATCCAAACAGAATTAAATCTATAAAAATCAGTAAACAACCAGTTCAAAATAATTTTCTCATAATTTATTTCATAGAATCAGTTTAGGAATTGAAAGAGAAGAAAAACTTATGATTACGGGTGAGAAATCGCAAAATTGAAAGGAGTTTTCCTAATTTTAATAGAGAGAATTATTTTGTGAGAATTTTTCTGTGAAAATACTAGAATAACAGAGTGTGGCTGCTATCTAAACTGATAGGGGCCAAAATTTTGCTTATATATTAGGATTTTGGGTGAAATTTCCAAGTTACCCTTAATGAGCTAAGTTATGAGTGTTTTAGTGTAATGGGCTTTTAGGTATTTGGGCTTTTTATTTAATTTAGGACTGATTATGAGTAATTAAAAATAAAATATTTTTCTTATTATTTTCATTAAAATTCCTCCCAAAACATTTATTTAAAAAAAATATTTTAAAAATACTCAAATTATTTTATGCTTAAAAATCGCCTTTTTACATGAAAAATCATTTTTGGAAAAATAAATTATTTTATATTAATGCACTTCATATAAATCATTTATTTCATAATTAAAATTCATATTAGGTATATTAAAATTAATTTAAGATGCCACATACTCATAAATCACATCACACATGAATTTTCATAAAATCAAATATTTTGTCACAATAACTCTAAATTTAAGCAATTTGTGATAAAAACTCCTAGGGTAGATATGGGTTGTTATAGGCCCATATTGAGTCATACCCTTTTGTAGTTCCACTATGGTAGTCTTATCTCCTGAAGTAATCCAGAGGGTCTTTGATGTTCAAATTCCACTTATTGATAAGTGAGACACAAAGCCACAAAGTTCGCCATATCTTTCTTCATTCCAGGCCACCAATAAGTGCTCTTTATATCATGGTACATTTTGGCAGCACTTGGATATGTGTTATATCAGGTTTGATGTGCTTCTTTCAAAATTATTTCTCTTAGGTCCTCCACATTAGGTACTGTGAGGCCTCGCACGAGCACTGGCTCAATCCGCTAAAAGGAATCAGGATGCTCATTTAGGTTTAGACTTATGATGAAACCCTTAGATTCGAATTGGTTGATTTTTGAAAATGATTTTAGGAGTCGCCACCCTAATTTATTTTTAAATAGAAAAATTAAGGAAAAACCCAATTAACTCCAATTCATTAATTTTTAATTAATTACCCAAGGATAAAATTACTAGCCTCGAACCAAGTTAAGTTTAGAGACTAGGTTTTTGGTTTTAAATAATCTAAATTTAGCTCTTAAGTTTAATTTGACTTTAGAAAAATTAACTTCATGAATGACATTTATAAGATGATATTAAAGAAAATGCAAGAATATGGCATAACATGAATGCATGGTGTATGGGGGATTAGTAAAATAGTTAAAGTAAACATTCACAATTTACATTAATTAAAAAGGGAAAAGGATATTGATTAGGAATTAGATTTGAAGTTTGGATTTAGATTCCAAACGTGCCTACATACCCCATTGAATGAGGATCAAAACCCATGTAGTTCATTCCACGATTAAATGAAGGGGTTTAGGTTTGATCATATTGATTCATTTGATTTGGGTTTATGGGTGAGAGGAAAAGGCTGATACCCTTGTTTTTGGCGAGCAAAGAGTTTTACTAAACTGAAATTCTATTTTATCGAGACCAAATGATTAGATTGATTGAAAGATTAATTGATTAATTAAAAAAATTAATTAACTAATTAATATAATGAAAATGATGGATGGATTAATTAATTAAAAAGATTAATTAATTAATTTGGATAAAGGGTGGATTAAGAAAAATGATCAATTTGATTTTGAAAAAGTAATTAATTAATTAATTAAAATGATTAATTAATTAATTGAGTGATTAATTTTAATTAAAAAAGAGAGAGTTTTAGTTAATTAAAAAGATTAATTAACTTGGTTAGGGTGAGATAATTAATTAAAAATATTAATTAATTAATTAGAGAGTGATTGGAAGGAGAATAAGAGAGGAATTAGTAGATAGCTATCAATACTAATTCAAGAGGTGTGTGAAAAAATGATGGAAATGAGGGGGTATGTATAGAAAAATGAGGGTAAGGGTAATATGGGAAATGGAAAAGTGAAAAGATCAAAGGGGTAGGGCTGGAAAAATGGTGGAAAGTCATATTGGGGACAATTTGGGAACAACAAAAAGGGAAGTGGGGCCCGTGCCACTGGAGCCACCACAGCGTTATCGGCATGCCGCTTGGAGGGGTGCCAGGGTGCTAGTGACACCCCAGGCCTTGGTGGGCGCACCCTTTGGATTTATGCTTTGCGCTCGGTCAAATTTTGAGACTTTTGGATTAGTTTCTGAGAGTTTTAAACTTCATAAAATTAATCGGTTAGCTTCGATAGACTTAAAATTAATTTTAGAATAATTAAACAGTTAGTCTGAGAAAAGATCTAGTCAGTTTTGGAAAAATATTGTTTGATACAGAAGGTCTAGTCAGAGTAAAAAAAGTGTCAGTGTTTGAAAATTAAGCATCCTCATATTAATGTGACTGAAAGTCCATTTTTAGCTCTAGAGGCACTACCCCCTTGACCTCTACCCACTAACTGGCTAGCAAGACCATCGTACTGTCTCTGAGTAGTGCACTAATTTTAGCAGGTGTCAAGCTACAGCCAGATGATAAAAGTGCAAAATTTAGAATTTACAGCTGCCTTCTTATCAGAATTGTCATGTCTGTAAGGCAGATTGATGATAGTGAACCTGAAAAAAGAGGTGGTACAAGGAACCAAAGTGATGTCTAGGTTGATGCTTGGACCTGTTTGGGTGAGAGACATGGTTGAAGAAGGAAGATGGTAAAAGGAACCATAGGTATGTTTAAGAAATCATTCCTAAACATTTATGGGTGGAAAATATGGCTGATAAATGGAAGCGAGAAAATGGACCAAAGGGATATCTAGACTAGTGTCTAGATATTTTTAGTGAATTGATGGATTTGGGTAAAAGATGTGAAAAGTGGAACCATATAGATGTCTAGGTGATTATTTCTAAACATTTATGGGTGAAATTGATGGATTTGGATAAAAAAAAAAAAGATGAAAAAAGGAACCACATTGATGTCTAGGTGATCGTTTCTATACATTTATAGGTGGAGTTGATGGATTTGGATAAAAGAGATGGATAAAGGAACCACATGGATGTCTAGGCGATAGTTTTTAGGCAAGGCATTTATGGGTGAAAGAGAATTTTGGACAAGATAATTTAGTGAAAGGAGAGTCTCGACCTATGGAGAGTCAGCTTGAGAGATTTTGACTAGATTTTGGTAAAGGGAGAACATCGGCCTATGGCGAGTTGGCTCAAGAGATTTTGAAAAAATCTTAGTAGGAAAAGAGCCTCGGCCTATGGCGAGTTGGCTCGATAGATTTTGAAAAGATTTTAATAAATGAAGAGCCTCAGCCTATAGCAAGTTGGCTCAAGAGATTCTAATAAGATTTTGATTGTGCCAAAGAAACTTAGGCTTCTGAATGTGAATGGTTGGGCCTTTCAAAAGGCTCAAAGAAACTTTGTCAGGAGTAAAGAGACCCTAGAAGTCACACTTCATTGATTAGTTTTAGAAAGGCATCATTTAGCTTCAAAGAGACATTGGTCAGCTTTAGGAGGTATCGATTAGCTTTGAGGAAGTACTGGTTAGCTTTAGGAGATGTCGGTGAGGCAATTGGCTCAGCTTATGCATGATGGTGCATGATTGTAAATGATTGCATAGATGCTAGTGCATAGATGATGCATGTTTATATATGTATGCAGAATTCATTAACCTTTTCCCTGACTTCTATATCATGCATGATTTGTGATGATGTTTGTAATGAATGATTGCATGGATGCATGAGGGTGGATTTATGCATTTGCTTTGTGAATGCAATTTTTTCATGTGACTTTTTTATTTTACGGATACGTGCATTTATGGACTAAAAAACTTGACAAGGTTAAGGAACTCAACTTAGGTTGGTATGGAATAGTTACCATAGTGGCATTACGAGGAGATTAAGCTTTTTCTGAGCGCTTGTTTCAAGTTTTAGAATCTGGTAGCCTATGTTTTCTATTTTGGTGCTACTAAAGAGGAGTTGTGTCCCACCTTTAGGAAGTTTGATGCTATGGTTTAGCTACGACTCACAAGCAACTCTGGTGGTGCTAGAGTTCAAAGTTTGGCATTTTCTAAATTTTTTAAGAGTTTTTAGACTTGCATAAGGATGTTACAAGCTAGATGATGGTCAGTGATGGTCTGGTGAGTTTGACTATTATGATTTAAGAAGTTTCATGATCTTGGTGACCAAGGAGATATGAGGAGTCAGAGGCTTAGGATGAAAGCCTTAGTTTTCTGTTTAAAAGTCGAATACCTATTTCACGAGTCTATTGATTGGGATGATACTAGAGTGGCAAGATTGGTATAGGAGCATTTTGTGGTTAGAGCCGTGCTGGCAGAGACACTGATGATTCTTGATTACTTTATTCAATGTTTATAGAGATGGATTGTCTCTTTGGTTATTCTCTAGGTGAGAAAAATTTATCTATTTTTACCTTTTCTATTGGGGGTGCTTTGTGGGTGTCTATTTTAGGTTTTGGGTTATCTTGAAAGTGTGGCTGATGGATCATTTTTAGATGGTGGCCCCTGCTTTTCAGTCCGCACATGCCATATTAAGACTCGACCAGAGACTAGATAGGATGGTTGCTTGCAACTTACCTCCAGAGGACACATTTTTAGCACTACTAATGGTAAGTGATTAGATCCCTCATGACTGAGGGCCATGAGTATCAAGTGGTTTACCTATTAGGTTTGGTTTGAATGACCTCCCATTAAAGGATGAGGGTCTTGTGGCAAATGAGGCAGACTCAGGATGTGCCCCCAGTTTTACTTTCTTAAAGTCTGCACAAATCACAGCTTTCATTACTAGAGTCTATCAAGGTGGCTGGCTGAGGAGTTATCATGTTGTTTATTTTGGGATTTCACTTGGGACCATAGAAAGGTATAACAAATGGTTAATAAAGGTGGTTTGGCCAGTTGAGAAAAAGTACCAGGCTGCCCTATTGAGGGGAATAAAGGATGATGTAGTTGAGGAAGGAGAGACTGTATGAGGAGCCATTGGTAGCAAAAGGGCTACAGCACAAACAAAGGGGGTGACTCATTCTTTGAAGGAGACTCAGGAATCTACTAGAAGTGCGACATCATAGTAATGACTTAAATTACAGTAGTGATGACAAAGGAAACTATGACTGCAATGAGACAGGATGACACTAGAATGATGGTTCATATAAGGACTACTATAGTTAGGACAAAAAAGGGTACTACAGTTTCTAAATTGCATAGGAGGATTTTTGAAAGTAGTTTCAGGACTACTGGTACTCAAGAGAGGGTTTTCAATACTGCTATGGTGAACAGTTCTAATTCTATTGGTGCTTTTATTTTTATGGCAGAAGGAGCTACAGAGACCTAGAGAAGGGGTGTGCACATTTAAGGAGATTATGGCAGACTTTGATTCTTATGAGGATATGAGAGACGTGCACCTTAGAAGGTAAAGGAGGACTGGCTAGACCATAACTTTAGACATGACCTTTTCTTCTTTTTGTTCAAAACACTTACAGGTTCACAGGACTACATGATACATGATAAGCTATAGACGACATTGAAAAGGCTATCCTTTTTGTCATAATGAAGGGTTTGTATTTTGCAATATTTGATCACCATTAAATGAGACATCTTTTATTTTTACTCTATTTCTGCCTAAGCTACCCTTTCAATTTTTCAGTTTAGTAAGCATTCTTTTTTTTTTTTTAAGGCAAAAGAATTAAGTGAAGGATGTATTAGGCATAGAGAAAATGAGAATGCGATGCAAATAAAATATTTTATATTATGATTTGGACTACACCTAATATGAGCTACCTATGTATCCCTTATAATCATTTTTCCCACATTAATCCTTCTCATTTTTTAGGGAGAATCAAGTCCATGTAATTTTGATTACATATGCATGAAAAACATAAATAAAATGCAGATGTCATCTTCAGATGATGTATTATTTCAACTGATCCAGGTTGCCAGGATTGGAGAATTCACTTCTGTCCACATTTGTGAAAATGGTGCCTCTATCAAATAGGATCTTCTTGAGCATGTACTATCCAACCTAGTTTAGTTTGAACTTCTTCTTGGATCATGAATAAGGGCTTAGATTTTTCCCAAAACTAGATTTCCTTCCTGTGAATCCTTTTCTCTCACCTTCTAGTTGAAGTGCTCGGCTAATCTCCATTGATGACCCTAAACTTTGTATAGAGCATTGATTCTCTTTTTATCAATGGCATTCAGCTGGTCATATAACATTTCGATCTATTTTGTCTTCATTCTCTGCATCTTCTCCTTGATAGGCTTCTTGTAAGTTAGGATCTTATAAACTATGATGCTTGGAGCATCCCTATCATGTCTTCATCTTGTATAGAACAGCTTGTGAGTTTTCCACTACTACGATGCAGATGCAATGTACAAGATTTTTTATTCTTTTCCTCTATGCCATAATTAATTAATCCTTTTGCCTTTTTCATTTTCTTTTTTGTATGTTTCATTTTGTTCTCTTCTTCTTCTTCTTCTTCTTCTTCTTTTTTTTTTTTTTTGCTTTTTTTTTAAGATGTCCCATTTAAAGACAAGTTAGAAAAAATAATAAAGTCAGGCTAAAAGTTCAGAAATTTGTTATTACTGACCAAAATCCCAACATCATGGGTTACATTAAAGGATATGCCTAGAAGGCAAAATATAGACTCGATGGACTCAAACTCAAAGAAAGATTTAATAGAAACATACTTAAGAGACTTAGACTTGGTCTTAGACATAGACTCAAAGGACTCTAATGTAGACTCGAAAGACTTGGATAGGGGCACAGCAGCACTGGCACTCTTCTCAAAATACCGATTATTGGGTGAAGCTTGAGATGGTCAAGTGAGCTTGATGGTTCAAAAAAGGATAGGTGGTAGTGCTAGACTTTAGGTCTGAGAGCCATGATGTCTCCTCTATCAATAAAGTCTTGAATTTTGTGCTTCAAAGCCTTACATGCATCAGTTTTATGCCCCTGCCCTTGATGATAATTGTAGTGCTCATTAGCATTATAACCTTTAGGCAAGGAGTTTAAAGGAGGTTGTGGCTCTAAAGGCTTAACCAAATTAGCCTCTAAGGTTTTCTTATAAATGATGCTAAGGGGCATGCCTAGCTCAGAGAAAGTCCTCCTTATTTCTAACTTCATCGGCTGGTGACATGACACAACATTCACCTCCCCCACTCTTTGGGTGATGGAGTTGGTGGAGTTAGTGGTGTAATTATTATTCTTGTGATACCTCAAACTAGAGGATTCATGCTTGATTTATCCCTATTAAATCAAATCCTTGATCTTGGAGGCAGTGGTAATGAGAGCTTTGAAGTTAGGGACGTATTGAGTTTGCAGATGAGCCTAATATTGAGGGAGGAGTTTCTTGACGATGATGTCAATTTGCTCTTCTTCAAATGGACAATTCACCATTTGAGTCACTTTTGTCTTCCACCTTATAAGGAATGCAATGAAGGATTCTCTTTGCCCTTGTTTGGTGGTTTCTAAATTTTGACGGGTGACATCCACCTCGATGTTGTAATGGTATTGTTTAACAAATGCACTGCATATGTCATCCTAAGTTTTCTTATGATTTTGGTATAGATTAGTAACCATTTAACAGCGGCTCCAATCAAGTACTATTGGAATAACTGAGCAAGGAGCTCATCGTCCACACCAAAAGGTCTCATGGTGCCTACATACATCTTGAGGTGAGTTTTAGGGCATGTGGTACCATTAAACTTGTCCATGATTGGCATCTTAAATTTTGGAGGAACCTATGCATTTAGAAAGAGAGCTAAAGAGTTGAAATCTATCATGTTCTCATGCTTTTTAATGTTCTTAATTGTTCTCTCCATGGCCTCAATTTTCTCCATTAATTTCTTAGTTTCATGAAAGTTATAGAAATCTCTACTTTGAAAAGGATTCAAAGTAGGAGAGAGAGTGGTTATGCTCAAGTCCACAGCAAGAGAGGTTAGAGTTTCAGGTGCTTTCCCATTATCAGTGAGATCGATAATGGGAGGAGTAAAAGTATGGGCATGGCTAGTCCTGGCTTGGGCAGATGCAAGCTTAACACGAGTAGGAGGGAGAGTAACAATGGCATTAGTCATTTCCTTAGCCTCGTTAATGATTAACTGGCATTAAAAGTTAAGGGTATCAGTAAAGGTGATAGACTAGGCATTAAGAATATTGGTGAAAGTGTCGACTTGGGTCTTAAGGGCGGTAGTGAGTGCAGCTTAAAATGTTTCCTTTTGTTTCTTAAGGAGATTGGTGAAAATGGTGCTCATTGCATCTTGGTCAAAGGAGCTAGCGGTGTTAGCCATTGGTACCTTGAAACCAAAAAAAAAAAAAGGGAAAGAATACGAAATTGTGAAGAAAAAAGGGAAGGTGTCGGGAAAAGGATTCCTTCCATATGGTTGCTCACAAGATTTACTTGTTGATAGGGTGAGTATGTGAGGTATTTGGGGTAACAGACCACTGGTTTAAGGTTTTGAGGATTTACTTTATCGAGTTTCTCATATTATGTATGCATGGCAATGTCATAATGCATGCCAAAAAGGTTTCATGGGCATATATGTACAAGTGTCTCCATTATTATGATACATGGAACCTAGGGTCAATGCTAGGGCGATTACATACATAAGGGTGAAGGGTGGTTTGATTAAGGGTCCTTGTCCCATTAGAGCATCGATATACCTAACCACATGTGAGGCAAGGAGCCTTGCGTGGGTCTAATGGTACTGATTACTCTTTACACCAATGAAATGATTGGGGATTCATCGCATAGTGGAATGCTTTTGCTATCTCCTAACATACTCAAAGAGAGTTGTCAAGCCAAAGCTACTCACCATCCAAAAGTTTTTCTAAAGCTAAGGTTTAGGTAAGGAGCCTTTATAATGCAAAGTGATGCATGAAAGTCAAATTATACTTAATGAGCCAAATAGAGATTATTTTGGAAAAATTTTTCTTTAACCAAATAGTAATCCTCTTATTTTCCTTTTTATTTTAAAAAGGTGGCAACAAGTCCCTAGTGGAGTTTCCAACTATGAGGCCTCACCCAAGCATTGGCCTGATCTGCTAGATGGAATCGATATGCTCATTTGGGTTTAGACTCACGATGGAACCCTTGGATTTGGATTGGTTGATTTTTGAAAATAATTTTGGGAGTCGCCACCCTAATTTATTTTTAAAATGAAAAATTAAGGAAAAACCCAATTAATTCCAATTCATTAATTTTTAATTAATTACCTAAGGATAAAATCACTAGTCTTGAACCAAGTTGAGTTCAGGGACTAGGTTTTTGGCTTTAAATAATCTAAATTTGGCTCTTAAGTTTAATTTGACTTTAGAAAAATTGATTTCATGAATGATATTTATAAGATGATATTGAAGGAAATGCATGAATATGGCATAACATGAATACATGGTGTATGAGGGATTAGTAAAACAATTAAAGTAAATATTCACAAATTACATTAATTAAAAAGGGGAAAGGAGATTGATTGGGATTTGGATTTGAGGTTTGGATTTAGATTCCAAATGTGCCTACGTACCCCATTGAATGAGGATCAAAACCCACATAGTTTATTCCACGATTAAGTAAAGGGGTTTAGGGGTTGATTAGATTGATTGATTTGATTTAGGTTTGTGGGTGAGAGGTTAATAACTTTATTTTTAGCGGATGGAGAGTTTTACAGGACCGAAGCTCCATTTTAAAGGGACTAGGTATTGGATTGATTGGAAGATTAATTGATTAATTAAAAAAATTAATTAACTAATTAATATGATGAAAATGATAGATGGATTAATTAATTAATTTGGATAAAGGGTGGATTAAGAAAAATGGTTAATTTGATTTTGAAAAGTGATTAATTAATTAATTAAAAAGATTAATTAATTAATTAATTGAGTGATTATTTTTAATTAAAAAAAGAGAGTTTTAGTTAATTAAAAATATTAATTAACTTGGTTTGGGTGAGATAATTAATTAATTAAAAAGATTAATTAATTAATTATAGAGTAGTTAGAGGGAGAATAAGAGGGGAATTAGTAGATAGCCATCAATACTAATTCAAGAGGTGAGTGGAAAAATGATGGAAATAAGGAGGTATTTATAGGAAAATGAGGGTAAGGATAATATCGGAAGTAAGTGAAAATAACCAAAGGGGTAGGGCTGAAAAAATGGTAAAAAATCATATTGGGGGCATTTTGGAAACAATAAAAAGGGAAGTGGGGCCAGTGATGCTGGCTAAGCCTTAGTGGGTGCTTTCTTTGGATTTCTGCTTTACACTAGGTCAGATTTTGAGACTTCTAAGTCAGTTTTTGAGAGTTTTAGAATTCAGAAATTTAATCAGTCAACTTCGATAAACTCAAAATTAATTTTAGAATAATTAAATAGTTAGTCTAAGAAAAGATCTGGTCAATTTTGGAAAAATACTATTTGATACAGAAGGTCCGGTCAGAGTAGAAAAAGTGTCAATGTCTAAAAATTAAGTATCATCATATTAATGTGACTGAAAGTCCATTTTTAGCCCCTACAAGGGGCACTACCCCTTGACTCCTGCCCACTAACTAGTTAGCGGGACTATTGTACTAGCTCTGCATTGCGCACTAATCTTAGCAGGTGTCAAGTTGTGGCTGGATGATGAGGGTGCAAAATTGAGGGTTCATAGATACACATAATCGATCTCCACATTTCAAAACATTCTCTTCTATTCAAAATTCTAGAGCTTATCCCTTTTTCACATCCTTGAAGATTTTCACTAGCTGATGGTCTTGATTTTGTGATATCTTTATCTTGTCGATAAGTTTGGGCCTTACTTGAAAGTAAGCCAACAGCACTTGTGATTCATCCACTTCCAATCATAAACCTTTATTAAACATCTCTTTTAACTCCTTTGTTATCAGCCTCTTTTGCACAGCAATGTGCGAGAGACTACCCATTGACTTCTTATGTAATGCATCCACTATGACATTGGCTTTACCAAGATGGTAAAGTATTTGGTAATCATAATCCTTTAACAATTCAACATATCTTCTTTGCCTCAAATTTAAATCTCTTTGCTTTAAGATATATTGAAGAATTTTATGATCTATACAAATCTCATATTTCTACCCACACAAATAATGTCTCCATATCTTTAAAGCAAAGATAACCACTGCCATTTCCAGATCATGAGTGGGGTAGTTCATCTCATGTCGCTTTAGCTACCTAGATGCATAAGCAATAACTTTTCTATTCAACATTAACATGCATCCTATACTAATTTTAGAGGCATCAAAGTATATGGTGAAACCTTCATTCTCATCAAGTAACACCATTAAGAGCTGAAATTGAGCAATCTTTAAGTTTTTGGAAGCTCTCCTCATAAGTCTCATCTCACTTAAACTTAACTTGCTTTCTTATAAGTCTTGTTAGCGGCGCTACTATTCTCAAGAAATCCTTTATAAAACGGCGATAGTAACCTGCCATACCTAAAAAACTCCTCACCTCTGTAATAGTTATGGGTCGAGGTTAATTTGCTACCGCTTCTACTTTATTAGGATTTACCTTAATTCCTTCTTTACTCACTATATGGCTAATGAAACATACTTGCTCTATCCAAAAGTCACATTTAGACAATTTAGCATAAAGCTTATGTTCTCTCAAAGTTTGCAACACCATCCTCAAATGTTCCTCGTATTCCTTTTTACTCCTCAAATAGACTAGAATATCATCAATAATTACAATCATAAATTTGTCTAGAAATGGCTTAAACACTCTATTCATCAAGTCTATAAAAATTGCTTGTGCATTCGTTAAACCAAATGGCAATACTGTAAATTCATAATGTCCATATCTTATTCTAAAAGCAGTTTTACAAACATCCTCTCGTCAAATTTTGAGTTGATGATAACCCCGATCATAAGTCTATCTTAGAAAAATAACTAACTCCTTGCAATTGATCAAATAAATCATCAATCCTTAGTAGAGGATACTTATTCTTCACAGTCATCTTATTCAACTGTCTATAATCAATACATAACCTTAAAGACCCATCTTTCTTCTTTACAAACAGAACCGGAGCACCCTAAAGGGAACTACTCTATCTAATGAAACCCTTATCAAGCAAGTCTTGTACTTGAACTTTCAATTCTTTTAACTCTGAAGGTGCCATCCGATAAGGCGATATTGATATTGGTTGAGTTATAAGTAAGAGCTCAATTGTAAACTCAATCTCCCTATCTAGTGGCATTCTTGGCAGATCCTCAGGAAACACATTAAGAAATTCATCTATTATAGGTATCCTCTTAATAGTTTTATCTACTTTCTCAATATCTATCACATGCGCCAAATATGCTTAACAACCTTTCCTTAACAATCTTTTTACTCTAATAGTCGAAATAAAATTCATGATAAAGCTACTCCTATCACTTTGAAAAGTGAATTCGGATCCATTCTCCTCTTTGAAATTTATCATTTTTCCTTTATAATCTATATGAGCATTATATATAGATAACCAATCTATTCCTAGTATCCATTCCTAGTATGACATCAAATTCCAAGGCCTGTAGTTCAATGAAATTTGTAGGAAACCTCCCATTTTTAATTTCTACCATGCAATTCTTATACACTTGTTCTACCTCTATAGTTTCTCCCAAGGGTGTAGTTATAATCAAAGGTACATTCATCACCTCCTTATTCTTATTTAATTTCTTAGTGAAATATAGTGAAATAAATGAATGCGTTGCACCAAAATCAAACAAACATCGGGCATTAACAGATTACATGAAGATGGTACCTGTAACAATATTGTACCTATTGATTAAGCACATATACGACACTTGGTGTTCACATAATTCAACCTAATGCGTGCTCTACCTCTACCTTCTATAGCTTGTACATTGCCTGTGGATTGTCTGGTACCATGGCCTCGTCCTCTCGGTCCATGATTTTTCACTCAATTCATTTATACAATGGGTTGTGAAGCCTCCATAATCATCCTATGATTAACAATTGATGCATAGTATGTAAGTGTATAGATCGCATAAGTAATATAGTAGTGAGTAAGTTATCATTCCACTGGAGACTTTAGGTAAGTACTATCTCAAATGTCTGCTAATGTCTAGTTAATCAAATTGGTGTTTGATACGAATGATTATAATTATATTAAAACTAAAATAAAATCTAATTTAAGTAAAATAACAAGAAGAAAAAAAGGAGATGAAATCAGGGATAAAGGCCCATTCAGGTATTAAATCCCCCTAGCCCCTAACTGTATATCATGAATTACACATCAATCAAATTCATTCCATAAGTTGAATTGGCATTTCACTAAATTAGATAAAAATCTCTCTCCAGTAATTAAATCCCTATTTCCTAAGATGATTGCAAGGATTCTCTTCTCAAGCAAACTCAATTAGGTTATGCATTAGATTTAGAAAACTATCTACCAAAGAAGTCTTGTAGGCCTATCTCTAGTGCCCCAATCAACCCTTAATCTTGTTGAGTGATCAATTCACATAAAGCTATCTCTAGTCAATTATATTAAAACAATCCCTAATTAACAAGCATGCAATTATCAATTGGTAATAAGCAATAATAATCATAAAGATAAAACAACTCAAGGAATGATTTAATTGAATAAAATGTAATTCAATCTATACAAAAGGTTCTAGGGTTCATCAATAACTAAATTGGAAAGAATTAGTTCATATCACACATTGAAACCAAAGAAAGAATTAAAGAAGTAAGAAATCCCAAACAATTCATGAATAAAGTGTAGAGAAATCCTGTTCTTTGATTGTCAATCTTTAAATTCTTCTTTCCCTTACTATCCTCGCTCTAATCCCTAGGCAACTCCCATCCAAAATACTGGCAGATCTGGTTTTATATTTCTGAAAATTTTAACTCACACCATTGAACCCACAGCTAGGGTTCCAGCCGTGGCAATGAAAAAATAAAAAATGTAACTTCCCACAAGTAAAACCTCAACCGTGCCTCCACCCATGGAAGGCTACTGGATAATTTGCCACTTTGCTCTTATCACATGGCTAGAATCCCAGTCGTGGCTCAACTTGTGGCAGCCCATATTTTTCCAAAAATCAGCATTTTGGCTTAGGCTTCACCATCCTGGGTCACATTCGGATCATGGTATCATTTTACACTAGATTAACTAAAAGAACTACGAAAGCACAAAAACAAACAAGTTAAACTCAATTGGAGGCATAAAATACATTAAGAACAAGGGCTAAAATATAGTGTTTTCAGCATTTATTAACAATCATCAGACAATCCTTGATAAAATGTCCCATCTGTCCACAATATAGGCATGCTCCCGTAACTCATCGACAAGCTCCTTGATGCTGTTTGTAAAAAACCACACCCCACCCTAGCAGTTTCCATGATGATTATTTGAATTTAGAGCTATTATGGCTAAGTGTGTGCTTTTATGAAAATTTATATATTGTGCAATTGATGATATGCAGCATGTTAGATTAGCTTTAATATGCATTATTATAGTGAAGTGATTTATATGAATGTCACATCCTAATTTCAAAGATATGACAATCCTAGAACATGGGGAGACATAAGGTCAACCATGCCCATAGAACCCACTTATATATATACAAATACTTCCTGGGATCATACCAAAACCCCATACATTCACTTTAAAAGCTTTTATAAAGGAAAAACTTATGTTGCAAAAGCTAAAAATATACTTTAATACAATCCACAAGGAAATCATAATAAAACTCCAAATAAAGTCCCCAACATAATATTCTAAAATAAAGTTCTCATAATAACTCCTGGAGCATCTAAGGACTCAACATAGTATAGTATTATTATAACTTTGATAAGGGAATTTCCCAAGTGGAGTAGGTAGCTTGAGCGATGACCTTGCCTGTTCATAATGCTCACTTGGAACCACACAAGGAATAAAAGGTGAGATAGATTATCTTAATGAGTAAACAATAGGGCTTATACAATAACACATATCCTTTAGAAAGGGTTCATAGCTTATAATTCATAGTCCATGATTCATAGTTTGCAATTTAGAAAGATTTGTAGAAATCACACTTATAACACATAACACATAGAGTGAAGGTTGTTGCCATAATCACTTGAACACATAGAGTGAAGGCTGTTTCCATAATCACTCGAACACATAGAGTGAAGGCTATTGCTATAATCACTCGAACACATAGCCAATGATTACTCGCATCGGTACGAGGATTTCTGCATAAAAAGGGTTATGGGTACTATAGCTAGAGCTAATGGTAATCACTTATAAAAATAACATTGAAGAAATGCAATCACATGTGGCATAATAGCAATAGATGTTTAGCTTATCAAATAAAAGATAAATAACAGTGCAGTTCTAGAAAAGATATAAGTTAGGGCAATAATCACAAAGGTTCTTCATTATAATTGAGTAATGAAAAATGGTTTTGGACCAAATGTCCTTTGGTAACCCAAGCTTATAAAGAAATCATTTAGTGATAATTAAAAGTAGGAAAGAACTTGGGTTTTAAGATATCAAAGGTTCACATAACATGATAATTTGTACTTGTATCTTGAACATAATGTTTACTTACCTTGTGGTTCATTTGCTTCTAATACTCGTAGCCCTTAAACCTCTAAAACTCCTCAAGCTCTAACATAATATTTAATTCAATACTTAGTATTTATTTAATCATCATGTTATCCTATTCCGTAACTACCCCATGCATATATAACATTCAATACACTTAGAGTTGCATATAGAAATGCACTCATCACTTGCACATAACATGTTAACTTTAAAAGTCTTGCCCATTTAGCTTTATAAGCCCACATGAAAACACATTATAATTCACACCAATACTTTTCTCAAGTCAAATATAATATCATGATCTTAATATTAGTTCGCTTTAACAATCATCTTAGCACACTTAACACTTTCATGCATGTCAACTTATCAATAGCCCTTCAAGTGTCATGCCTATCTCTTATAACCAATTCATTTAATCAACCTCTTCATCAATTCAAGATCATTGATTCATTATTAACTCATCATAAAACCTATTTCTATATTACCCAATCACATTCACATTCTAATCACAACATAAGGCTAAGATATCTTAAATATACCAATTGCCTCTAGCCTTGTCTAAAGACATTCCTTCAACCAACATGCAATTTAACCATTTACTATCCATTCATACATGTCAATAATCATTAAAATACATTATATAAAAATTATAGATATTGGGATAAAAAACCCAACAATGGCCGAATGCACTCACAACAGAAAACTTTTCGCACCTTCTGTCTATTACAGTAATATGCAAAAATGTGGTTTGAACCAAAATTTTTCATATAATCAAAATAAACATCATTTTAGGATATGAACATGTAGGATTCAACACTTATATAGATTCATATGTATGAAGATTTTCCAACTTTAGGTGTTAGGGTGAAAGCCATGAGTCTTTCTTATTTTTGGTACTTTTCAGTCATTACAGTAATATGTAAACACGTGTTTTAAACCATTATTTTTCATTCAATCATAACAAATATCAGTTTAGAATTCATATACACACAAATCAGCAGCCATGGACATCTCTCATGCATGAAAATTCCAAATTTAGGGTTTAGAGTGAAAAATCATGAGTTTTCTCGCTTTTCACACTTTCTGTTCATTATAGTAATATGTAAACACGTGATTCAAACCATTTTTTCTCATCCAAACATAACAAAAATTAATTTAGAATTCTAATATGTATAAATCGGTAGCCATACTTATATGTACATGTGAAATTTTCCAACTTTTGAGTTCTTAGGATGAAAACTATGAATTTTCTTATTTTCCAAAACTTTTCAATCATTACAGTAATATACAGAAATATGATTTAATTTGATATTTTTCATCTAAACATATCAAAAATCTATTTAGAACACAAGCATGTAAAAATCGACAGCCCCCTGAGTTTATGCATGAAAATTTTAATTTTGAGTTATAGGATTCACCTTTGGAGAAATCGTGTAAAGAGGTTGGTATTTGTGATAGAAAAAATCATTTCTTTAATCAAGAAAAATCAGTAAATATTTAGTTTAAAATAATTTTCTCATGGTTAGTTCCATAGGAATCAAATAATAAATTCAGAGGAGAGAAAAACTTACGAATACTGTCAAGAAATCGCAAAGTTTGAAGGTATTTTATGAATTTCAGTTGAGAGATTATTTTTGAGAGAATTTTTCTATCAAAATAATGAAATAATAGAATGGTGGTTGCTGGATACAAGGGCTGGCCGAAATTCACCTTATATATTTAGGTTTTTTGGGTAATTTTCAATATTACTCTTAATGAGCTAGGTGAGGAGTGTTTTGGTGCAGTAAGCTTTTGGAAATTTGGAGTTTTTATTTATTTTATGGGCTAATTATAGGTAATTAAAAATAAAATATTTTTCTTATTATTTTTTTAAAAATTTCCCCCAATCATTTATTTAAAAATTATTTTTAAAATATTTATAAAATTATTTTACGCTTAAAAAAATGCCTTTTTCTATGAAAATTTATTTTATGTAAAATAAATTATTTTATGCTAATGAACTTTATATAAATTATTTATTTTACAATAATAACCCATATTATGCATATTAAAATTGATTTAATATGCCACATACTCATCAATTATATAGCACATAAATTTCCATGAAAGCACATACTTACTCTTAACAGTTCTATGTCAAGCGAATTGTCATGAAAACTCCTAGTGTAGATGTAGGTTATTACAATAAAGTGCATAAGTATAAAATAATTTTATTTTGCATAAATTGGATTTTCATGCACAAAGTAATTTTTAAGCATAAAATAATTTTTATGAGCATTTTTAAAATATTTTTAAATAAATATTTTGGGGGAAATTTTAATGAAAATAATAAGAAAAATATTTTATTTTTAATTACCTATAATTTGCCCAAAATTAAATAAAAAGCCAAATAGTCAAAAACTCACTACACTAAAATACTCCTAACCTATCTCATTGAGGGTAATCTCAGAAATTGTCCAAAACCCTAAATATAAAAGATGAAATTTGGCCAACCCTTACTTCCAGTAGCCACTATTATATATTTTTTTATTATTTTGGTAGAAAAATTCTCTCAAAATTATTCTCTCCACCGAAATTCACAAAATACCTTCAAACCATGTGATTTCTTAACCATACTCGTAAGTTTTTCTCTCCTTTCAATTTATTATTTGATTTCTATGAAACTAATCATGAGAAAATTATTTTGAACTATGTACTTACTGATTTCTACTGATTTAATTTATTTTAGGTGAATTTTTGAAAGCAAAATTAATTTCTCTACCGAAAACACCAACCTCTCTACGTGAATCCTCCAAAGGTGAATCCTATAACTCAAAAATTAAAATTTTCTTGCATAAACTCATCAAGGGGGCAATTTTTACATGTTTGTGTTCTAAATGGATTTTTTTTGGGTTTGGATGAAAATATCAAGATAAATCATATTTCTATATATTATTATAATGATCGGAAAACACCGAAAAGCAAGAAAACTCATTATTTTTGCTCTAAACCTTAAAATTGGAATTTTCATGCATGAGGATTGTCTATGGCTGACCGATTGGTGTGTATTGGTATTCTAAATTGATTTTTGTTATGATTTTTTATTATGATTGAATAACAAAATAATGGTTCAAATCACGTGTTTACATATTACTATAATAATCGGAAAATACCATAAACAAGAAAACTCATCGTTTTCATCCTAAAACCTAAAATTGGAATTTTCATGCATATGTTATACCAATAGGTTCTAATTCCTATGGTTTAATGTTCTAAAATGATTTTGGTTATGTTTACATGAAAAATCTTAGTACAAACCATGTTTTTGCATATTACTTTAATAAACAGAAAGTGCAAAATGTGAGAAAAATCATGTTTGTTCTTGATTGTGCAATTCGGCCTACATTGAGAATTCAATCCCAATGTCTATAATTTTTATGTAATGTATTTTAATGATTATTGACATGTATATATGAATGATAAATGATTGGATTGCATGTTGGTTGAAGGAATAACTCTAGATAAGTCTAGAGAAAACTAGGCATACCTAGGGTTTCCTAACCCTATTATTGTATCGTGATTGATATGTGTATATGATTAAATTATATGGAAAATAGGTTTTATGATGAGTTATTAATGAGTTAATGGGAAATGAGAATGATTGTATGAATTGGTCATAAGAGATAAGCATGATACTTGAAAGGTTACTTGTTAAGTGGACATATATGGAAAGTGTTAAGTGTACCAAGTTGAAAGTTAAATTGAATTGATATTAAGATCATGATGTATTGTGTTTGACTTTAGAAAAGTCTTAATATGAGTTGTTATGTGTTTTCATATAGGCCTATAAAGGCAAAGTATGTAAGACTTTAAAAGTCAACATGTTATGTGCAAGTATTGAGTGCACTTCTAAGTGCAACTCCAAATGTATGTGAATGTTATATGTGCATGGAGTAGTTATGGGATATGATAGTATGATGTTAAATAAATACTAAGTATTGAATTAAATACTATGTTAGAGCTTAAGGAGTAGTAGAAGTTCAAAAGGGGCTATAAGTACTAGGAGCAAAGGAACCACAAGGTGAGTAAACATCATGAACCTTTGAGAACTTTGAAACCTAAGTTCTTTTCTATCCTAAATTATGATTATATGATTTCTTTGTTAAGCTTAGGTTGCTAAAGGACAATTGGTTCGAAACCATACTATTTATTCCATGATAAGAAAGAACCTTTGTGGTTGTTGCCATACCTTACTTTCTTTTTGGAGCCACACTATTGTTTATCTTTTGTTCAATAAGTTAAATATCTATTGTTATTGTATAACATGTGATTGCATTCTTCAATGCTATTGTTACTTCTCCTTTATGTTACAATTGAGCAAGGTAGTAGCCTTCACTCTATATTTATGTTATGAATGGACAAGGCAGCGGCCTCCACTCTATATTTATGTTACGAGTGGACAAGGCAGTGGCCTTCACTCTATATCTATGTTATGAGTGGACAAAGTAGCAGCCTTCACTCTATATTTATGTTACGAATGGACAACGTAGTAGCCTTTACTCTATATGTTACAAGTTATAAGTTTGATATCTGTGAACCTTATTAATTTGTAAAACTAAGAACCATGATATATGAACCCTTATAAAGGGATATGTGTTGTTGTTCAAATCTTATTGTTTACTCATTGAGATCATCTATTTCACTTCATTTTCCTTGTGTGGTTTCAGGTGAGCATTATGAAGAGGCAAAGTCATCGCTAAAGCAACCTACTTCGCTTGGGAAATTTCCTTATCAAATTTTATTACCATGCTATAAGATGATGAGTCTCTAGATGCTCCAAGAGTTTTTATTTTAAGAGTTTTATTTTGATATATTATTCATTTGATAAATTAATTGGAGATATAAATATTATTTCCTTATGGATTATGTTTAAAGTATATTTTAACTATTCTTCTGCAACTTAAGGTTTTCTTATAAATGGTTTATTTAGTTAATGCATGAGATTCGATACAATCCTAGGCAATATTTGTATATACATGAGTGGGTTTTATGAGGATGGGTGACCTTATGTCTCCTTATGTTTTAGGACCATCATATCTCTAAAAATGGGATGTGACACTATTGTCCACACATAGTGCAAGTAGGTACAGATTAGCCTTATTGTCTAGTTTGATATATGTTAATATTTCCCAAAGCTGAGGCTACCAAAACACTTCTAGCCCAGACTTAACTTTTTCCTCCCGTTCTAGGCTGAATTGGGTGGATATAGTAGAAACCCATTTAGGACCCTTACTTTAGGTAGGGCCTCCCCATTGTTGGCTGCTTTGTGCTTCACTTTTTTCTTTATTTTTCTGCTCCCTTTCCACTCGTCCAACCCTCTCCACATTGTGTTATGCCTTCATATCCTGGCTTTTTTAATTAACTCGGCCATGGTGGGGAAATCGATGGCTACCAAGACATTATAAAGAGGTGTGATCAATCCTCATTAAAATCGATCAATCCTACTTGCTTCGGTAGGTACTATGTGGGAGGCATATTTGCTTAGATGTTTAAATTATCGAGCATACTTAAATATAGACATTTCAGGCTTTTACTTTAATTGCTCAAACTGAAGGGCACAATTTTGTCTTTCCCCTTCGGTTAAGAACTCATCCATTAGTCTTTGCTTAAATTCAGCCTATGTAGGATGGTCGTCTCCATACAACTAGTCCTCAAACTCCCTCTAGAACTATTCCTATGTATCTTTCTTAAGTTATAACCCTATTTGTTCAATTAGCTTTTCGTTGGAGCATAACAGTCTCTAAGCTATCTTATCTAATTCCTTTAAAACCTTTTGAGGATCCTCCCCTTCTTCTCCTTTAAAATCAAGGGGTTTCATCTTCTTGAAATCACTCACCATAACTCCTTCCTCCAGTAGCATTCTTCTTTGTATACGACGTGGTGCCCTTAATGGAAGAGGAGGAATATTCTCAACCTTAGGTATAAGCAATGCCATACGTGGCGATGGGGGGCAGAGGCATCTCCTGATGTCACCTCAATTCCTTAAGTTATTGCCTTAGCTCTTGATTCTCTTGTATCAACGCATATATGTCTCCAGGAAATCTTTGTTCTCTTGTGTCTACTATACATTGTCTCGATCGGGATGACTCTCTATCATTATCTCATAGGGATACAACATTAGATGTTGCATCCAAAATGATACTTTCAACTTCTTAAAATCTTTATCTCTCTTATTATTCTATCCTATCTAAGCCATAAATTCAATAATACTTTCTTTTAGCCCATTTTATATATATCTTATTATATAAAGTATATATGAATTATTTGCAGTTACACTTACTACTATCGGGCATTATCTTTCATTTTATGACATTAATCATACATAACATAACATTTAACAATTTCATATACATATATCATTCAACAATTTCACATACCATTTAACAATTTATTTACACACATCATAAATCAATTCATTGTCACACAAATACCTTTCATATGGCAAAGAACCATACATATCAATTGTTGATTCAGTTCGTGTCAAATCTCAATCAACCTCTCTTTATGTTCTTGATAATTCAAACTTTAAGTTATTTACATGATTAATAGGTGCTTATTTCGTTGACAACATTCATCAAAAAGCTTATAGATAAGAATCCCTTATGATATGAACTTCTGAGTCATAACCTCTACACAATTTCTGCAACTGTGACCTCCTATAGCGACCATGACCTAATGGTCACAACCAAGACTAATTTAAGGAATAAAACATCCATTTGAACCTTGAGACATAGTGCATTTCATGACCCTAATCGTGAACGTGACTCAGGGTGCGAAATGATAGTCGTAACTGCTACTAAAAAGTCCTGACCGTGACTAACCTAAGGGATAAAATGTTGAGTTGGATCCTGAGATATAGTTTGTTTTGTGACCCTAGTTGTGACTGTGACCATGGTCGCAAAACTAAAATTTTAATCGTAATGTATAAATAGTGACTGCAATAGTCTAACTGATAGAAGAACGGGCTTTCCACGCAAGCCAACTTTGAGAGGCAATAACTTTTAGCTACGGATGAGTTATGAGGCCTATAATATATCAAATCAAAGCTCATTCAGAGATTAGGGTTTACCTAACATTGCCTTTTTTTTGGCCCAAATTAAACTGTTTAAAGTTATTTTAGAGGCTCTAAAATTTTTTATTCAATTAATGTAAACTCTTACTCCAATGGCTAATGAACTTCTCCTTTCTTAGCACACAAAAGTGAATGTAATTCATCCAAACTTTCATACAATAGTTACATATTGTATGTACATAAAAGGATTATATATATTTCATCAATTATCTTTCATATTAGACTATCCATTACATGTACATACATGCTAACCTTTTTTTTTTTTACCAGAAACCAAAATCCATCCATTCTTATCCCCTTCTTTCTTAATTTCTCAAACCCCCTCTCACTGTTCTTAGCTTCACTTTCCTCAGGGCCCACATGTCTATTAGTTGTGGACAATAAAGAAGAGGACAACATACTTCTCCTAATAAGGCATCGTTCCTCTGAATGATCTAGTCTACTATAGGCTACATATAAATGTTCAAGAAATCTCGACATCACATCTCGAAGAGGTGGGATTGGTTTTGCCCCCGAGCTTTGGTGCATATGCCTAACTTAAGCCAACTCCCATTTCATATTTCTAATCATCCTTCTCAAACTCTACACTTCATCTCTTAATATGCGAAGCTCTCTCATTGCCTCTTCATACTATGCTTTCATCCTCACTACCCAAACTAGGTCAAGATCCTCCTTTAAATCCATCTCCTCAATTGCAAGTAGAGTAGCTAAAGCAACATCTGATACTTCCCTTTCTCTAATAGGATTATGGATTTGTGGCATCTACATTCCATAGCAATATAACACAATAATGCAATAATACAATAATACACATATAAGTCACAAAGATGAGGGAATAACTTAACATATAACATTAACGCAAATCTACCTTAACAATATAATTCAACAATGACAAGAAATCCTATGCTCCATAGTTTAACCTAAGTTCATACAATTATGAAGTCTAAGTAAGACCTAAATCTTTAGCTCTAATACCAACTCTGTCAAGACCTAATTTCTAGGTTATGATAGTTCTAGAGCTTAAAGAGACATAAGGTTACCTAAATCTATAAATCCCCATTGATCTTAATATTTTTACATATTCCATATTATATCTTATTCCAAGATTGAAACGCAATTACTCTTTACCATTTCCATTATTTCTTTGTCATTCACTTGTAGTCATTACACTTTAATGCCATTTCATAACCATAGGTTGAAGTCTCATTCAAATATTTATAAATACCATCCATACATTTCTTACTTACTACTATATTTATATAAATAACAAGTACTACCATTAGTTTATAATACTTTTCAATTTAGTACATTTAGTACTACCCTTCAAACACCATAGAGCTCTAGATCAATTATTCTCAAAGTAACATATACAAAACTCAAAACATGGCAATTTAGCATAGTAATTCATAAGTGGAGAAGCATAGCTTGGAATTTGCCTTGCTAATGTGTTACCCTGACCTGAAAAATTTTAAACAACTATGGAATGAGCCAAGTTCAATGAGTTCATAATAATATAACATAATATGAAGGCAATACAAGATATCACTTAGATAGCTTCAAGATGGCAATGAAGTGATGTTAATCAAAATTAAACATTTTAGTTTTTGAATTCATTTTAGTAGAAATAATAATATCTTGGAATCAGAAAGCTTTCCATATATGAATATTAAATAGTGGTGGCCTAGGCCTTGCTCACTCATATGTATTACACTACGCAAGACTAATCGGGCCTTGCGATTAGGCATTCCCCCCTAACAGAGGTTGGGTACTCTCGCCCTACCCATGGGCTTATACCAAGTGTACAAAGTCTGATGTATTTCTTCACACCAAAGAGGATTTCTGCTTAATCATAGGTATCAACGAAAGACACATACAAGATCTATATTAAAAATTCAATGGAAAATAGTTTGGCATATCAATCATTCTCATCATTGGCACAGTATAGAGCCAATATAGGAGGGTTATAATGGTTAAATATCATATATGAAGGATATGAAATTCCAAAGGTTCAATAATCAATGGGTAACCACACATTCAATGTCACTTCAAGGTACATGTCCAAGGATGGTAATTTCAAGCAATAGTTGTAAGCAAGATGGCATAATTACATCATATTATTAAGTACTCACCTTAAACTCCTTTGCTCCTATTGATTGTTCGGTCTTGATTAATTTAATATCTTTCACAATCTTAAGCAATTTCCTTGCCCTTGCCTTGAGGTTCCACACCATATTATTTTAATTACATATCAATTAATAATCAATAATGTTACTAGTCATAATTTATCTATTTTATACTTGTTTCACTATTTCAACTCATAATGAAAGTATACTAATAATGCTACATTTATGCATATTTCCATTTCCAATCATTTCCAAGGTTAATTCCTTATTTAATTTCATGAAACCAAGTTTAAATCTCATAATTCCCAAATTGATCCCTAAACCCTAGAATTTGGGGAAAACTATCAATTTCCTCTCTAATCCTCAAATTAATCATAGATTCATCAAATTAATACCTAAGCAATCAATTCTCACTAATTATTTTGAATTAATTCACTCTTATTCATAAGAACCCTAACTTGCCCTACTTTGGTCAAATTTGGGGAAAACTTATGATTTCCCACCAAAACTTCAAATCAGTCATAGAAATATGAAATTAACATAATATAAAACCTATGTGATCATTCAATTATTAATACTTAGTATTAGAACATCAAGTTTCCCTTTTAACTAAGTTTATGCCACTAGGATTTCCAAGTCTTAAATCAAGTTCTCAAAATTCTTTTTAAACTTTCAAATTATTTTTCGTCATCTAAAATAACCATAGATATAGTCAATTAGAATTTAGAATACTTTCTTAATCATTTCCCATCTTGGCCAAATTCAACACCTAGTATATTTAGGTGACTTTCATGCTTTCTTTACCTATCTTCACATTAATCCTTTAATTCTCCAGCCAAATCTCCATATTTCATCTTAGAACATCCAAAACTATATCTTATGTATGCACACCCTTAATTGGTCGAACTTCATGTATATGGTGTAGGAGAAATTTTATGCAACTAAAATGCCAAAATCATACATAGAACATAGAAATGAAAGGATAAACATGATTTCTCACCTTAAGAGATTTTGGTTTGGTAAGGTCCTTATTGATGTTGGTATAGAGAAAATTCCTTTTAGTTAATGTGAAGTTTTTGGTGTAAAGACTTGTAAATGGTGCATATAAAATGAATTAACATATATATATGATGGGTTGGATGGTGAGGATTTGATTAAGTTTAATCCAATGGCTAAGATTTAATCGTAATGGATGGCTATGATCTACTTCATTTGGATGGTCAATATTTCATCAATTCAAGTGATGTTCATTATGAGGCATTGAAATGCTAAAAGGATGCATCTAGTCATTTTTGTATGAAGATTAAAAATCCAACTTGGTTAAGGATTTGACTTAGGTTAACTTTGGTGGCTGCATGTCAAATTTAGTGGCTCCATCTTTACATCAAATTTTTATTGGGCTTACATGCTGACTTATAGGCTTGATGTTTCCTTCAACCTTGGGCCCATCGGCTGGGCCTCCATTGTTGGGTTTGGGCCTTAGATATTCTAAGGCCATTAACAAGCCTATAAACCTATTAACATACTTAAAATGTCTCCTTTTTAATTTCTTTCTTTCCTTTCACTTTGACTTTCTAAATTATACTCTTTATCTTCTTTCTATACTTCATAAGTTATCATGTGAGCTCTATTTAATTCACTAGAGTACAATTAATCATAACACAATCATAAATGAGGCAAACGTTTCAAATGATGTCATAAAGTTTCTAACTAATCCCCTTATTATTCTATACTATGTTAACATTCAAAAGTCTTGTTTTCTAGTATCATTAGTAACTAGAATGAGTTATGAAATTCTTGGATATTACAACATGTTCTCAGGCTAATGAAACCATTTTTTTTCCTTATTAATGTACATGTTAGACATTATTATTTTCATAATATTCACAAAAAAAAAAAATACGTTAGACATTACTTTTAAATATTGATAGCATTTTTAATAAGAAATTCATATTTTTATGATTAATTTTTTATTATTAAAAGTTAACTTTGAAAAGAAAGTTAATATTTGAAGTTTCTGCAAATAATTATTGAAATAGATTTTGACCAAACAGATGCTTTAGTCCTATAAATGGATAAAAGTATCCTTAAAATTTAAATGTTTTGTAAATTTTAGTCAATTATTATATTTTTTATCATTGGAAAGATAATTAATATGAGTGAAACTCGAGTCCCAATAATAAAAAATTGCTTCATCTTATCAATGTACTAAGATACTAATTATTAATTATATATGCAATATCAAATAAATTATAGCATCTTGTTATAACTTATCTTAATGTCAATAATATTTTAAAATTGATACATCGAAAATTCAAGTTTTTATTGTTAAAAAATATCCATAAAAACTTAATTCATTTTCAACATGAAGTTTCAACAATCTTTATATTTATTAATCTAACGCTAAAATCACATGCAAAAGTTGAATCATAAGCTTCATCTCTTTGGCAATTTAAAAAATAAATTATAATATTCTAAATTTTCAAATAATGTTTTAAATGATTTTTTCTTATTTATTTGTTATTTTATTTATTTATTTATTTGAATTTTTTAAATTCTAAAGGGAAGAATTTCTTATTTATTTGATTAGTTTCTTTTGAGCTTGATGAGCTATTTTGTTCAACATGAACATGGTGATGAGAATATTGGTGTGATTGTAATGATAGACTTGAGTGACATTGATGTAATGTTTAGCTAGTTCTACTTAGCAGTTGAGCTCATAGCTCTTGTTATACGACAATTACAACTATTATATTGATTGTTTTGTCATTTAGTGAGTAATCAGCATTACTATAGATTTTGGAACCTTATGTTTTTCTGTTCTCTTATGTCGGTTACGTGCACTCATATTCAGATGGTGACAAATATTATTTAAGAGTTATTACTAATAATAATAATAATTAATAGTATGCACATATATAACAATATATTAATGATATTATCAATAAAATTGGGATAGATAACTCCAAAAAAAACAAACTTTATTTTTTTAATATGATTATTAAAATTTAATTTGTCGTAAGTGGATCATTAAAGGTTTTTTTTTTTTTTTTTTCAATCAAAAGTTATCTAGGAAATTCAGGCTAAAACCAAAACGCAACCGGACTGTGCCACATTACTCAAGCTTCTGATGTGGCATCATTTATAAACTTGGATAAATATCATGCAGGACTAAGATTTCAAAATTGACTTCAAATCTAAAACCTCAAATAAATTACGTTGTTTTGGTAGCTTTTTCTTGCTAAAAAGTCATATTCAAATCTAAAATTCACAGCAAAAACAAAGAGCATTGCCAATTTAAATTTTTAAGACAAATAAGTTTCTCAGCTTCCAAGCCAAGAAAGGATTACTGTCTAGAGATTGGTAGATTGAGGATTACCGAAGAGAAAAGATGTCGATACTAATTTAAGAGAGCAAGCAAATCAATATAGATTCCCTAAAAATTGGACTAAAAGATCGATATTGATTTGCTATATATAAATAGATTGGAAGGATGATAAATATATTTATTAAGATATTCTTATTAATTTTTGACTAATTGTACTTATAAATAGAGGTTAGTTTGATAATTTAATAATTAATAAATTAATTTATATAAATAATATACTATTTTTAGAATAAATAATCATTATTCAATTAGGAAAGTAAATATCTATATCTATATCTATAGTATATATAAATGTACAGTAGGGAGAAGGAAAAGTACATTTATTTATATACCCCTTATTATTGTTATACTATATATAAACATATGTAATGGCAGGAAAAGCGCATTTATTTATGTGCCCCTAATTGTATATTTAAATTTAAGTGTTTATATAATCGCAAACAAATTTTTTTAGAAGAATATATCATTATAAATAGAAATTTTGATATTCGATAATAAAATAATAGGATTCTGCTCATTGTTTTTAAATGAACTCTCGATTAGTGTATATAATTAATTATATTTAGTATCTAACTATATTTAATTTAAATAAGAAAATAATGAATTCAATTAGAATAAGAAAAGAATAAAATAATTATTATTTAATATATAATCAATTATATTACAAATTTATAATTTTATAATTATTATAATTTAATAATTTAATTATCTAATTAAATTTAATTTAAATAAAAAAGAATGAATTCAATTAGAAGAAGAAAATAATAAAATAAATATTATTTAATATATAGTTAATTATTTTCAATTTAAATAAAAAAGAATTCAATTAGAATAATTTATGTTTTTTAATATTTTTTCGAATATTAAAAACTAGAAAAATTCTTTTGACTTTGACTGTTCAAATATTAATAAGTTAAAAAAAGTATAATTTGACTTTCATTATGTAAATCATTATTTTGTTCCATTATAAATTTAAAAATTAGTTGTTTTAACCATTAGTAACAATTTGTATGTTTTCAAAAAAGAAATAACAAACTCAATTAGAATAATTTATATTTTTTGTGTCATTTCAAATATTAAGAAGTTAAAGAAATTCTAATATAACTTTGATTGTTCGAATATTAACAAATTATATAAATTATATTATAAATTTAAAAATTAGTTGTTTTAATCATTAGTAATAATTTGTATATTTTCAAAAAAGAAATAATAATAGTTTATATAAATTAATTCAATTATAATAATTTATACTTTTTTTATGTTATTTCGAATATTAAAAAGTTAGAAAAATTTCAATATAATTTTGATTATTTGAATATTAACAAATTATAAAAATTCTAATTTGACTTTGAGAAAATTATATTGTAGAGTAAAAAAAATTACTTTTGGTTTTATAATAAGATATAACAGAAAAAGAAAATGCATTAATTGAGAGTTTATTTAACAACAGTGAGCAAAATCCTATTATTTTATTATCAAATGTCAAAATTTCTATTTATAATGGTATGTTATTCTAAAAAAAAATCAATTTGTTTGCGATTCTATAAATACTTAAATTTATTTAAAATTTTCAATGTGAAAGAAATTCAAGATATACGTATCAAAATTGAAAGTCGATTGAAAATCATCTATAATATAATAAATATTTTCAATTTTCAATTTAGTTAATCATGTAAGAAATAATTTATTTAAATATAGTTGACTCATTTTTTTTCAATATTACATATATATTGCCTTTTAAAGTACATTCATTCATTTTTATACAATTTATAATTATTTTGTGTTGTAATTCTAATTGTATTAAATATGCATGATTATACATCTTAGATATCTATTTTGTATAACTATATTTTCGTTGAATTTTTAGATTTCATATGAAAATTTAACTTAATTTGAATTTAACAACTAAAGTGAATTTAATAATCAAGTTATATAAATATTTTTCCATGATAATTTTAAAAATCGACCAATATGATTTTGGTCTCATCGTGTTTATTTGAAAAGTTTTATATCATTTTAATTGAAAATTTCACTTAACATAAAAGTATATAATTATATATTTAAGTAACAAAAAATTGGTCATTAAATCTTTAATAAGAAAAAATTAAAAGTTTAGAATAAGTATTTATATCTTTAACGAGTCATAATGGACTAATTTTGAAAATTTTAATTGACTAATAAAATACATTTATTGTTTGTAAAAATTAACAAGAGGAGAATATTTTTTTTCTTTTCTTTTTCTTTTTCTTCTTTTTTATTTTTTAATTTTCTAATAAAGGAAAATTAATAAAATTTTGAATAATACCAAGCTTTGTTATAATCTTAGTATTTTAAAATAAAAGCTCATGGGAAATTCTAAATGCAATTATTAGTCTAAAAAGTAATAATTTGGTATATGAGTTTGTCTATGTAAGAGTTTAAAAGTATTTAATTGAATAGATAATATAGGTTATTAGTAATTGTTTTACTTCATGGGAATGTCTATTAAGTGACTTGGAATAAGAAGATAAAATTTATTTTTTGAACTAATTATTTTTCTGAAAAATTTATATGAAAGAAAACTAAAAATAAAACTATTTTTGAAATAATATTTTAGTCAAAAATATTTTAGTATGCATGCAAATTTTATAAAATATTTTGTGTATGAGATTATGCAATGTATGATATTTGACTAAAACAAAATAAATTAGAAAATTATATTAAAAGGTATCTAACAATTCCTTTACTTTCTTTTTTCTAACATATGCTTAAACATAAGAATATTATTTAAAATTGTAAGAAACGCACTTCTTCTTTCAATACTGTATATGTATTGTCTTCTAAAGTATATTCATTTATTTATATAGAATCTAAAATTATTTTGTATCAGCATTCTAATTATATTATACATGCATAAATATACAACTTAGATAATATTTATTATGCATAATTACATTTTCTTTAAATTTTTAGATTTTCACATGAAAATTTAACTTTACTTGGAATCAACAATTAAAGTGAATTTAATAATCAAGTTATATAAATATTGCTCCACGATAATCTTAAAAATTGACCAATAAGATTTTGAACTCATGGAGTTTATTTAAGAAGTTTGTGTACCCTTAATTTTGTACTCTCCAGTATGCATTCAAACTTTAGAAGCACTTAGACTCGATGAACAAACTTTCAGAAGCCGTAAACTCTCAAAATTGAAAAAACCAAAATATTTCTTTTTGGCATTTAAACCCTTTCAAATTATCCAAGACTAAGTAACAAATATAACACAACTAGAATCGTGTAAAACAGATAAAAAATTAGCGAGAACGGGCGAAAATGGGCGAAAGGGGCAAAACTGAGGTCGACTGCCGCATAGCCCTGTGTGGTTGCCGCATAGGCCTATGCGATATTGCACAGCCTTGTACGATTGCTGTATAGCCCTGTGCGGTAGCACAAGGGCTTCTGCAGCACCTTGAGTGTATTTTTGCAATCCCACATTGAAAATTTGTGTTTTCTATGCTTCAAACCTCCTTCTATATATAGAGGGCCTCCCCATACTTCAAAAGACCAACTTCTAGAGCTTGAAAAGTAATAACTTTAAGCAAACTGCTTTGCATTTACTCCTTGCTTTGTAAAGCAAGTTAAGGGGTTTCTCCTTGATTCCTACTCAACTAGTTTAAGGCTTTTCACCACCCACCTGTTTGAGGCAAGTCTCTTGCCGAAGGCTCATGTCTGTCGCCGCCCGCAGTCCGAGACTAGCCGCCGGCCACCATCCAATGCCAGCCATCGCTAGCCATCCGAGGCCAATCGCCGCCCGCCATCCAAGGTAAGCTTATTTTCTTTTAAATTTCTTTTGTCTAAATTTCCTTACTTCTTTTAGTTAGTTAATTGAATTGATTCATCTAGGTTACTAGCTAATCAACTTAGTAATTAATTCAACCCTATTTTAATCAATCAATCAAAACATGATAAAGTGGCTAGGCTAAACTAACCCCTTCACGAAAAAGGAGAACTGCATGGATTCTAATTCCCATTGAAAGGGATACATAGGCATGCTTGGTTTAAGCATCAAATCCAATTTAAAACTAACCAACTTTCCCCCTATCACCTTTTTCACTTACTCTAATTTTGTTTCCTTTACTTTGTTATTAAGCTTAGTTTGGAGAATGTGTGACATTTTTAGAACCCATAAGGGTTAGAGGAGGTATCCCCTAAGTTTGGATTTCATTGTAATATTAGCTCTCTTTTATTTTAAATTCTAATTGTGTATAAACTTTGTGGATTGAATAATCATGCATACTATAAATTATTCATGCATTTTAATTTATTCATGAAATATATTTTAAGTCACTTTTATATTACTTAGCCAAAGTTATTTTGTTAAATTAAACTGAAAACCTAGTCCCTGAATCCTCTTTGGTTTCGAGGCTAGTGATCCTTTTTATTTTAGGTAACAATTGGAGTCAAATAGGTTTTTTAAATTAAGATGGTGACTCCAAGAAATAAATTTCAAACCTATCAAAGATAAGCCTGAGGGCTTCCTTATGAGTTCTTTCCCAAATGAGCATTTCGATTCCCTTTAACGGATCAAACCGGTGCTCAGGAAAGGCCTTACAGTTGGTGACTCCACTGGGGACTAACTTTCTTTTAATAAAAGAAAAAATAAGTGGACTACTAATTGGTTTAAAATGAGTTTGGCCTTTTACTATGATTATGACTTTGCATGCATCACTTGCATAGACTCTTTGTAATTCAACCTAGTTCTAGGAAAACAATGGATAGTGAGTAGCATCAAGTGGGTAACCCTCCTTGGGTCTATTCGTCGATAGTGAAATCATCCACCCCGTGACGAATCCTTTGATCCTTTTGAAAGTGTAACGAGTATGAATATACTATTGGACCCACGCAAGATTCCTTGACTCATATGTGGTTAGATATATTGCTACTCTAATGTAACGGGTACCCAAAATTAGCCACCCTGACCCTTTTATGTAATGAACTTAGATCCTGACCTTAGGTTGTATGTACCATAACTAAAACCTTGCATCTTTGCATTCTCATGAAATATTTTCCTCATGCATATCATACATCTATATTGTATAATAAAACATGCATTTATCTTAAGTCTAGGTCAAACCTTGAACTGAAAAAGGGTCAAACATTCTTATCTCCATTCAAACATCTCCCCCTTAAACACTTCACTTTAACCTCCATCCAAACACCTTCGCCCCCATAAACTTAAAACCAATACCCTAGCCTTAAACCTAAAACCTCATTTCCCTAGCCTTGACCTCAAACACCTCTAACCTTAAACACGGTTACCTTAACCTTACCTAAAATGTCTTCGCCCTAAATTGTAACCTAAAAACATCTCTACCCTCCTCTTACCCATATCATGCCAACCTAGCCATAAGACACCGTCGCCCAACATCCTTGGCCCATTACCTTCAAAACCAATCTATCACCTCCAGATTGACAGATACCTATAGCCTATACCTTAAATCATCAAGACACTACCCTAAGCTCAAATATCTTTGACCCAACATAATATCCTTAAGCCAAACACCCATGACCCATCACCTTTTAAAACTAATCTGTTACCCTTAAGCTTAATAACTTTGGCCCAACACACTACCTTAAATCCAATACCTTTGGTTTAGTATACTACCCTAAGCCTAAAACATATGCCCCATCATGCCTTAAGCCCAAAAAATGGTTGGCCTATGACACAATTAGGAAGCCTTTTCTCTTAGGATCTGCATGCCTATACCTTTATCACTTTTTCTGTTCCATACCCGTCACTTGCCTTGTTGCTTTGGTTTGAAGGTACTAATGGCCTACCTGCTTGATATGGCTTTATTGACCACACTTGTGACCAGAGTCCTTAAGAAGTAAGGAGAACATTTCTAGGCTATCCTAGCTACTCAGCAAGCCCAATTTGAAGAACAAAGGCAATTCATCATTGAGGAAGTTCGAGCTATGATTAACCAGGCCACCCTTAGGCATCCTAACCTAAACCTTATCTTGAAGTTGACCAATCCCAGCCCAAATTTGAGCCAAACCAACCCATTGTAAACCAAGGGGAGGAAGTTTTCTCTTATCTAGACACTAGATTGCTCATAGAGAAACTTGAAGCCATGGAAAGAACCATCCAAACCCTAAAGCATCGCGATGATCTAATTGATGTGGACAGTTTAACCTTATTTCCTGATGCCAAGGTCCCTCCTAAATTCAAAATGCCTGAACTAGAGAGATTTGATGGAACCACTTATCCCAAGACCCATCTGAAGATATATGTGGGGGCAATGAAACCTTTAGGAGTTAGCATGAGCTCCTTGCTCAATTGTTCCAACAATCACTAACCAGTGTTACTAAGAGATGATTCCTTTCACTAAACAAGAGCAAGAAAAGGACATGGGATGATATTTGTTGTGCCTTTGTCGAATAATATCATTATAACAATGAAATGGATGTCACTAGGCATGACTTGAAAACTATCAAGCAGCTTCTAAAGGAGTCTTTCTCCATGTTCCTTACAAGGTGGAGACCTAAAGCTGCTCAAATGGTAAATAGACTAATAGAGCAAGAGCAAGTGGACATCCTTGTCAAGAATCTACTTCCAACCTACCGAGTCCATATGTTAACCCAATACATACCCACTTTCAAGGCTTTGATTGCAACTGCAACAAAGGTTGAAGATTGCATCCAAAGTGCATCATTTCAACCAGAATTTCTCACCGCCAACTCGAATAGTGATGAAGAACTCGAACCCAATTCAACCCACCTTACCTTAATTCTAAGTGGCATAACATGGAAGAGTTCAAGTTTGATTAATATGACCTATCTGATATTGAATTCTAAGTCTAAGTCTAAGTTTGAGTTTGAGTTTGAGTCTGAGTCCAAATCTCAAAATTTGAGTCTAAATTTAAGTTTGTGTCTGTCATTTTATTTCCTTTTCACTTATTTTTCATAAATCATGTCAATTCCTTTTTGTTATCTTACAATAAAACATCCACATTTATTTGTGCACTTGTCTTTTCTTGTTTTAAATATGGATGAGCTTTAAATAATAATAATAATAATAATAATAATAATAATAATAATAATAATAATAAAAAGAGAGAGAAATGAACAAGTCCACCACAATTGAGGTGTCATCAATAATTACTTTGCCAGTTCCTAACCAAAGAAGGTCCAAAAATAGACCTATCATCAAATAATTGAAGCACAAAATCAAACTATACACCTCAATAAGGGACAACAAGTTCATCAAATCTAAAATTCAAAGGTTAAAGCCCCTCAAATTGAAGAAAAGTAATAAATCATGGTGGAATGTTTTCTCCCAAAATCTAAGCTCGCTAAGTTGAAAATTCAAAAAGGGTGGCTTAGGTAAAAGTTAGAGTTAAAAAAAAAGAAAAAAGAGACAGAGAGAGAGAGAGAGAGAGAGAGAGAGAAAGAGAGAAATCTCATCCTAATTATCTTCCTTCATATCATTCAAAGTTTGTCAAATCATCTTTAATCAATCCATTTCATCTCATGTCTTCAAAGTCATCTGTCCTCACTAGCTTGCTCATTCTCTAAAGTGATATTGTCTTCTACGCCCTTATCTCACAGTGGGGGCACATCTTTCTAGGTCATCATCATCTTTTGTTAATTCATCTTGTCACTTAGCTCAAAGAGCTTAGGCACAATCTCTCACATTACTAATATGTCATGTTCTTATCTTTCATTGGAGCATAATCCCTAAGTTGTCTCTTTTCATCAGTCCTTCAACCACTTCTTAGGGCACTTCCTTTCATCAAGTCTATCATCTACATTCAAGCCAATAAAGTGTCACTCTAAAAGTCTCTTCAATCTCAAAGCAACAAGGTTAGCTTGGCTTATTCTTTTCCATGAATCATGCTACAGATAGCAAAATCATACAACCTCCCTAATCCTTTTCAAAATTTCCAACCTGCCTTTGAACCATTCCCCAACTTCAAAATGCACCATTCCATCTTTCCAAGCTCAAGCCTCATATAACCCTTTCCTTAGCAAAATCTCATCATCTTTTAATGGCCAAGCCTATGGGCAAAACTAAAGATCCTACGTCTTTCAAGACTCATCATCCTTAAAGCTAGCTTTCTCTGGCATGACCAAAATTAAATCATGTCTTGTAAAGCTTAAAAAGGGCTCGAACCACTCAAGTCATTCCATGTCTCATTGGCAAAATTTCATCATCCTTGAAAAGACCAAGCCTCTTTGGCAAATTACAATTGAGTCAAAGCCTGCCAACCATCCGATGGGCATTGAAAATATGATATAACCATGACAGAAGGGCAAACCCTCATCCATGAGCCTGCAACCAAAACCCTTACCACTATAACTAAGCCAAAGTCGACCATTCAAAGCATCCTTATGGAAAAAAGCCCAAGCTGAGAAAGCCTTTTGACCAAAAGCCTTTAAGCCTTCACCATAAAGCCCAAGCCTAAAAGCTTTCACCATGAAGCCCAAGCCCAAAAGCCTTCACCATGAAGCCCAAACCAAAAAGTCTTTACCATGAAGTCCAAACTAAGAAGCCTTCACCATGAAGCCTAAGCCTAGCTTTCACCATGAAACCCATTCACAAAAAGCCTTCATTTATGAAGACCATAAATCTCCTCCAAAGCCAAATCTGACCAAACCTTCCCCAACTAATTTCCTAGCCTGACCTGTCCTCTAAGCCAGACCTAACCAAGCCAAAGGTAGAACTTGACCAAGTCTTCCAAATAAACTCCCCAAAGGTTGCAACCTCACCAAGCCAAAGTCCTAGACCTAACTAGGCCTTCCACATAAACTTATCTAAGGACATGCCCCATAAGTTGACCTTCCCCAAACCTTCCAATCTAATCATCTCCAAAAACCTGACCTTCCTGATCCAGCTCTCCAATTCAACCTTAAACCAAAGTCAGACTTATCTAAACTTTTCCAAGACCACACTTTACTTCTTCCTAGGTCAAACTGATAGCCATTAACCAACCAATCTTATACTTGACATGCCCATCTTCACCTTTAAACTAGCCAATCAACCAAAAACCAAATGACCAAACCACTTTCCTTTATCATTCTAAAGTGGGGGCACATCCTTTCCAAATATTCACCTTTCTGAAATGGGGGCATCTTTCTGTGAAAGATCAACACTTTTATATCAAGACTGACCCTTCTTGATCCTACCAGACAGGATCATCACTTTTATTCCTACTAGAAAGGACCACTACTTTTATTATTCTTACCAGACAGGACAGTTATCTTTACCATTCCTACTAGATAAGATGGTCATCTCTTCTTGATTCTATCATATAGGATCATCATCTTTGATTCCTACTAGATAGGGTCGCCATCATTCCTACCAGACAAGAACATCACTTTTAGCTCCTACCAGATAGGAGAAGTACCAAATGCTACTAACCGCTAGATCTCCCAAATATACTGAGGGCATCTTTCCTAAAATTCAACCACACCTCTCAACCAAATGTCTAAACTCTAACCAAGATAGTAATTTGGTTCCTTTCACCATCTCTCATCCTCAGGTTCATTGTCATCAGAATCGCCTTTCAGACAAAGACAATTCTGATGAGCGGGTAGCTATGAACCCTTAATTTTGCACACTCCAGCATGCGTTCAAACTTTAAAAGCACTTAGAATCGATGAACAAACCTTTAGAAGCCGTAATCTCTCAAAATTGAAAAAATCAAAATATTTCTTTTTGGCATTTAAACCCTTTCAAATCATATAGGACTGAGTAATGAATATAACACAACTATAATTGTGTAAAATGGACGAGAAACGAGTGAGAATAGGCAAAATGGGCAAAATTGAGGCCGGTTGCTGCACAGCCCTGTGTGGTTACTGCACAGGCCTGTGCGGTACCTCACAGCCTTATGTGATTGCTGCACAGCCTTGTATGGCAGCACAAGGGCTTCTGTGGCACCTTGAGAGTATTTCTACAATCCCACATTGGAAATTTGTATTTTCTATTCTTCAAACCTCCTCCTATATATAGTGGGGCTCCCCACACTTTAAAAGACCAACTTCTAGAGCTTGAAAAGCAATAATTTCAAGCAAACTGCTTTACATTTGCTTCTTGCTTCACAAAGCGAGTTGGGGAGTTTCTCTTTGATTCCTACTTGACCAATTTAAGGCTTTCCACCGCCCGCCTATTAGAGACAAGTCTCTTGCCTAAGGCTCGTGTCTACCGCCACCCACCGTCCGAGGTTAGTCTCCACCCGTCATCCAATGCTAACCATTGCTCACCATCCAAGGCTAGTCACTGCTCGCTGTCCAAGGTAAGCTTCTTTTCCTTTAAATTTTTTTTTGTTTAAATTTCCTTACTTCTTTTAGTTAGTTAATTGAATTGATTCATCTAAGTTGCTAGCTAATCAACTTGGTAATCAATTAAATTAATTAATTAATTCAACCCTTTTTTAATCAATTAATCAAAATATGATAAAGTGGCTAGGCTAAACTAACCCCTTCACAAAAAGGGAGAACTATGTGGATTCTAATTCCCATTCAAAGGGATACATAGGCATGCTTGGTTCAGGCATCAAATCCAATTTAAAACTAACCAACTTTCCCCCTATCACCTTCTTTATTTACTCTAATTTTATTTCCTTTACTTTTTATTAAGCTTAGTTTGGGGAATGTGTGACTTTCCTAGAACCTATAAGGGCTAGAGGAGGTATCTCTTAAGTTTGGATTTCATTGTAATATTAACTCTCTTTTATTTTGAATTCTAATTATGTACAAACTTTGTGGATTGAATGATCATGGATACTATAAATTGTTTATGCATTTTAATTTATTCATGAAATATATTTTAAGTCACTTTTATATTACTTGGCCAAACTTATTTTGTTAAATTAAACCGAAAATCTAGTCCCTGAATTCTCTTTGGTTTCAAGGCTAGTGATCCTTTTTCTTTTGGGTAATAATGTTTTTTCCTTATATTTTCCCAAATAAAAATAAATTAAGGTAGCAACTCCAAGAAATAATTTTCAAACCTATCAAAGATAAGTTTGAGGGCTTCCTCATGAGTTCTTTTCCAAATGAGCATTTCGATTTCCTTTAGCAGATCGGACCGGTGCTTGAGCGAGGCGTCACAAGTTTTATATCATTTTAATTAAAATTTTCATTTAATATAAAAGTATATAAATTTATACTTAAGTAACAAAAAATTGGTCATTAAATCTTTAATAAGGAAAAAACTAAAAGTCTAGAATAATTATTTATATCTCAAATGAGTTGTAATGAGTCATAATGTGTTTGTCCTTATGCACCAAGAAAGGGGGTTAAATTTGTGGGAAATTAAAAATTTAGATAGAGAGAAGATAGGGAAAGAGAATAAACAGAATCAATTTTATAGTGGTTTGGGTATTAATGAACCCTACGTCCACTCCCCAATTTCAATTGGGTATTCTATTATGAATTGATACTTATAAGGAGTTTCAAGCTTACTCCAAACTTACAATGTGTTTCAATGGCTCACACATAACCCTTTCAAGTGTTTCCCTTAGGCTCACACTCAAACCTATACAAGAATTTTCTAATGGCTCACTCTCAACCCAATACTTTGTGTTTTCAAGGCTAACACTCAACCTAACTTGAGCAATCAATTCTCTTACAACAATCAAATAATAACAATAAAAGATTAAGATATGAGATTTGAAATTGCAAAGATTTAGCTCTCAATAGATGTAATTCTAGTTGTTAGGATATTTGAAGAAGGTATTTATATGATTTTCTTCTTCAAATTCCTGTTAGAAATAGTATGAAATTAATGATTTCATGATAGCTTTAAGATCTTGCTTGAAATATGCATTTTGACTAAAGTCACGGTCGCCACCAGTATTTCATAATCAAGACTGTATTTTCATGGTCATGATCTCTAGTTTCCATAACAGCTAGTGACACGTGGCTTTTATTAGCTAGCTCCTTTATATGTCCATTACAACGTTTGAATTCAATATGAAAGTCGAGGTCGTGACTACTATTTCACGGTCATGAATCCAATATTGCGCCTAGAGTCATAGTCGCAAAGGAGGTCACGATTTACTCTATATGAATTTTGAATTAATTGCCTTCTGAAGATCTTGGTCGCAATAACTTGGTCGCAGTCACAATTTAGTGGTCCCGATCGCGATTCTGGTATAATGGTCACAACTCAGAAGCAAACTAATATACTTTGGGAGATTTTGAGTTTTTTCAAAATCTAATCTATCAAACATGTTCCAATCTACAAAATAGACACTTTAAACACACATTAGATAGCTTTCAATTTGATTGACAAAATCAAAATAGAGATTGACTAAATTTTGAAATAACTTAAGTCAACAATCTCCCCCTTTTTTATTTTGACAATCAAATCGAATTTACATATAAAATAACTTCAAATTAAATTGAATTGAGATTACTACCCGTCAATTGATGTAAAGATAAACATATCTAAAGAATATTTCAAAAAGAATTTTGAATCATTAACCATAAACATATTATATATTTATATTTCTTCCCCTTAACATATTCTCCCTTTTTAACATATTTGTTTTATATTTAAGTTCTTATAAAATTTTCTCCCCCTTTAGCAATATCAAAAAAGAATGAATTGCATAAAGAACTTTCCATAAAGAGAAAATAGAATATCTATACTTAGGCATATAAGATTAAAATTGAGAAAATTCATAATTGCATTAATTTGAAGTTGGATAGTGCCACATTAGAATGCATAAAAACATAAGAAAAAAATTTGAAACAAAGCAAGATAGACTAAAGAAAGATAAGAAGAAAAAAAAATTTAAAATTTAAAAAGCATGTCCTCCATCTTTGGGTTCCTCTTCTTCTTGATGAAGGGCCTATTCTTCTTCATGTGTCTCCTCCTCTTCTTCACTAAATTGCCAATCTTAGAGGTTACATTGAGGGAGACCCATATGACCTTGCATATCAAATTTGTCTTAGTGAATATGGTCTAAAAGAGATAGTTTCCTCAAGACTTTTTGAAGAAGTCTATTGTTCTCATCTTGAGGTTGAGATGGAGGGACAATGGGAGCAACTTGGGGTTCTTCTTATTGAGCTTGACTAGGTTCACCTATCACAACACTTAATCTTTTTCTAGTTCTTTCTTGGATCCCAATATCTCCAAAAATGTATTCATATTTGCTTTCTTTTTCTCTCAATGCCTTAGCATTGATCATGTATTGGAAATCTATAAGGGATTTTTTAATTAGTTTTTAGAGAATAGCTTTATTGGGTGGAGTAAGAGCCCCAATATGCTTGGCTACTGTGGTGATATGAGAAGAGAGAAGAATTGCACCTTTTTTGGTGGAGGAGAGATGGAGGAAATGATTAACAAGGAATCGAATGGTTTGAATGCTCTTTCCTTTCACAAGATCATAAAGGAAGAAAAGATCTCTTTGGGAGACTTTCTCATTACCATCTCCTCTAGCATTTATGGTGAGAGTGACAATCCTATGAAGAATCCAAATGGAAAGTGTTTTGATATGTTTGGCAAGAGAGGATTTTAGATCGAATTTTGGTTCAATGGAAATTTCAGTCCAAAAAGAGTTGAGTTCAAGGGAGAAATCATTGATGGTGTAGGCTTCTTCGGTTTGAAGCCCAAAAATATTGGCAAGATCTTGGAGTGAAAGCTCAAAGAGTTTGCCAAAGAATCGAAAGTTGATGGCATAATGGCCACAGGTAGGATGAAACTTTTTGTGTACAACTAGGGTGGCAAGAGATTCTCTAGTTAATTCATCATACCCCTCATCATCAATAAAAACAAATTTTCCCCACTCTAGATTTTTGAGATAGCCAATAATGCTATCCTCAATACCTAAGGTTTTAAGATAAATAAGGCTTGGTATTTTGGTGGGTAGAATTGTTTTGTTTTGAATTCTAAAGAAATTTTATTTTTCTTTTCATGTAATTCCCCTCATAAGTTCAAGAGGAGAGGGTTGTTGAGAGGTGTTGACTTCTTTCCCTTTTCTCGATGGTCTTCTTGAAGTCATTGATGGAGAAGTGCTTGAAAAGAGGAAGAAAAGCTTTAAAATGAGAGGAGAGTTAGAGAGTAAAAGAATTTTAAGTAGGAAAGAGTTTAGAGAGTTAGAAGATAAGTAAAACTGAAATAATGGGGTATTTATAGGCTAAAATAAGGTTAAAAATGGTCATAAAATGGCTAAATTTGCATTAAATTCAATTTTGCCCTTTGAAAAATGGCTATAATTTTAAAAGTTGTCAAACTTTGAATTGCAATCGCAACTTCATAATCACGATCGCGAATTTTGTAAATTTCAAAAGTCACATTTGCGATTTATAGATCGCAAGCAGGACTAAGGGTGCTAAAAGGTAACGGCTATAATTTTGAAAGTCGCGACCACGATTCACTTGTAGTGACTGCGAATTTTGAAAAATCAGAAATTTTTGAAAACATTTGAGGAAAGATGTATGCAATGCAATTAGCATTATAACTCAAGATCAAAATAAATGCAATAAAGCAAGTATATTTTATAAAATAAGATATCAATTGATCATGAGAAAGAAATTCAAGCAAATTTAATTAAATATACCAAAAATCAACCATAAAGCAACCAATATGCAACAAAAAATTCAAGAACATTGCACAAAGTTAAAAGCTTGATTTTAATTGAATTAAGAGTCACCTCAATTCAAGATTAAATATGAAAATAAAATATGAATAAGAATGTCATAAAATGCATAAAATTTTAATGTATATGAAAAACTTTATGTAATTTTGAAAATCTAAGGCAATGAGCTCCCATCCAGCATGTTAATTTCCCTTTTTATGAAATTTAATCTTTCTTCATTTAAAGGTTTTGTGAAAATATCAGCAAGTTGGTTAGTTATATCAATAAATTCTAATACAACATCACCATTTTACACATGATCTCTCAAGAAATGATGCCTAATGTTAATATGCTTACTCCTAGAATGTTGAATGGGATTTTTGGAAAGATTTGTGGAACTTGTGTTCTCACATTTGATAGGAATGTGATCAATCAGTTGACTATAGTCCTTGAGTTGTTGTTTCATCCAAAGAACTTGAGTGCAATAACAACCTGCCGCCAAATATTCCGCTTCGGCAGTGGACAAGGCAATTGAAACTTGTTTCTTGCTAAACCATGAAACTAAACATTCACTAAGAAAATGGCAAGTTCCAGAAGTGCTTTTTCTATCAAGCAAACTATCTGCATAATCTGCATCCGAAAAACCAATTATTGTAAAAAATGAATTTTTAGGATACCATAGCCCTAAATGCAATGTGCCTTATAAATATTTTAAAATTCTTTTAATAGCATGCATATGAGATTCTTTAGGACAGGATTGATAATGTGCACATAGGTAAACACTATACATTATATCAAGTCTAGATGTTGTAAGATAGAGAAGAGAACTAATCATACCTCTATACTTCTTCTCATCTATTGGCTTACCCTTTTCATCTTTGTCAAGTTTAGTTGATGTGCTCATTGAAGTTTTGCTACTTTTGCAACCATCCATTCGAAACTTCTTAAGAAGTTCCTTTGTATACTTGGATTGATTGATGAAGATGCTATCTTTGCATTATTTGATTTATAGTCCTAGGAAGAACTTGAGCTCACCCATCATACTCATCTCAAATTTCCTGGTCATACACTTGGCAAATTCTTCACAAAAATGTTCATTAGTAGCACCAAATACAATATCATCAACATAAATTTGAACAATTAAAGTGTCATTTTTGTGCCGTCTTACAAAAAGTGTTGTGTCTACCTTGCCCTTAACAAAATCATTCTTCAAAAGAAATGTACTTAGCCTTTCATACTAAGCTCTAGGAGCTTGTTTCAAACCCTACAAAGCCTTGGTTAACTTAAAAACATGATTGGGAAGTTAATGATGTTCAAAACTAGGAGGTTGCTCAACATAAACTTCTTCCTCAATAAATCCATTTAAGAAAGCACTTTTAACATCCATTTGAAAAAGTTTAAAATCCATATGACATGCGTATGCAAGCAAAATCCTAATAGCCTCTAATCTTGTTACCAAAGCAAAAGTTTCATCATAATCAATGCCTTTCTCTTGGTTGTATGCTTTGGCAACCAATCTAGCCTTATTTCTAGTAATGAAGCCTTGCTCATCTAACTTTTTTTTCTATAGACCCATTGACATCCAATAATAGGATGATTTTGGGGTTTAGGAACAAGTTCTCAAACTTTGTTTCTCTGAAATTGGTTGAGTTCCTCTTGTATAGCAATCACCCAACTCTCATCATTAAGAGCCTCATCAATAGTCTTTGGCTCAATTTAAGAAACAAATGCAAGATTATTATCTAAGGCTTTAAAATTAGATCTAGTACTTACACCTTTAGATGGATCACCTATGATTTGCTCCTTGGGGTATCTCCACTCCTTAGGTAGTTTTTAAACACCCTCCTCTTGTGGATTTGATTGATCCTTATGATCTTGTTGGTTTTCCATTTGGTCTTCAACTTCCTTTGGAGTCTCATCTTTATCTAATCTAAGCTTTTCGAATTCACCTATAAGATCATCAAGAACACTACCTTTCCTAAGATCAAGTTTACTAGATTCATCAAATACAACATTCATAGACTCTTCAATTACCATAGTCTTTTTGTTAAAGACTCTATAAGCTTTACTAGTGGTGGAATATCATAGGAAAATGCCTTTATCGATTTTAGAAGCAAATTTTTCAAGATTATCCTTGGTATTTGATATATAGCACTTGCAACCAAATACTCTTAGATATGAAATCTTGGGTTTTCTTCCATTCCATAACTCATAAGAAGTTTTATTTAATATAGGTCTTTTAAAAACTCTATTTGAAATGTAACATGAAGTATTAATGGCTTAGGCCCAAAAATAAGTTGGTAAACCATATTCATTAAGCATGGTTCTAGCCATTTCAATCAAAGTTCTATTTTTCCTTTCTACAACACCATTTTGTTGAGGTGTTCTAGGAGAGGAAAAATTATATGAAATTCCATGTCTAATGCAAAAATTTTCAGAAAGTTCATTTTCAAATTCTTTTCCATTATCACTTTTAATTTTGGAAACGAAATAGCCTTTCTCATTTTGAACTCTTTTTGCAAAACTTTTAAAAGTAGTCATCAATAAACACATAGACACACATTTTTCCACCTAAAATAGCAACTCTACTAGGTCCAAACAAATCCATATTAATAAGTTGAAGGGGTCTAGAAGTACTTACAATATTTTTTGATTTGTAGGATGATTTATGTTGCTTTCCCATTTGACAAGGTCCACATGTTTTGTCCTTTGAGAATTTGATCTTTAGAAGTCCTTCAACAAGCTCATCCTTGCAAAGACTATAAAGAAGCTCCATGCTTGGATGTCCAAGCCTTCTATGCCAAAGCCAAGATTCATTGCTAATAGACATGAAACACTTGACATCTTGGTTAGGCAAATCATCAAAGTCAATCATGTAGGTATTGCCTTCCCTTTCACCCTTAAACACTACATTGTCATTAGCCAAAGTGGTGACAATGCATGCTTTAGAGTTAAAGATGAACTTATTACCTTTGTCACATAATTAGCTTACACTTAGCAAGTTGAATTTTAAACCATCAACTAAAAAAACATTTTTAATAAGAGAATGATTGTCCTTACCAATGGTACCAATGCCAATTATCTTACCTTTGCCATTGTTACCAAATGTGATGTTCCACCTCTATTTTCTTTCAAATTTGTGAAGAGGTTTGAATTTCCAGTCATGTGTCTTGAACATCCACTATCTATATGCCATTTGTTTTCCTTAATAGTAGATTTGAGACACACCTACAAGAAAAGATTAATCATCTTGTTTTAGGTATCTAAATATATTTGGGTCCATGGGAGTTAGCCTTGAGAGAATCCTTAAGCTTGAGTTGAGCTTTCCTTATATAACAAAATAAATTTATATGACCATCTTTCATACAATAATGACACTTGAGTTTAGACTTGAAAGTTCTTTTAGATTTTCCCATATTGTTATGAAATTTTGGTCTTTTCACAACATTATGACATGAATATGCATACATGAACAAGTGTTATATTGTGATTATGAGTCCCTTTGAGCATGCCTTTTTTGATACATAAATGCATGGTTAACTCTTTGAGGCTTAGCTTTTGAGTCTAGTGTAACCTTTTGAGTCCTTTTGGGACTTGGAGGTTGATTATCCCATTTCTTTTTCTTCTTGATGCTGGGACATTCTGTTTTTATATGACCTTGCTTACCACATTCATAGCAAGTAATGTCATTCTTCTTTTCTTTGCTTGAGTTGCAGTTGTAATTTGATGATGATCTCCAAAAGGGCCTCTTTTCTTTCTTTCTTCTCTTAATGATGTCTTTAACCCTTTTTGAGAGCATAGCAAGTTCTTCATCATCATCATCTTCACTTTCCTCGGATTCACTTGAGCTCTCACATTCTTTTTTGCTTTTGAGGGAGGATTTAAGAGCTAAGGATTTCTTTTTCTCCTTCTGTTGATTCTCTTCTTTCTCTAACAATAGAGACATTTCTTTGGTAAGGAGTTTTCCAATAAGGAAGTCGGTAGGAACCTTTCCAAGATCCTCATTAGCTTCTTGTATGCCAGTAATTCTAGCTTTATAGTTTTTCCTTGGGAGAGTTTTGAGAATCTTATAGTTTATATAGTTCAAGGTGTATATTTTGCCCAATTTCTTCATATTGGTGAGAAGGGCTAGAAGCCTATTTGTCATGTCAGTGACGCTTTCATTAGGTTCATCTTGAAGAGCTCATATTCAGTTGTGCACAACTAAATCTTTTTAGCCTTGACTTACTGAGTTCCTTCATGGTAGTTTTGTAAGGATCTCCAAATGCTAAACACACTTGAACAATGTTGAACTTTACCATATTCTTCTCTTAAGAGTGCACTAAGAAGAATTGTCGTGGCTCTCTTATTTTTATTATTAACTTTTCTTTATACCTCCACCCATTCCTTGAAGGAATATTAGGCCCAAATTAAGTGGAAGCACATGGTGGGTGGAATTTCAAACAATTTAAAATTTCACTTACACCTAAATGGGTCCAATAAACATTCATCCAATCATCTAATTAATGTGTGAAACACATAAGAAAGAAAGAAAATCAAGCGGTAATAATATTACCTCTTGAAGCATATGAACTCCAATTCTTCTTTCCTCTCCAAAAGCTCCCCAAATGTTAAGCCTCTAGATTGTCCACACCAAGCTTCACCTCTAAGGCTCACTTTGATTTGTTTAGATGGTCTTGATTCTCTCTCTTTGTAGCCCAATTGAATACAAGATCTTCTAAGACAAATCCTTGGTGATTTGATTTCTTCTAATTACTCTGGATGTATTTTTTCAACAAAAGAAACCTTTTTTCTTTCTCAAAGAACAAAGAACAAGAAATGAAGAACAAGAAAATTGAAGAACTCTTCTTCTCTTTTCTTCTCTCTCAAGACTTACTCTATTAGATTTCTATTAGAAAAGATATGCAAAAGCATTGTAAAATTAACAACATCATTTGCACTTAAATAGCCAACCACTATGTTGTTAATTAGGGAACAAATAAGATATTTATTTTGCTTTTTTACTTTAAGCTTAAATAGAAAAGACCAATTTACCCTTTATGGTTTATGATAACTTCTATTAACCTTATGTAGTTAAAAGACTATTTTGACCTTGGTTACCTTTCTCTAACCCTTAAATCCATCAGATGGGCTTTAGGGTTAAAGAAAATCTCTAACCCCTAAATTAGCTCTCTCCATTTCACAAATGGGCTTGGGTCATTTAGGATTTAGTCTAGAGTTCAAATTAATTCTTTTAACTCATCCATAGTTTTAATTAATTAAATCCTTCTCATTTATATCATATATATAAATTAGGATTTAATTGATAAGAAATCATTTTGGATTTAAACTTCAAGACATGCTAGAATCTTTGTAAATTTAATTACAAGTTCAACCCTTTTACCGCTAATTAATTAATTAAACACTTTAATTAATTATTATGGTAAACCTTTTATCTTTAGAAGGTGAACACTTTTGGGTGTGTGACTTTCTAAGTTCATGTCTAATTAGCAATGGGATTGAGAAAATAATTTTCTTTACTAATGTGAAATCCCTATATCACCCTTAGTCCCATAAGTCATGAGTGATGCCTAGCATAGCATATCATGACTACCTAATTAGAATGAATATGAGTGTTTAATCACTTATTCATTTCATGGACCATTGATCATAATTAACGTACAATAAAATCCCTTCATTATGAAATCCCAATCTTAGCTAGGGTCATGGATTTGTCAAACCCTAATATGCTTCGATCATATGTTTATATCTCAATTCTAATTCTTGATAAAATTGATAACTACTAGAAACCCTTTCTAGTAAATCTTTACTATCTTGGCCAAGGATTTGATTATCAAGAATAATCAAATAGTATAAGATTTCTTCCTTGTTTATTCAAGCTAATGAATTCTCTCTTGGCGATCACTCACCTCCATTCATAACTAGTTAGAACTATCACATACCATATACTAATACTTAAATAGCATTAGTATGTAAGTAGTAACAAATTCCAACTATCGATGAATAAGATACAGTGTTCCTCAAGTCAAAGGACTATATGTACAATTATGACCTAGATGATGATTTATTGACTAGCAATAAAACTCCATGTCATCATCATCTAACATCATAGTTCAATCATTCATCATATAAATACCCACATGTTTATATTGACAACATTTGTCAAACAGTATGATGGTCATTGTCTCTATAATCATAAGTATCACATACTGATTATAGATTATAAATAGAGGTGATGGACTTCTAGAATTAATGATGCCTAGTCATTAATCCTATGACCATGAATATTTTAAAGTATTTGTTTAAGAGCTATCTGCCATCCATATTCTCAACACTTGAGAATAGATTCTCTTTTTAAAAATACTTATGGACTTTAAATATATATTTAATATAATGGAATAATTTCATTTATAAACATATATTTATCCATTTAGGGATAATGTTTTACATTTACATAACTTATATATAGCTCTAGGACATACCCTCTAACATTCCTCTTTAGGAATCAATTCTTCAACATCATCAACTATTTTTTATGGAGGTTTCCATTATTTGATTATGCAATCCCATACATCAATGAGATCATATACCTCCATTCTATACTTCCAATGTGCATAATCAATACATCCGAGTGTGGCTTGAGATGATGCATCCCTTCATTGGCCATTTTGATCTTTTCTCACATAATTAAGTTTGAAGAATGAGACCAAAGCTCTGATACCACTTGTTTGCCCTTATGCACCAAGAAGGGGGGGTTGAATTGGTGGGAAATTAAAAATTTAGATAGAGACAAGATAGAGAAAGAGAATGAACACAATCAATTTTATAGTGGTTCGGGTATTAATAAACCCAACGTCCACTCCCCAATATCAATTGGCTATTCTACTACTAATTGATACTTACAAGGAGTTTCAAGCTCACTCCAAACTTACAATGTGTTTCAATGGCTCACACACAACCCTTTCAAGTGTTTCCCTTAAGCTCACACTCAAACTTATATAAGAGTTTTCTAATGGCTCACTCTCAACCTAATACTTTGTGTTTTCAAGGTTAACACTCAACCTAACTTGAGCAATCAATGCTTATACAACAATCAAATAATAATAATAAAAGATTAAGATATGAGATTTGAAATTGCAAAGATGTAGCTCTCAATAGATGTTATTCTAATTGTTAGGATATTTGAAGAAGGTATTTATATGATTTTCTTCTTCAAATTCCTGTTAGAAATAGTATGAAATTAATGATTTCATGACCGTTTTAAGATCTTGCTTCAAATCTGCGTTTTGACAAAGTCGCGGTCGCTACCAGTATTTCACGGTCATGATTGTATTTTCGCGATCATGATCTCCAGTTTCCACAGTAGCCAGTGAAACATGGCTTTTATTAGTTGGCTCCTTTATATGTCCGTTGTAGCATTTGAATTCAATATGAAAGTTGCAGTCGCAACTACTATTTCGTGGTCGCAAATCCAATATCGCCCCTAGAGTCGCAATCGTGATTTGTTCTATATGAATTTTGAATTAATTGCCTTCTGAAGATCTTGGTTGTGATAACTTGTTCGCGATTGCGATTTAGTGGATGCAGTCGTGATTCTGGTATAATGGTCGCGACTCAGAAGCAAACTAATATACTTTGGGAGATTTTGAGTTTTTTTGAAATCCAATCTATCAAACATATTCTAATATGCAAAATAAACACTTTAAACACACATTAGATAGCTTTCAATTTGATTAACAATATCAAAATAGAGATTGACTAAATTTTAAAATAACTTAAGTGAACATAATGGAAATCAACATTACGAAGCACGTTAAGAAAAATCTAGTATAATTAATGCACTATATTTTAGGATTATACACATATTAAATAGATTAATTTAATTTAGTATATTAAATAATATAATTTTCAAATTTAAATCCAAATCCAAATAGATTTGTAATTATAATATGCATTAAAAAAAGTTCACGACTATATAAAATTAAATGTTAAAATTATTTATAAGTTATTACTAATCTATGCGCTAGGAAAATCCAAAGTTTTTCCTTATTAGTCTTGAGAAGTTAAATTTTGAGTTTATGTCATCGTATTATTAATTAATTAATATATTTAATTGAAAAATTAATTATAATTATTTTATTAAATAACAAAAGGTGAAATCAAAATCTATTATTTGAAATTTGTAGAAAAATAATTAAACAATGATTTGCAAAATAGTTAAATTAAATAAGTTTATAATTTACAACAAAACAAAATAATTTTATATTTGATAATTAAAATATAAAATAGCATTTATGTGGTTTTATGTTCAATTTTTTAATTGAAATTAATGTTAGTATGTTTGTTTTTTCTATTTGATATTAAGGTTAGAATTTTTTTTTTTAATTTCATTACGTAAATTATTTATTTATCTAATAAAAATAATTAATTATTTTTCAGGGTATTAAAATTTATGTCGTAATATAAAAAGATGCAATAGAAATATTAAATTTTCAGTTGGGAAAAAAATATACCGTTATTAACGTGAAGTTAATTCTAATTTTCCAAATGTTCATGAATAAAAAGAATTGCATTTTAATACATATAGAATATTAAAAAAAAATGAACCAAATATACCTCAAGAAATTGTTTATTATAATTTTAAATCATATTCTGATGTTCAACAATATATTAGAGAAAAGAAAGTAAAGAAATTAATAAATAAGTTTTATTATAATTTTCTAATCCAATTTGTTTTATTATTGTTATTTTAGCTAATTTTAGTTATATAATTCAGGTGAGATGACAATATTTTATATATTATTAAATGCTATTAATCTCTTCAATAATGCTATTTTATTTTTTAAATGTATAGATTTTTTAGGTGTTGTGGTTTATGTAAAACAAACTTTTTATGTCAGGCAAAAGAAAATAATAATAAAAAAAGATTACAATCCTAACAGGAGGGTAATAAAATCTAAATTTATTTATTTTTACTTATTTGCTTATGATGTTATTATTTTTTAATAATATATATATATATATATATTAATTTTTATTTTTTTCCAAATTGTAGATTAGAAAATTTATTTTTGATTCTATGAGAAGATGTAAAAGCAAATAAAGGTACAATAATTAAGAGTTTATTTAACAACAATGAGCAAAATCTTATTATTTGATTATTAAATATCAAAATTTCCATTTATAATGGTATTTTTCTAAAAAAAAAAAAACAATTTGTTTTCAATTTTATAAACACTTAACTTTAATTTAATATTTATTTTTTAATTTTTTTATACTATAGTTGTGTTTAAACTATTAACATTGAAGATTAGTACTATTTAAATTAGTATAAATATACAAAAAGTTGATGAGTTACAAGATTTGGAGTATATTATTTTTAAATTTTATTTTTAATAATTTTGCAAGCTCATTGTTTATTTATAAAATTACTAATATGATTATAATTTATGAAATAAAGAAAAAATTAATGTATTCTATAAACATGTTCAGTTTGGTTACCATTATGATTTTTAAAATAATGGTGCATATAAATACTAAAAAAATTATTGTTGATTTTTTAGAGGAAGAAAAATTAAGCTATAATATGTTAGAGAGAACAAGTTATCAAAACTAATAAAAACATACAACCTATATTGAAATTATAAGAAAAAAATAGACATACCAAATATTAACATGAAAATCAACCTATAATTAATAATTATACAATATAACAATAACAAAATAAATTAGAAAATTATAATAAAATGTACTTATCAATTCCTTTGCTTTCTTTTCTCTAATATGTTCTCAAGCATAAAAATATTCTTTAAAATTGTAAAAAAATGATTTATTTAAATATGTTTGACTCATCTTCTTTCAATATTGTGCATGTGTTATAATGTGAATTTGTTTAAACTGTTTTTCTTGTGAAGAAGAAGGATAATTACAATCTTATTTATAAGAATGATTTATGGGATGTGGTGGCTAAAGAGTCTAGATTTGGCCTAAATCTTGCATCATTTGTGAAATTAGTTTATGTAAAGTATTTGGATGAATTATAGAAATGGTTGGAGAGAATTGTTGTTGTAACACCCCAATTTTGAGTTCACTGTGAGTGTTGAGATTGTAAGGGAAGTCACCAGATTAAGAGCAAAAGAGTGTGGATGACAATTACAAAAAATCAAAGTACTGAACTAGTATCGATCTAGAAATTGAGTCTCTAATTGTATGAAATAAGCTAAAGAATATTAGAAAAGTATTAAAAGAGATGGATTTGATATAAAAACAAATGAAATAGAGAGTATAAGAAGGAAAATAGAAAGCAAGGAGCTAATAACCTAAAAAGTAGGGGTGTAAACAAGCCGAGCCGAGCTAAGTTTTAAAGTGTTCAAACTCTGTTCATATTTTTTTTTTTTCAAGCTCAAGCTCAAGCTTGAGTTTTGGATCGAGTTTAAAATCATGTTCAAACTTGACTCGCTTAAAGCTCGAGTCGAGCTCGAGCTCAACTCAAGCTCAGCTCGTTAATAAATTATAATCGAGCTAAACTCGAGCTTGACTCATTATGAAACTTATTTATAACTTATCAAAATATTAAACTCCCTAAATATTTATTTCTAATAAAATAACTATATTGAAAATACTTAAAACTAATATAGAAGTAAAAATAACCAATTAGTGAAAAAATGTAATCATAAAATTGAGCATTACATGTATTACAACAATATTAATTAATAAAAAAAATATTTTATACAATATAAAAATATTAAGTTATGTTAATCAGGAATATATATATTTCAGTCAATTTGAATTAGTAAAAAGTTTATAAAAGTATTAAAATATATTTTTTGGAATACAAAAATTATTAAGTTAATAATAATAATAATAATAATAATAATAATAATAATAATAAAGCTGTTTATGAGCCTGTTAGTCGAGCTTTTTGCGAGCTAGTTCACGAGCTTATAATCGAGCTGTTCACGAGCCTAATCAAGTCAAGCTTCACTTTGCTCAAGCTCGGCTCATTTATTCACCAAGCTTTAAAATAAGGCTCAAGCTTGGCTCATTTATAAAATGATCTAAACGTGAATGAGCTTTTATCGAGCCGAACATCAAGTTGCTTGTGAACAGCTCGGCTCATTTACACCCCTACTAAAAAGGATGCAAGCTTGGAAAATTGAAGACCCATGTAGGTTAGACTATGGGAGTTATAGGAGTAGAAATAAGGCTGCCCTATATGTAGGTTAGACTATGTTACTGAAATTTGGGACCCTATGATGGGATTTGGACTTGACTCAAAATAGAAAATGAATCTTATGGTATTATTTAAGTGATCTAAAAATTTGGTAGCAAAATTTGAAGAAGATAGAGAGTTATTAAACACTTATTAGGGTTGTCTCAGTAGGAAGGATAGTCAGTGTTTTAAGGGATTCAACTGGAGTTTTAGAAATCTTATGGATAGAATTAGTTAAATACCAAAACTAATGAATTGTTTCCTTATGAGAATAATTTCATTTTAAAAAATTAAGTCAATTGGATTTCTATATACTAAGATATAGTAGAAAGAATAAATGAGTTCAGTAAACTTAGGCAGCAGAGTTAGGATAGAATTTGACAAGTCACCCTAAAAGCTACAAAAGTCCAAATATGTTGAATTTTTTATATGTTAGAAAAAAATCATGTTATGGCAGTAATTAGGAGGCTAAGTTAGGATAAAAATCGATAGATTGTTTTTCAATTTTAGTGTTTTAATGAATTTGCCAATAGAAATATAAACCTAATATATATATATATATATATATATATATATTGTATGTAAAGGATCCAAAAAAAACCAATGGAAGTGAAAAACTTTAAGGGTGGAGACAATCCTCATATTGAGTAATAGAAAGGAATTAAAGAAAATAAAGGAAAAGGTGAGTGTATTCTACACTTTTATGTACATGGAATTGCTATTTGCTTCTTTGATTGAATTGTCCATTTTTTTTTTTATTGATACCTAGATCTTTTGCTCTTAAATATGAATTCTAAATTATTATTTGAAATTGCATTAAAAACCATATCATATGTTCTTTGACAATGATATTGTGCATTGCCTGGATTGCAAGAGAATCCTATTGCCATATTGTTCCATTGATTTCTGCTAGCTATATTTTTATATTTATTAGTGAATTAAATCTTTCTCAGTGTTAATTTAATATTCCTTGAAGTACCAAAAATGGTACAATGCTATTATCCTTAATGCAGAGATCTCCTTTTTCCAGTGTAGGAAACATCGAGTTTTGTGCACAATGAAGTAACCCTTGCTAGAGGGGATTTTGAATGCCCTAACCATAAGGTCAAGCTGACCTTACATTGTGGTATTACTTCTCAAGAAGAGCCCCTACCACTAGTTTAATATTGATGAGTAGCGATGAAAAATTTCTGCACTCATCTAATAAATTCAGATTTCTGCTGAACATTAGTGCCAATGTTATTGGTATTTCCTTCATTGCTATTGGTCTTGATGTCATTATTCTTACTATTGAACTCTAGTGCCAATGTTATTGATTCCATTGTGAAGCCAAATTGAAGTGAACTAACCCTATGTGCATAATTGTTTAGAATGTGTTCACTGAGTTTTAGTCATTCCCCTTTCCCTCATTTTTTCTACAAGACTAGTGGTTAATCAGTACAGCTCAAGTTTTGCTATCCGCTTGAAGCTAAAAGTCAATTTAAAGAAAAATTTTTGCATTTTGATGATTATATAATTAGTTGTAAGAAAATATATACAATTAAAATTACTATGATATCTAGATGCTCCATGGTACCTAAGTCTCTTAATTTATGAATGTAAATTATTTATATATAATAATGCTAGTGGAAAATTTAGTATAATTATTTTTGTATAAAGTGCTATCAACTACTAATGCGTGATATTGACCTTGTAAATAAATCATTATGTGAAAAATATTTGGAGGATTTGTATTAGATGTGAAGTTGAGGATGTAAGAAAGGAAAATTATTGGAAGTGTTTTTGGATTGCAGGTTTTGTTATCCTGGGAATGTTGTGTGTAATGCTGGTGTAATGCCATGATTATACTAGATTCCTAATGTAATAAGGTTCTACGAGTTTTTAGGTGTCTTAGACTTACCCATGTCCTAAGATCATCATATCCCAAAGTGGGATGTGATAGTTGTGACAACTGATAAGGACTCAGATACAAAAACAAGTGATAGTGGTTCGAATGTGGGTAGGTTTTTGATAGAATTAGGGTTTAATTTTAAGTGGTTGATGTCAAAGATGTCATAGTGAAAATCTGAGCTTAATATGAGTGCCAAGGTAAATTCAAATGGTGATAATAAGCCCATTGTTGATGATGAAGAATGTGCATATCAATGTTATAAAAATCATATTAGACTAGTCAGTTTAACCGATCCAAATAAAATCAGTTGCTAGTCTGTTTCGGTTCACTGAAAAAACTGAAATCCTAGTTAAACCATCATTTCATTAATTTTTAACTGGTCGGACCTTTGTTAATGAATCTCTTATAAAATGACCAAAAAAATGAAGAAATTTTATCCAACCGGTCTGATGGGTTAAACTATGAACCGGTGACTTATCTGGTTTGATCACTAATTCGATTTTTAAAATAATGGTACATATAGACACTGGAAAGATTATTGTTGATTTTTGGGAGGAAGAGAAATTAAGTTATAATGTGTCAAAGATATCAAGTTTATCAAAACTAATAAAAACATACAACTTATATTGAAATTATAAGAAAACAATAAACATACCAAGTATTAACATAAAAATCAACCTATAATTAATAATTAGGCAACATAACAATAACAAAATAAATTAGAAAATTATAACAAAAAGTATCTATCAATTCTATTACTTTTTTTTCTCTAACATATTCTTGAATATGAGAATATCATTTAAAATTATAAAAAACAATTTATTTAGATATGCTTGACTCATCTTCTTTCAATATTATATACATATATTGCCTTCTAAAGTACATTCATAGATTTATCTAGAATCTATAATTATTTCGTATCATTAGTCCAATTGTATTACACATGCATGATTATACAATTTAGATAATATTTATTGTATATAATTACATTTTCATAGAATTTTTAGGTTTTCATATGAAAATTTAACTTAATTTGAATTCAACAATTGAAGTAAATTTAATAATCAAGTTATATAAATATTGTTCTATGATAATCTTAAAAGTTGATCAATAAGATTTCGGCCTTATGGTATTTATTTGATAAGTTTTATATAATTTTAAGTCAAAACTTCACTTAATATAAAAATATATAATTTTATATTTAAATAACATAAAATTGGTCATTAAATTTTTAATAAGAAAAAAGTGAAAGTCTATAATAAATATTTATATTTCTAACGAATTATAACAAGCCATAATAGAGATCAACATACAAAATATGTTAGAAAAATTCTACTATACATAAGAGTATAAAATTAAGTCGGTCATTCAATTACATATTATAATATAATTAAACTCAAATCCAGTATGATACGGAGTCAAACTTTAAATCTATGAAGTTTTGAGTTCATATTTTCTCTCCTTTCAAATTATAAAATAATAATAATAATAATAATAATAATAATTTAAAACTAAAAAGATGTAAATTGTTTATCCCTAAATGGGGTTATTATTCTATTAAAAAATAAAAAGTAAAAAAATCTAAAGCCAATAGAAGGCAGCCACGCATGGAGTTGAAAAAAACAAGTAACGGAGATCCATGTGGCCTTTTAAAAGGCATATTTTAAAAAAAAAAAATTGAATGCATAATTTAACCTTAAATTTTATAAAAAAAAAAAAAAAAGTCTTCTTGTATCGTAAACTTTTAAAATGATAAAAAAAAAAAAGTCTTGTTGTATCTTAAACTTTTAAAATGACCTATTTTGTCACGATATGGACCTATAGGCATGTGACCGATACTAAAGAATGAGAAAATTAAGGCTTTTAAAATCTGTAATAAGTATGACTAACCATTAAATGACAAAACAACCATATGACAGTTATAACTGTCACAAAACCAAGGCTATTGATCTACGGGTTAAATAGAACTGACTAAACATCACATCAATGCCACTTAAAGTGACATTCTCAATTACATTAAATCTTCATTATTGGTTCTTACTTACCAAAACAACATGGAATACAATAATAGATAACAAAAATAACAATGTAGAATTATAGAGTTTAATAATACATAGGAGTTTAAAATTTATTACATAATTGGGTAATAAAATACAATAAATTACTAAAGAATAAAAGGCAGAATAACTCAGTCAAAATTTATTCACTAGTTCATCCTGCAACCTATGAAAATATTGAACACGAATGAGCGTTCGAATCATTGAGATATATAGTGTCAATATAACATACCACTCAAAAGTTAGAAATGCTAATTTCATTATGCTAAGTAGACGAATAATTGAATAAGGATGTGAATTAATCCATAAAAACCACACTAAATTTCAATCTAGAGAGCTAATTATGAACTCTCATTTCAACACCTTCAAAATCAATTTTGAACTTTTCAAAACCGACTGGAGCATTCTTAGCACAACTTGACGCCTTTCTGACCCTAACCAGACCTTCCGTATTAGACAACATTTTTTCTGAAACCGACCGAATTCTCTCTCGGACCGACTTTTCAAATGTTCTAAAATTAATTTTGATCCTAACGACACTAATCAATAACTTTTCTGAGCTCTATAACTTTCAAATTTTGACCCGAAAGTCTCAAAAATAGGCCTAAAATCTCCAAAAAAAATGGGCCAAAAAGAGACCTCGGAAAAAATGCCAGGGTGACACGTGGCGTGCTGCACAACAGGCATGCGGCGCAACCTTAGACCTATGCGGCATTACACAGGCTCTGCTGCCTCATGGGCCCCATTGCACCCCTGCAATCCTCAAAATACACGCCAACTTGATTTTCCAGGCCTTTCTAACCCTATCCCTCATGGTCTTTTCACATTTTCACTATTTAAACTACCCTCATCTTCCTTTGCCTATAAATAGGCCCTCCCTTCTTCATTTCAAAACACACTAAAGTTGACATTGACAGCTATCTATCAACTTTTTTTCTCCTTCTCCCACCATCCACTTTCTAATTAATTAATTAATCATTTTAATTAATTAATTTTCTCACCCAAAACTAAGTTAATTAATCTTTTTAATTAACTAAAAATCTTTTTTAATCACTTACAAGTTAATTAATTAATTAATCTTTTTAATTTATTAATTATCTTTTTTTAAATGAAATCAAAAATCTTTTTTTAACTCATCCACTATTTTAATTAATTAATTATTTTAATTAATTAATTCACTCATCAATGGTTTTCTTTAATCATTAATCAATCCACTTGCCTGGTTAGATAAAATGGAACTTTAGTCCATCAAAATACTTTTTTCATCTCATCCATCAAAATCCAAGGTATTTTCGTTAAATTCATTCTCCAAACCAAAAATCATTTTAATCATTCTGTAAACCCCTCCACTTAATCGTAGAATGAACTACGTGGATTTTGATCCCTATTCAAATGGGGTACATAGGCATGTTTGAAATTTAAATCCAAACTTCAAATCCAATTTTTCAAATTAAACTTATTTTCCATTTTTCTTAAATGTAATTAATTATCTTTTTTATGATATTTGTAAGGTAATATGTGGTTTTCCTAAAATCCCATAAGGGTTAGAGAAGGCATCCCATTTTTTATCAATGTAATTATCTTAATTGGAATTAAGGAGTGATCATGTGGTTCCCCCTAAATCTTTAAAGATTAGAGGGAACACTCTTGTTGATTTGTGAATGTTTATTATTTCATCAATCTTCATGCATCCATGTTATGCCATATTCATGTATTTTATTTGCAATTATCATCTTATAATGTCATTCATGAAATCATTTTTTTAAAGTCAAACTAAACTTAAGAGCTAAATTTAGATTATTTCAAACCAAAAACCTAATCCCCGAACTCAACCTAGTTCGAGACTAGTGATTTTATCCTTGGGTAATTAATTGAAAATTAATGAATTGGAGTCAAAATTGGGTTTTTCCTTAATTTTTCCATTTAAAAATAAATTAGGGTGGCGACTCCCAAATTCATTTTCAAAAATCAACCAAATCTAAACCCAAGGGTTATATCGTGAGTCTAAACTTGAATGAGCATTCTAGTTCCTTCTAGCAGATCGGGCCGGTACTCGGGCGAGGCCTCACAGCTAGCGACTCCACTGGGGACTAGTTGCCACATTTTTTAAATAAAAAGGAGAATAAAAGGATTATTATTTGGTTAAGGAAATTTTTTTTCCAAAATAATCTCCATTTAGCTCATTAAGTATAATTTGACTTTCATGCATCACTTTGCATAATAAAGGCTCAATGCCAAACCTTAGCTTTAGAAAAACTTTTAGATGGTGAGTAACATTGGCTTGACAACTCTCTTCGAGTATGTTGTGAGATAGCGAAAGTATTCCACCCTGTGACGAATCCCCGATCATTTCAGTGGTGTAATGAGCAATCAGTACTGTTGGACTCACGTGAGGCTCCTAACCTCACATGTGGTTAGGTATATTAATGTTTTAGTGGGAAGGGGACCCTTAAATCAAACCATCCTTCACCCTTGTGCATATAGTTGCCCTAACCTTTGACCTTAGGTACCATATACCATAATAATGGAGACACCTATACATATGCCTATGAAATCTTTTTTTTTGCATGCATTATGACATCACTATGCATACATAACTCAATAAAGTAACACCTCAAAGACCCAAACTAGTGGTCTATTATCCTAAATACCTCACACACTTACCCTGTCAACATGTAAACCTGGTGACCAACCATGTGGAAGGAATCCTTTTCCCAACACACCTTTATATTTATGCCTTTTCTCCTTCATAATTCTATTTTCTTACCCTGTTTTCTATCTATTTTTTGTTTTAAGGTACCAATGGCCAACACCTCCAACCCTTTTGACCAAGACTCAATAAGCACCTTTTTCACCAATCTCTTTAAGAAACAAGAGGAAGCTTTTCAAACTACACTCATCACTGCCCTTAAAACCTAAGCTGACACATTCACCAATGCTCTCAACGCCTAATTTGCCACTTTCACTAGTGCTCTCAATTCCCAATGCCAATCAATCATTCATGAGGTCAAAGAAATGACTAATGCAACCATCGCTGCTCCTCCTGCTCAACCTGCTTCTACTCAAGCTAGAACTAGCCATGCCCCTACTTTCACTCCCCCTATTATCGATCTCACCTATAAAGGGAAGGCCCCTGAAACGCCTACTTCTCCCCCTTTAAATATGAATGCCATTGCTCCTACTCCCACTGCGAATCCTTTTCAAAGTGGAGATTTCTCTAGCTTTCCTGAAGCTAAAAGATTGATGGAGAAGTTTGAAACCCTAGAACAATCCATCAAAAACATCAAAAGGCATGAGGGCATGATAGATGTCGACTCCTTAGCTCTCTTTCCAAATGCACAGGTTCCACCAAAATTTAAAATGCCGATCATGGATAAGTTTAATGCCACCACATATCTCAATACCCATCTCAAGATGTACGTGGGTGCTATGAGACCCTTTGGCGTGGACGATGAGCTCCTTGCTAAGTTGTTCCAATAGTCATTAACCGGAGCTACTGTTAAATGGTTATTAGATCTGGACAAAATCATAAGAAAACTTGGGATGACATCTGCAATGCTTTTGTCAAGCAATACCATTATAACATTGAAGTGGATGTCACCTGGTGAGATTTAAAAACTACTAAGCAAAGCCAAAGAGAATCCTTCATTGCGTTCTTTACAAAGTGAAGGGCAAAGGCAGCACAAATGGTGAACCATCCATCTAAGGAAGAACAAATTGATATCATTGTGAGGAATATCCTCCCCCAATACCAAGTTCACTTGCAAACCCAATTTCTCCTGGACTTTAAGGCTCTCATTGCTACAGCCTCTAAAATTGAGGATTTGATTTAGTCTAGTCAAATTAAGAATGAATCCTGGAGTTTGAGATACCACAAGAACACTAACTTCACCTCCAACACCACTCATTCTGCCCCTTAAAAGGAAGGAGAGATTAATACTGTTTCTTACCATCAACCCATGAGATTGGAAAGAAGAAGTTTTTCTGAATTGGGAATGCCTTTGAGCATTTCTATAAGAAGGCCCTGGAAGCCTGTCTTGTCAAACCCTTAGAGCCAAGACCACTCCTAAATCCTTTGCCCAAGAACTATAATGCCAATGAGCAATGTGATTATCACCAAGGGCCCAAACATAAAACGGATTCTTGTAAGGCTCTAAGGCATTAAATCTAGGACCCAATAGACAGTGGGGATCATTGCTCCAAGAGCTAAACCCAACATCACCATAAATCCTTTACCTAACCACCAGGCAAATGTCAACTTTATTTCTTCTAATGAACTGGGATCTTATCCTCTCTCCCTCATCTACCCCACTTCAAGTTATTATTGCGTACTTGATCTAAATGACTTTGTCACCGAAGTCGATGCAATTACTCAGAGTGGAAGAGTCCTTCCACCACCTCCACAACCTACACTTTCAAACCCAATAAGTCATATTGTCCCTCCTCTTATTGAAAAATTAAAACTCCAAAATGAACCTGAGGAGGACCCCATTCTCAAGCAAATGAAGAAAACCTAAGCAAACATATCAATATGGAGCCTCATCCAGTCCTCTTACCCTCATTGCTAAGCCCTTTGCAAGGTCTTGAACTAATGTTAGGCTCCTGTTGACATCTCACCTGAGACCCTCGTGGCATCTTTAACCCACATTGCCAAATCCATGACCATTTCTTTCGGTGATCATAATATCCCTTATGGAGAAGAAAGCCACAACCATGCTCTCTACATAACAATGATGACCTAAGGCAAAATTGTGCCTATGGTAATAGTAGATAATAGGTATGCTCTAAACATATGTCCACTGAAGGTAGCCAGATACTTTGGATTAGAGACTTCAAATTTCATTTCGTCAGACCAAGTGGTGAGAGCATATGACAATACCAAGAGGGAAGTTTTGGGAGTGGTGAATCTTGATGTCATAGTTGGACCAGTGACAATGCCAGTCCCATTTTAAGTGATTGACATCCCGGCCTATTTTAATCTCTTACTTACTAGACCATGGATCCACCAAGTGAAAGTAGTTCCTTCCTTCTTGCACTAGAAGTTGAAATTTCCCTATAGTACAAATATCGTAACTGTCCAAGCTGATGTACATGGAAGAGTGACATTCCAAGATCTATGCCAATCCTAGAAATCAAGCCTAAACCATCTGCCATTCCTCTATCTGGCTTCTCATTTGATACCATCCAGTTCATTCAAGAGGAAGGTAAAGAGTTTGTTCCTTTCAACTTTGATCCATATAGTAACGTGGCAGTAGCTAACATGATGAAGAAAATGGATTATTTGCCAAGTTTGGGACTTAGAAGAAACCAACAAGGGATTCCCAATTTCCTGAGTATGCCACTGCCACTCCTCCTTTCGGTCTTAGCTACATACCCAAACCTGAAGATATCGCAGAATTGGAGGAAAGGGCCAAACAGAGAGCTAAGCCCAAAAGGCAAGGTGAGACTTATGATTGGCCTATGCGCCCTATTTCAAACTCTTAATGGGTATTTTGCAAAAGATGGAAAAGATTTCCCTTACTATGGCTTTCCTGAACCATGGTTCTATCCTATTTCTAAGCAATTGATCTCTAGTTTTGAAATTTTCTTTGATATTAGGCTCAACCTAGAGGAGTACGAGCCCATCTATCAATTGAAGGAGGATTGGGAAGTAAGCATGGAGCCCTCTCTTTTTGAGACCATCCATATGATCACAAGCCACCAAAAACTTGATCCCACTAAGCCCATTCAACCATCCCAAGCATCGCTGAATAACTGGTATTATGAGAAGAGCATTGGTCCTGTTGTGTCGTCAGCTGAGTCCTTTGAGTTTGAGTCTGAGTCCAAGTCCTCTGAATCCGAGTATGAGTCTATCGAGTCTTTCTTATATGATTTTATAACCCGTCTCCCAGGCTTGTCCTTTCAAACTAATGTAAACTATGATGATGGGGCCTTTATTTTCAAAAAAATAAACTAATTTTCTGCTTATTTTCCTAATTCTCTATGCTCAACTTCATCTGACTCATCATTAAATGAGAAATCTAAAAAAGAAAAAGAAAATAAAAAATAAATAAAAAATGAAAAAGGCAAAGAATCAATCAATAATGGCATAAAGGAGAATCCTAAAATTACATACATTGCATCTGCATATTCTGGCACAAAGGCATTAATTGAAAAAATTCAGGAATTCATAGACTGTTTTGCATGGAAGCCCAAGGACATAGTGGGGGTAGATCCAAGCATAGTAGTTCATAAGATCCCAACTTATGAGCATGTGAAGCTTGTAAAGCAAAAGCTGAGAAGAATGAAGGCATAATGGTCTCTAAAGATCAAAAAGGAGGTTACTAAGTTGCAAGATAATGGGTTTATCAAACCCATCACTTACCCCTCATGGTTGGCCAACATAGTGCCTGTTTCTAAGAAGGATGGAAAGGTCTAGATGTGTGTTGAATATAGGGACCTCAATAAAGCCTACCCAAAGGATGATTTCCCTTTGCCTCATATCGATTTACTTATGGATCGCATGGCTGGTGCATTAGTGGTCTCCTTGACTGATCTTTATGCGAGCTATAACTAGATCCAAGTCTATGCTCCTGATAAGGAAAAGACATCCTTTGTGATAGAATAGGGTTCCTATTGCTATCCGATAATGCCTTTTGGTTTGAAGAATGCCGAGGCAACTTATCAAAGAATGGCCATTACTATATTCCACAACATGATGCATAAGGATATCAAGGTATATGTGGACGACATGGTCATAAAGTTTGAAACTCCTGAAGGTCATTTTGAACTTTGGATCAATTCTTCATAAGGCTCAGATAGTACAACCTCAAGTTGAACCCAACTAATTGCCTTTTCAATACCTATTTAGGTGTATTTTTGGGGCACCTAGTTAGCCAAAGAGGCATAGAGGTAGATGATATGATGCAAATTGGTATAACTAAACTAATGAAATAATAATTTGTTTTATGTGTGTATGCATTCATTTCATTATATATTAGTGCATTTAACTTTGTTTTTAAGTTTTGAAGTGTTTCTTAGCAAATATCAAGTTTGAAGGGTGTAATGCTTGAAGAAGGAGGCTTTTTGCAAGGCTAAGATAAAGAGACAGAGTGTGCCAACTCGTGACCCACTGTGCTGACTCGTGATAGTAGTATTTTGTGCTGACTCATGCCCCTCTATGCCGACTAGTGACAGTGATCTTCGGTGCCGAGTCGTGCTTCCCCTGTGCCGAGTAGTTACAGCACCCTTTCATGACATCCCTTCACAAACACTCCTTTTTGTAAAAGGCATCACTTGGGACAACTTGAGGCTTATAAATACATGTGTTTGGACTCACTTTAGGGGATCTTAAGTTAGTATTTGATAGCTTTTAATTACAAATACTTAGTGTAAATTCAAGTGATATAATTAGTCTAAGATTGAAGAAATTTCAAGAGGTTCAAGGAAGCATTCAAAGGCTACTTTCTACAAAGTAATTTTTTGAAGAAGGAGTGAAGAAAGCATCATCAAGTTTCCTTTCCCTTGTCTCTTTGACTTGTTCCTTTAATGTTCTACTTGTCTTTTTGTCACTACTTTGTCATTAACACTATGGACTTACACTAAGTTTAAGTTATTTGAATTGCAATGAAGTTTTGATATTAACTACTTTATTTTCTATATTCATTGAAAGATTTAATTTCAATTGAGTACTTAATTATGTTGTGTATGCTTGATCACCATATATAACTTGTTAATCAATTTATTCATGATGAGAGTTGGGATGACTTTGTGGAAAAGCAATTGAAGTTACTTAGGGGTTAGGATAGTACTTGGAGACAAGCAATCTACTCTAAGGGGATAAAAGGAAATGACATGAAATTTAATGGTTTTGTTCTATCTCTATAATGACATGAGAATGCTTATATACTCTATATCAAAATACTTTTAATTGACAATGAGAATTGCTTTTAAAACTTTAGGTCATGTTCTCAATCTTTGTATGCATATAACTCTTATAACTAAAATCAATCCGGATTTGTAATTCTAATAACTAACATTCTTTATTCATAAATTAGGATAATAATAATAGAATTTAGTTTAGATATAAATCCCTTTTTAATATTGTGTGCCTATCCATCTTAGTATCTATTTGGTTAATATAAGATTCCTCAAATTCCCTAAGTTTGACACCCTACTCACTCTATACTTAGTCTTAGAGACTAGGGTATTAAATTTGACCCGTATTAAATTTTGGCACCATTGCTGAGGAATTTGATTTGAATTTTTATTAATTTAGAATAGTGAAAAGTTGTTTTAGGCTTTTGTTTTCTGATTTTGATTTCATTTCTACTTTGTTTCTTTTTCTGTTTAGTTAAATATGAGACGTAGTAGAAGTTCTAATGATCTTCTACCAATTGATCCTAAAATTAAATGAACTTTGCGTGCTTTACATAGAATTAAAGACAAAGAGAAGAAGATCAATGCAACCTTAGCGAAATGGCTAGAGAAAGACAAATGTTAGGCAATTTTGCTATGCCCAACATCACAAGCAGTTTATGAGGGATTGTGGCTCCTTCCATTACAAACAACAACTTTAAAATCAAGCCAAGCATCATTCAAATGGTGCAAAACAATTAGTTTGGTGGTTTGCAAGGGGAGGATCCATATGCTTACATTTTGACATTCCTAAATGTATGTGCAACTTTTAAAATTAATGGAGTATCAGATGATGCAATCTGATTGAGGCTTTTCCCTTTCTCAATTAAGGAGAAGGCTCAGTTATGGTTGGCTAGTCTACCAAGTGAATCAATCACCACTTAGGATCAATTGAAGCAGGCATTCCTTCAAAAGTACTTCCCACTATACAAGACTGCAAAATTCCGCAATGAGATCACCACTTTCAAGCAAAACTCAAATTAATTCTATTGAAAATACTAATGTTGTTTGTGAATTATGTGAAGGCCCCCACCCTTTTTCCCAATGTAGTCCTGGTTCCAATGAGGAAGTAAATTATGTGCAAGGGGGATATAACCAAAGAATGGGTATGAACTCAAACACTTATAACCCTTAATGGAAGAACCACCTTGGTTTTTCATGGTCTAACCCATCCTCCCAATTGAACCCAACTATGAACCAAAATTTCAAACCACACAACCCATCAGGATTTCCTATGAAGTAACCTTATATCCATACCCCACCCAAATCTAACCTTGAAACCCTTATGGAGCAATTTATTAGAACACAAATTTCCATCAATAAATAAAGTGAGGAGCAATTTAAGCAAATTAATTCCAAAATTGATCAACTTGCTATTCACAACCAAATTTTAGAAACCCAAATTTCCTAATAAGCCTCTTCTTCTAACTCTAAACCAGTAGGCAACCTACCTAGTCAACCGGAATTTATACAAAGAGAAATTTGCCAAGCAATTACCCTTAGAAGTGGAAAAATGGTTGAAAACACTACTAATAAGGGTAATGATATCATAATAGATGATGAAGAATAAAGATTAGAGGTTGACAAAGGCAAGGGAGTTAATGATAACTTGGGTACTAATGAAAAGGAAAATGTTATACCACTCGAAGTTAATGAACCTAAGGTAGACCTTAAAACCTTACCTTTCCCTCAAAGGTTCATAAGGAGAAACCTAGATAAAAAATTTGGCAAATTCCTTAAGTATCTTAAAGATATTACCATTACCATTCCATTTGTGGATGCTATAAGGGGTATGTTGGCATGGGGAAAATTTTTAAAGGATATGGTCACCCATAAAAGTAAATTAGAAGACTATGGTTTAGTTTCTTTGGTTGACGAATCTAAAGCCATGTATTCTAATTCCCCACCTAAGCAAAAAGATCTAGGATGCTTCACCGTCCCTTGTATGATTGGAGGTAAGTATTTTGATAAGGCTCTTTGTGATATTGGTGCTAGCGTTAGCTTAATGCCTTATTCTATCTATTTGAGACTTGATTTGGGCAAACTTAAGCCCATTAACATGTGCCTTTTAATGGCAAAAAAAACTATTACTTATCCACTTGGCATTCTTGAAAATGTGCCAACGAAAGTGGGTAAATTTATTATTCTTACTAATTTTGTTGTACTAGATATGGAGGAAGAACTTGAGATCCCAATCTTCTTTAGAAGACCGTTCTTAGTAACAGTAGGTGCTATTATCGACATGAAGAAAGGTAAGATTACTTTTGTGGTAAATAACGAATTTATGGATTTTGATGTTCTTAAGATGATGAAATCTTCACCTATGGAAAGAGTTAGTAGAATTGACTCTATAGACTTTATTGATGAATGTACAAATGAGGTCAAATATGAATGCATAAGTCAAGACCCTATTTCCCTTTACCAAGTGCAAGAAGAAGAGGTAAATCTTTTAGAGACTACTTCACATCATCACTCCTTCCGACCTTTTAGATTTGAACCTCTAGAGAGAAATGATGACCAAAACCCTTCTTCAAATGAAGAAGTAAGTTTTGAACTCAAGCCTTTGCCATCAAATTTAAAATATGCATTCCTTGATTCTAAGTCAAATTTTCCTTTTATTGTGAATTCATCTTTGTCTTTAGAGAATGTTAATCTCTTATGTAAAATGTTGCTTAGACATAAGGATGCCATTGGTTATTCTTTGAGTGATCTAAAGGGTATTGGCCCAAATATTTGCATGCATAGGATAAATTTAGAAGATAATGCTAAGCCTTCCATTAAAGATCAAAGGAGACTTAATCCAACCCTTAAGGAAGTGGTCAGAAAAGAAGTCACTAAATTGCTTGATAATGGAATTATATACTCCATTAGTGATAGTAAATGGGTAAGTCCCCTTTAAGTTGTCCATAAAAAGGGCAGCTTGACCGTTATTAAAAACGAATCAAATGATTTAATACCCATCAGAACTATCACAAGATGGCGTATGTGCATTGACTATAGGAGGTTGAACAAAGCAACCAAGAAAGACCATTTCCCATTACTATTCATTGACCAAGTTTTGGAAAAATTAGCAAATTTTTCTTATTTTTGCTATCTAGATGGTCTTAGTGGTTTTTATCAAATCCCAATATATCCTGAAGACCAAGTAAAAACTACTTTCACATGCCCTTACAGTACATTTGCATTTAGACGTATGCCATTTGGTTTGTGCAATGCGCTTGCAATGTTTCAAAGGTGCATGTTTTCTATTTTTAGTGATTTGATAGATGATTGTGTCGAGGTTTTTATGGATGATTTAGTATATATAGAACTAACTTTGAAAATTGCAAAAGTTCTTAACAGATGTAAAGAGCATGGACTAGTATTCAACTAGGAGAAGTGTCATTTTATGGCATAAGAAGGAATAGTATTGGGGCATATGGTATCAAGGAGAGGCATTGAAGTTGATAGAGAAAAAGTAGAGGTGATCACAAATCTGCCACCACCAAAGTGTGTCAAGGATATAAGAAGTTTTTTGGGACATGTTGGCTTCTACAAAAGGTTTATTAAGGACTTTTCTAAAATCACCAAGCCATTATGTAAATTGCTTGCAAAGGAGGCCACTTTTGAGTTTGATGATGCTTGTAATAAAGCATTTAAAACATTAAAAAAGGCTCTTACATCAGCACCAATTTTACAGCCACCTAATTGGGAGCAACCTTTTGAAATAATGTGTGATACAAGTCACTTCGTGGTTGGGGCGGTTCTTGGGCAAAGAAAATAAGGTAAGCCTTATGTGATCTACTATGCAAGTAAGTTACTTGATGATGCTTAAATCAACTACACCATCATAGAGAAAGAACTAGTTGCTATTGTTTATGCATTTGACAAATTCAGAACATATTTAGTGGGACAAAAGGTAATTGTCTATTCCGACCATGCTGCTCTAAAATATCTCTTAAGTAAAAGGATGCAAAACCAAGGCTCTTATGGTGGATTCTAATGCTCCAAGAATTTTATTGGGAAGTGAGGGATAAGAAAGGAAGTGAAAACCTTATAGCAAACCGTCTATCTAGGCTTGATCAAGAAGAATTGAAGAAACACGATGATGGGATACCAATAAATGAAACTTTCCATGGTGAGCATTTGTTTAATGTTGTATCAAAAGAACTTCCATGGTTTGCTGATATAGCCAACTTTTTATAAGTGGTGTTCTTCCCTATGGTATGGATTATAGACAAAGGAAGAAATTCTTACATGACAGTAAATTCTATTATTGGGAAGAACCTTTGCTCTACAAAAGATGTACAGATGGGCTAATAAGAAGATGTATTCCTTAAGATGAAATCCAAGATGTATTGAGGCATTGTCATTCATTGAATGTGGACGGACACTATAAGACGTCAAAAATAGCCTTCAAGGTACTTTAATGTGGTTTTTGGTGTCTACACTATTTAAGGATGCTAGAGACTTCGTGCTTACATGTGATAAATGCCAACGGATGGGTAACATCTCTAGAAGGAATGAGATGCCTCTAAATGGTATTCTTGAAGTGGAACTCTTTAATGTTTGGGGTATGGACTTTATGGGTCCTTTCTCTAGTTCTCTTGGCTATAAGTACATTTTGGTAATGGTGGATTATGTATCCAAATGGGTTGAGGTAGTACCTACCATCACCAATGATGCTAAGGTCGTTAAGAAAATGTTTAAAAAGGTAATCTTTCCAAGTTTGGTACTCCAAGGGCATTAATTAGTGGTGGGGGTTCCCATTTTTGCAATCAAGTTACAAAAAGCCTCTTAAAGAAGTATAGAGTTACCCATAAAGTCGCTACTCCATACCACCCACAAACAAGTGGGCAAGTCAAGGTAAGCAATCAAGAGATCAAATGGATTTTGGAAAAGACGGTTTCTTCTTCTAGGAAAGATTGGGCATTGAAGTTGGATGATGCCCTATGGGCATATAGGACAACCTTTTAAGACCCCAATCGGCCTTACACCATATCAGTTAATTTACAGTAAGTCTTGCCACTTGCCCATAGAATTTGAACATAAGGCCTATTAGGCAACAAGGGCATTGAATTTTGACATGAAGAAGGCAAGAAAGAAAAGGCTACTACAACTCAATGAATTGAAGGAATTAAGGTTGAATGCATATGAGAATGCAAGGTTGTATAAGGATCGTATAAAGCTATGGCATGACAAGAATATTGTTAATAGAGACTTTCATGAAGGTGAACTTATCTTACTTTATAATTCAAGATTAAGGTTATTTCTGGGCAAATTAAAATCAAGATGGTCTGGTCCTTTTAAAATTGTCAAAGTTTGTCCTTATGGAACCATCAAAATTATTAATGATAAGGGAGAAATCTTCAAGGTTAATGGCCATCATCTCAAGCCATATTTGATTGGTGAAGTATTTGAAAAAAGGAGTTCAATTCCCCTATCTATACCTTAATTTGGAAAAGGTTAGGTCAAGCTATAGACAATTAAATATAGCAAGGTATTGTTTACATATTTTTAATATTTATCTTTGGTATTTATCTTTAATTTTATTTTATGTTATTTCATTTCTTTTCACCTCATTATAGTTTTTGTAGTATTTTCTTTCTTATATTTTCATAATTTATAATTTAATCTTCTATAATACATTTTTATTAATACACATACATAAAAAAAAAAAACAACACAGAATTGGGTTGTGCCGAATCATTCATGACAGAACTAGGAGGTGCCGACTCGTCCCAATGGTGCTGACTCGTGCTCCCTCTTCCTTCCACCAATTTTTCTATTTTTCTATTTTTATTTATTTATTTTTAAACCCTAACCCTAGTTTTTAATTAATATTTCTTTTACTTCATATTCTATTTTCCTTTCCCTCTCTTATATCTTTCACATGATTCTACTTTTCAAATCATAATTTCAATTTCTAAAACCTGAAAAGTTACATCCTTTCCCAGTACATGTCATGTCTTTTCATCTCTTACACTTTTTTCTCTTCTAAAACCCCACACGTTACCTTCTCATCATTTAACACCCAACAGTTCATTTTCTTTTAACACCCTACTCTCCCTAGTATCTTCTTCTTTCCTTTCTAGTCATCTCTCCTTCCTCATCCATGAAATTCTCTCCTCCCATTCAAACCGAATACATTTTTTACTATGGGTAAGTCCAAAGCTTTTACTTCTTTAAGACAACATAATGAGGAGCAAGAGAAGAAAATCTGGCCACCATTTACAAAGTTCCCTATCCTTTCCCATGAAGAAGGTGATAGATTCATAATCCTTAAGATTAGGGGCATCATTGGTTGTAAGTATATTCCTTCATCTCTCCTTAATGATATAGATATGCATGACTCTTTGAATCAATTATTGACTAATTGTGGGCTTAAGAAATTTGTTTCTATGCAAGCATATACTTATGTTGAGTTAATTACAGAATTCTATACATCTTTGGAAGTGAAACCAAATGATTCTCATATACTTGAATTTCGGTTGTTAGGGAAGAAACACCAACTTACATAATCCTTCATGTATAAGGTTTTTGGATTTAAGAAAGATGGTATGTGTGATCCTCCAAAGTCTTTTAGTGTGAATGAATTTTGGACCTTTTTAACTGATTTGTAATCCTCTTTTCAACCAAAGAAGGGTAAGGCAATGTTTATTAAAGATTTAAAATTCTGGTTATTGCACAAAATTCTTGCTTGTGTTGTTTTCCATAAGTATGAATTTAATAGGGTTTCTGCATAAGAATTATTTCTAATGTGGTGTATTCATACTAAAAAGCAAGTGTGTTGGACTTATTGGATTTTTAATCAACTTTTAACTTGTGTAGCCCGTAAAGATGCTCCACTCACTCATGGTCATGTTGTTACAATCATTGCTAAATCTCTCAATATTAACCTTGATGATTTTCACCATGTTGTTAAGTGTTTTTATTTTACTAAGCAAGCTTTTATAAGAGGTGAAGTAGTGGATGCTTCTTTTAACTTAATTCCGACAAGGTCTCGATCATGTTGGAGAGGGTTGGCATAAGATGAAACTGACCAATTAGATGAAGAAAATGTTGGGGAGGAACAATCTAGTGAAGAAGAAACTCACCATGAGGAGCAACCTACTCATAATCTTCCTCCATCTTTGAATGAGCTAAGTGGTGGAAGTAGCTCATCAAATAGGGAGACATAACATTTAAAGTAAATTTTAGAGAATCAAGAAATAATGCAACACCAATTGAATGATATGGAGACTTGGCACCACTAAATTGATTGCCGCCAATATAACATGGAGTATAAGATGAAACAATTCTTTAACCAATCTGGCTATAACATCCAGTCTCCTCCATCTCCATCACTAGATTGAGGGAGTGCTTCTTTCCTTTCCTTTATATTTGGGATTCACATTAAGGGCAATGTGAAGTTTAAGTATGGGGGAGGGATAGAATTAGGATTTTGTTTTTATTGCTTTGCATCCAATGTTTATCTGTTTTACATGTTTTTGCATGTTTGTCTTGTTAGTCTAGTTTTTACCATTTATATCAAAGTTCCAAAATTTTAAAACTTTAATGCTCATTACTTAGTTTCTCCATATTTTACTCATTTATATCTTAGTCAGGTTTCCTTTTAAGTTTTGGAGTTACTCTATTTTAAAAAAAATTTTTGATGATTGATTTTGAAATTTTAAGTCTTTTATAGCATTTGTCATGTTTTTGTCTTTTTATCTCAATCTTATTACTTCTAAGGTTTCTAATTTCCTAGTCAACTTTCTGGTTATGCTAAAATGTCAAAATTGAGATAAGTTAGGTCTCTGAATTCTATTGGGTTGAATTGCCTAAAGGAAACTTTAGCCATAATATAAGTGGTGCATTTAGTCAATAATGGGTGAGGGCACTAAAAAGAAATATGATTATATTAAAAAAAAAAAAAAGAGAAGAGAATTCTTTGCTTAAGTATTATGCATATTAAGTAAGTTGGGTACGGATGAGTTTGCTCCTTAGTCGCATTCAATTCCAAAGATATGTATGGTGTCACTAGTGAATATGTATGTTAAGTAAGTTGTGTGCAGATGAGTTTACTCCTTAGTGGCATTCAATTCGAAAGATGTACATGATTTCACTAGTATAAAATAATAATAATAAGAATAGCAAAATATGTGTCTAAAAATACCATGAGACTAGTTGCATTTGTGCATGTGCTTACTTATATCCCAAGGGTTATTTGAATCTATAGAATTCTTAACTTAATACATGGATATTTTGACTAACAAAGCATGATTAGGACCTTGACTAAATAATTAATAACTTTGTTCTTGATAGGAATGAGATAAATAAACAAACTCAAAGCTTATACTATAAGACTTATCACCCTTTACCATTGTTGGACATTAAAAATTATTTCATCAACACATTAGCTCTATACTCCTTGAACAACTTAAATTTAACTTAGTCAAGATTGCTACATTTTGTTTTGAAGAAACTAAGTACTTTCTCTATTTTTCTTTTCCCTTTTGTTCTTGCTTCAGGGCAAGCAAGGTTTAAGTATGGGGGAATTTGTATGATGCAATTTGGTATAACTAAACTAATGAAATAATGATTTGTTTTGTGTGTGCATGCATTCATTCAATGATAAATTGGTGCATTTAACTTTGCTTTTAAGTTTTGAAGTGTTTCTTAGCAAATATCAAGTTTGAAGGGTGTAATGCTTGAAGAAGGAGGCTTTTTACAAGGATAAGAAAAAGAGACAGAGTGTGCCGACTCGTGACCCACTGTGCTGACTCATGACAGTAGTATTTTGTGTCGACTTCATGTCCCTCTGTGCCAACCATAGTGACAGTGATCTTTGGTGCCAAGTCGTGCTTCCCCTATGCTGAGTAGTTATAGCACCCTTTCATGACATCCCTTCACAAACACTCCTTTTTGTAAAAGGCATCACTTGGGACACTGTGAGGCTTATAAGTACATGTGTTTAGCCTCACTTTAAGGGATGTTAAGTTAGTATTTGATAGCTTTTAATTACAAATACTTAGTGCAAATTCAAGTGATATAATTAGTCTAAGATTGAAGAAATTTCAAGAGGTTCAAGGAAGCATTCAAAGGCTACTTTCTACAAAGTAATTTTTCGAAGGAGTGAAGAAAACATCATCAAGTTTCCTTTCCCTTGTCTTTTTGACTTGTTCCTTTGATGTTCTACTTGTCTTCTTGTCACTACCTTTGATGTTCTACTTGTCTTCTTGTCACTACTTTGTCATTAACACTATGGAATTACACTAAGTTTAAGTTATTTGAATTGCAATGAAGTTTTGATTTTAACTACTTTATTTTCTATATTCATTGAAAGATTTAATTTCAATTGAGTACTTAATTATGTTGTGTATGCTTGATCACCATATATAACTTGTTAATCAATTTATTCACAATGAGAGTTGGGATGACTTTGTGGAAAAGCAATTGAAGTTAATTAGGAGTTAGGATAGTACTTGGAGACAAGCAATCCACTCTAAGGGGATAAAAGGAAATGACATGAAATTTAATGGTTTTGTTATATCTCTATAATGACATGAGAATGCTTATAGACTCTAGATCAAAATACTTTTAATTGACAATAAGAATTGCTTTTAAAACTTTAGGTCATGTTCTCAATCTTTGCATGCATATAACTCTTATAACAAAAATCAATCTGGATTTGTAATTCTAATAACTAACATTCTTCATTCATAAATTAGGATAATAATAATAGAATTTAGTTTAGATATAAATCCCTTTTTAATATTGTATGCCTATTGATCTTGGTATCTATTTGGTTAATATAAGATTCCTTAAATTCCCTGAGTTCGACACCCTACTCACTCTATACTTAGTCTTAGAGACTAGGGTATTAAATTTAACCCACATCAGTAGATTCGACTAAGTCTAAGGAAATTATAGAAATGCCTCCCCTTAAAACTAAAAAGTAGATTAGAGATTTCCTGGGTCGCCTACAGTATATCAGCCACTGCGTTGCATAACTGGCAGATACCTACTGGCCGATTTTCAAACTACTAAGGAAAGGAGCCTCTAAGCAGTAGAATTAAGAATGCCAAAAAGCCTTTGATAGAATCAAGCAATACCTCTTGAACTCACCAATACTGCAATCTCCAAGGCCAGGTCAGCCATTATTACTCTATTTATCAGTAACTTCAGAAGCTTTAGGTGCAATGCTTGCTCAAAATACCCCAGACTCACACAAAGAGAATGCCATTTACTATTTAAGCAAACATATACTAGTGCATGACCTTAGGTATAACCAAATCGAGCAATTATGCTTATCCTTGGTCTGGGTATGCCACAAGCTGTAACACTACCTATGCTCATACACAACTCATGTGTTAGCTGACAGGAGCCCCTTGAAATTCCTTTTAGAGAGGCTGCTTCTTCGCAGCAAGATGGCAACATTTAACCTAAAGTATGTCCCAAGAAAAGTAATTAAAGGAAGCACAATTGTTGATCAACTGCTGCTGCCTCTGTGGAAGGAGAAGTATTTGAGCCTGAGTTTCATGATGAGGACATCTTATTATAAATCCCAAAGTATGGAAGCTATTATTTAATGGTGCCTCCAATAGTAAGGGCTACAAAACTGGTATAGTTCTGGTTACTCCTAAAGGAGATCATTTGCCTATAGCAATCAAGCTAGCATTCAAGGTAACCAATAATGAAGCAGAATAAAAGGCATACATATTTGATCTAGAGGTGGCCATTAATATGAGAATAGACTACTTGGAGGTTTACGGCGATTCTAATCTCATTATTTCCCAAGGTCTCAGTAAGTGGAAAATTAGAAAAGAGTGTTTGATTCCTTACCATCAATGCTTAAATGACTTAGCTAGGAATTTTCATGAACTCTCCTTTCACTATTTGCCAAGGGCAAAGAATCAATTCACCGATACTCTAGCTACCTTAGCCTCAATGCTAGACATGAGCGATAATGAGATACACAGGCCTATTGCCATCAAAGTAAAATGGCAGCTTGGATATTATACCATGTGCATGAATCTTCAGCTGGCTAATGTGAAGCCTTGGTATTGGGATATCCTCAATTACATCCAGAATGGTAAGTATCCAGAAGGAGCCTTGAAAGCTTATCGGAGAACCTTAAGGCAGTTGTCTGCTGGTTTTATACCTAATGGCGATGTGTTGTATAAAAGAGCTTCGGATAATATCCATCTGCGATGTGTGACCAAAGAAGAAGCCTAGCAAATTATAGAGTGGATCCATTGCAAAGAGGAAGGCCTATATAGGAATGGTGTAGCTTTGGTATTAAAGATAGTGAATCTGGCCTACTTTTGGCTAACCATGAATGAGGACTATGCAGAGTATGTGCAAAAATGTCACAAATGTTAGATTTTTGCTAAGCTCTAACATCAGACCCCTGATCCTTTGAATCTGATAGCAACACCATGGCTTTTTACTACCTAGGTCATATATGTCATTGGGATGATTTCCTTAAAGTCTTCCAGTGGACATGAGTACATTCTAGTGGCCATAGACTACTTTACAAAATGGATTGAAGTAGCACCATATCAAGTTCTAAATGCAAAGAAGGTGGCACACTTCATCCAAACCAATATCCTTTATCAATTTGGAACCCCTTTTGAAATAATCACGAATAATAGCTCTCACTTTCAAAAGGAGGTAGTCTGCCAACTGCAAACAAAAAAGATTCAACATCACCACTCCTCTCCCTATCGACCACAGACCAACGGCACAATTGAGGCCGCTAATAAGACCATTAAGACCATTTTACAGAAAGTCATTAAAAAGTACAGAGACTAGCATGAACAGCTGCCGCTGCTTTATAGGGATATAGAACTACCATTCATACTTTAATAGGGGCAACCCCATATGCCTTGGTATATGAAATGAAGGTTGTACTTCCCATTTAAATGCAAATTAAATCTGCTAGGGTAATGAGGGAAAGCCAGTTAAGTGAAGTAGACTGGATCAAAGAATATCAGGAGCAACTGAATGCTATTGATGAGAAAAGAATGGATGCCTTGTACAAAATCCAAGGCTACCAACAAAGGCTAGCCCAACATTTTAACAAGAAGGTAAAGGACAGGGGCCTGGAGGAAGGGAACTTAGTTCTGAAAGAGATTAGGGTCCCGATCCATGACCCAAGGGGAAAGTTCAGACCAAACTAGGTCGGGCAATATGTACTAAAGAAGATCTTGTCTAGCAGAGGTGCCATTCTTGTGAATATGGACTGAAATGAGTTCTCCAATCCCTGTAATTTAGATCAACTAAAAAGATACTTTGTCTGAAGACTACATTTGCATTCTTACTATCTATTTTTCTATTTAAAGCAATGTAATCAAAACTATGTGGACCTGATTCTCCCTGAAAAATAACAAAAATGATGATGATAACTATAAGGGATATGTAGGCAGCCCAACTCAGGTGCGGTCCAAAGCTTAATATGAAAACATTTTGTTTGCATCACGATTTCATCTCCTCTATGCCCAATGCATCATCTGGTTCTTTTGTCCAAACAAAATAATAATAATAATAATAAATGATAAATAAAGAAAAGAAAATGCTTGCTAAGTTGAAAACCCAAAAGGGTGGTTTAGGCAAAAATTAGAGCAAAAATAAAGGTATCTCATATAATGATGATCAAATTTCACAAGAGCATACAATCCATCATCACAAAAAGGATAGCCTCTATCTATGCCTGCTGCTTGTCCTATGGTCATATTAGCTTAGAAGAGTTTACAAAAAAAGAAACCCGTAGCTCGTGTCAGAATAATAATCAAAAAATAGGCAAACAACTACCTCTACCTAGTCAATCCTCCTCCTCCTCCTCCTCCTCCTAGGATAGATGTCTCCCTCAAAATCAGAACCTGCCATTATCTCCTCAATCATCACACCTCTAGTCCTAGTCTCTATGTCCTCTATAACATCAATAGTCAGAACACTTGTAATACCAGAATTGCTCCTCTCAGTAGTGCCTAAAACTCTCTTCTGAGAGCTAGTAGCCCTTAAACTACTAGCTATAGTCGTCCTATGAGTCAAAGTCGCTACTGCTGGAGTCCTTCTCTGTACTCTAGCAATAGCAGTCTTCCTCTGTGCACTCACTGCTGTGGTCCTCCTTTGTGCAACCAAAGTAGTGTCACCCTAGCATCTAATCATAGTGAAAGTCCTCCGAGTCACCTCTATTGCAGTCTGAGTCACCACCGCAGCCTGTAGAGTCAGTCTCTCTGTGGAACCTCTAGTCTATCTCTTAGGTCGGGTCACCTCCCCTACCTGGGCGGTGGTCTCCTAGTCACTGGTGTCTCTGATAGCTGCCTTCTTTATCTCATCACTCTTAATCTCCATGAGTAATGCAGCTCAGTGCTCTCTCTTGATCGGCCAGATGGTCTCAATCAACCAACTGCAATACCTCTCAGTAGTACCAAAACCTGCCTCTGGTCTCACTGTATGAACACTCCTTATCCACCCTCCTCTGATGGCCCTGGCAATGGGAGCTATAATTTGAGCATACTCTAAAAAGGGCACAACTAAGGGCACATCCTAAGTTTAACCCATCTACCTCAAGACCCTCGTACCTTGATAGAATGATGTCCACACTAGACCGAGCAAACAAACCACCCGGTACCCATGGCTCATCGTCATGAAGGACCTAATCCCGTACCATAGGCAATGTCAGAGTATGTCCTCTAGGGCAAGCTCTAGGAGCCATCCAATCCACTCCTAGACTGATCCTCGCCTCACCAAGATAGGCTACATATGATATTGGATGGCTGTATACGGACTTTTAGCTAGAGCAGCGACCACCCTCAAGTGGTCCATCAACCATATCTGCAAAATAAACTAAAAATAAAACTCAGACATGCATAAAATATCCATCCCGAAAAGGATAAAAAAACCAACAAATTTCTTTCTCTCACCAAAAGGACTACTAGAGATATAGTCCATCTCTCCAATCCCTGAACAAAGTAGTCGAGACTGAATAATGTCTCTACTAACATGACCCCAATAATAGAGCGACCTGCTCCATCTGTAGTACTAAACTCGCCGCTCTAGCATCTCCCCAACTGACAGACTTAGGAAACCGATATCCAGCCATCAAGCAGAAAACCAATGCTCGCATCCTAAGCCTCTTTATCCCTGCATCACCATGGTCGCTGAGATCATGAAACTCCTCAATAACGGCAGTTAGATTCACCTACCCCTCTATCACTATCCGACTGGCTATGTCTTCCAGCAGAGCTAAAAATTTCTGAAAAACTCTATAGTGCCCAACTTTAAACTCAGGCACTACTAGAATCACCTTCAGATCACTGCCAAGTATGGCACAAAACTCCTCAAATGTGGGGCACAGCTCCTTCATACCCACGCTAAACCAGAAAACTCAGGCCACTGGGTCCCAAAACTGAAAACATGCTCACAAGAAATCTCAGTCCACCCGGACCTCTCTCAATGCTACCATAACTGTAATCCCATATCTGCCTAAATTTGTCTTATCTACTTTGTCGAGTTTTCTCATCCACAGGTGCATATAATGGCTAAAATATGACTCCATATGGAAAGAAGTGAAAAAAAAAAAAAAAGAGAAGAGATAAGAAAAAGTGAAAAAAATTGAGAGAAAGAATAGAGAGTTGATAGATGGGCAGAGTTTTGGCTCTCAAATTGAAAGAAATGGAGGAATCTACCTTTTGAATAGCTGCCCATATATAGGCTTTGAAATGTCAACATTAGAAAGTACATAAAAGCTACAACTAATGGATTTGCCATAAAACCCTGGTGTGGTGCTACAGGTAATATGTGCAGCATCGCATTTGAGTTTTGCAGCTAAATGCATTTAGCCTGTGAGTTGCCGCACAAACCTGATGCAATGCTGCACGTGCTCCACACTACACGACCCTCTACAACGCATCAATCTTCATCCTCTAGCTCTAGAATTGCTATCCTGTACCCCTCAATGCGAACGATAAATGATCTCTTTTTCCCCCTTAGAGCAAAAAGTCTCAAACCACAAAAAAAGAGAGAGAGAGAGAGAGAGAAAGAGAAAGAAAAGAAGAAAAATGGGGCCATTAGAAGTCAAAACATGCATACATCACATTTCATTCATTCTTGCTTGATACCCACATACATCCATAACATGAACATGCATAATAGCGTAGAGAGCATTGGAAGATTTCACAGAGTCATAACATACATAACATAAGCATAGCATATGAATATATCCGTATATATGTCACCCGTAAAAGGGTACTACTTCCCACTAAGGGGAACAAGTGACATAGCTACCTAAGAAAGCTTCATAAAAAGAATAGTACAGAAAAAGTCAGAGCCAACATCGCAGTCACTAAATCACTAGCACCCTCCTCTCCTATGTCTCTAAGGAGCATCCTCATCACCGGCCTTGCGAGCATCAGAAATATTAAAATGTGTCAGCATCCCACCAAGGGCAGCGTCCATCCTGCGAGACACTTTATAGGTCTGGTGAATGAAATCCTGAGGTACCTATTGCAAACAAGATGTTAGGAACTCTGGGTACAAGTGAGTATAAATGCTACCTCTACGAAGATCATTTTTGAATATAGGACAAAATCATAGGACGAACAACATCAAGAAGCTACCATATCCTCAGTGAGCCATCTACCCTATAATATGAAATCTACTCAGGGATGTAGAAGTCCACATCCCAATTTATTGCACCTATACTTAAGCTCAGCCCAGCGCCCCTACTGATATCAGGAATGGGTCCCTAAGAAGTGCTCCCTCTAGGTACCTCATAAGTCGCCTGTATGGTTGGCTCCCTTAGGAGGGTAGACCCAATGGAGGAATGACCTCTCGATGTGATCTCATGTATCAAAAAAGTAGAACAAAAGTCATAGTAGCTTTGGCCAAGGCATTGGTGGATGTACCCTTCGGCGCTATTATAGAGCACAAGGGAAGGACAGATCACAGACCCATATCTCATGTACACTAGTGAGGGCTTTGGGACACACCAGGAACCAACGATTTGGAAGTACACTCTCTCACCCAAGTAGAACAAGCAATGATAGGGTGAGCGCAACAAGAGCTGCCTCCTAGAAATGTGCTCAGCGAAAGTCGCACCTTTAAGACGAAGGCGCTATAACTCTCCAAAAGGCCTTAAAATCTATCACAATGTATACTAAGTAAAATACTTTAAATGTTAAAATAATAGAAAAGGCAAAGTAATGAGTGAAAAACCTCAGGCTCCATCAAATTGTCAAAGAAGGCTCGGAGTGTCAAGACACTGTTATTGTTGGAGTCAAGACCCCAATTAGACTCCACCCATCTCCTCCTAGCAGGAAAATCCCCTGGCCTCTGTCTGATTAATCCAGGAGCTATGAAAGCAAAGTACTCATATGCCCAAAGCTGCTTGCATTAGACAGTCAGAAATCATCAAAGTTGCAAGTCAAAGTACAAGCTAAAGTAGGGAAATGGACCTCCCAGATAGGTGCCGTATCGCCAACAGAAAAGATATTCTCCTGAGACAGTTCCACCATATCATGGTACATAGCGCTAAGCACTGCACCACCCCAATCATACTCTCTCCAGGCATTCAGGTCAACCAAGCTAGCCAAAATGTTAAGATCCACCATATCTCTCATGCTATGGGAGAAAGTGCAACTTGCAATAATCAGCAAACATAGTCGAGCCACTATTGTGTCTGGAACAATCTCACCAGCAGCCGCTGCCCATTTTAGCTTATCTGTCATCAAGGTACGCCTCACTTGAGTGCTATCGCAAGGTGGGTCGAAGCCAAGAAGAGCCTACATCTCATCGGTAGAGAATGTCTATCTCTAGTCACTGCATATGTCAAGAGTCTGAGTCCCAAACTGGATCCCAAATAGCAGATGCAAATCAAGCGGTGTACAAGTCAGCTCCCTACAAGCAAAGTGGAAGGTGTCTGTGGTATTCCACCATCTCTCTGCTAGAGCCTTAATTAGGTTGATATTCAAACGATCTAGGGTCTGCATGCCCAAAAAGTCAATGAACCCAATGGGCTCTAACATTGTAACAACCCACACCCACCCTAGGAATTTTCATGATAAATTGCTTGAATTAGAATCTATTAGGTTAAGTGTGTGCTTGTGTGAAAATTTGTGATCTAAGTGATTGATAAGTATGTGGCATATTAAATTAATTTTAATATGCATAATATGTGTTGCCAATGTGAAATAAATGATTTACATGAAGTGCATTCGCATAAAAGAATTTATTTTAAATAAAATGAATTTTCATGCATAAAATAATTTTTAAGCATAAAATAATTTTATGGGTATTTTTAAAATATTTTTAAATAAATATTTTTGAGGAAAATATTCTAGAATTAAAAAGAAAAATATTATTTTCATTTTAAATCCTTTCAACCAAAATTTTTAAAGAAAAAACCTAAATACCCAAAAGCCCACTACACAAAAATGCTCGTAACCTATTTCATTAAGGATAATAGTGGAAATTCCACTCCAACCCTAATATATATTCTAATTTTAGGCCAAACAAGGGTTTCCAATAGCCATTCCCTTATTCTTTCTGTATTCTAGCAGAAAAACCTCTTAAAATAATTCTCTCTACTGAAATATCGAAAACACTTTACCGTTTCACGATTTCGTGACCGTAATCGTAAGTTTTTATTCTCTTTCGCTTTCTAAACTGTTTTCTATGAAATAAATTATAGGAAAATTATTTTGAACTATTTGATTACTGATTTCTACATATTCAATTCTGTTTGAGTGAAATTTTGGGAGAGAAAATTTATTTTCTACCGAAAACACGATTTTTTCCGCAAGATTTCTCCAAAGGTGAATTCTATAACTTAAAATCACAATTTTATTGCATAAACATCATAAGAGGGGGGGGGGCGCGGGGGGGTGGGTGTGATTTATACTTGTTTGCATTCTAAACTGATTTTTGATTTGTTTTGATGAAAAATATTGCATGAAATAATATTTCTGCATATTTCTGTGATGACCGAAAAGTTTCGAAAAACAAAGGAGTTCAAGGTTTTCGTGTTAGGACTTGGAAATTCAAAATTTTTATTCTTTCATGAATACATGGCTGCAGATTTGTATGAATTGGTGTTCTAATATGATATGTGTTTTGTTTAGATGAAAAATAATGACTTGAATCATGTGTCTGTTTATCGCTGAAATAAATGAAATGCACGAAAAGCACGGAAACTCATGATTTTTCACCTAAGCCTTTGAACTTAGAATTCTTCTGTATAAACCCTATCTATGGCTGCTGATTTGTGAGGGAATGTATTCTAAACTAATATTTTCAATGATTAAATGAAAAATAATGGTTTAAACAACCTATTTGCATATTTCTGAAATGACCGGAAAACACCGAAAATAAGAAAACTCATGTTTTGTGCACTATAATGCAAAAGATGGAATTTTTATATATTAATGGCACCAATAGTGGTCGATTCTTATGGATTTAAGTTCTAAAATGATTTTTGTTATGTTTACATGAAAAATCTTAGTTCAAACTATATTTTTACATATTTCTGAAATAAACGGAAAACACGAAAAGAAAAAGAATTTGGTTTCACCTTAATGATGCATTTGGCCTACATGAACAATTGTGTCCAAATGTTTATAAATTTTATGTGATGTGTCTTGGTGAATGTTGACATGTATGTATGTATAATAGATGATGAAATTGCATGTTAGTTGAAGGTATGATCCTAGATGAGCTAAATGCATTATGGTATACTTAAGGTATCTTAACCTTATATTGTGGTTAGAATGCAAATGTGATTGAGGAATTTGGAACTAGATGTCATAAAGACTTGATGATGAATATATGATTATGAGTTAATGAAGTAAAGGGGATCATAAGAGTTAAGCACGATGTTTGTAGGATTAATTGTTAAGTTGACATGCATGGAAGTGTAAAGTGAACTAAGATAATTAACAAGTGAATTGATATTGGGGTAATGATAATGTGATGACCTTAAAAAGGTATTGATATGATTGCAATGTGTTTACATGTAAGCCTATAAGGCCTAGATATGCAAGACTTATAAGTCAACGTGATATGTGCAAGTGATGAGTACACCTATGAGTGAACTCTAATGTGTATGCTATATATGTATGGGTAGTTATGGGATAGGAACATCATGAGTAAATAAAATACTAAGTATTAAATCAAATATTATGTTAGAGTTTGAGGAGCCTTAGAAGTGCAAAGAGGACTATGAGTACTAGGAGCAAAGGAACCCCAAGGTGAGTAAACACCGTATTCATGTAATAAGTGTAAACAACATTTTGTTGTGTTACAAGAATGTGATATATTGTTATATGAACCTTTGTGATCTTTGAAACCTAAGTTCTTTCTATTTTAAATTTTATGATTTCTTTGTTAAGCTTGGGTTGCCAAAGGACATTTGGTCCAAAACTATTTTGTTATCCAATGAGAACTTATTTGTGAATGACACCCTAACTTGTATTCTTTCTGGAACTACACTTTCATTGAATTATTATTGAAAGCCAGACCACTGTTGTTATTGAAATACATGTTATTGTTACCTTATGTGATATTGTTAATTGTGTTTACCAATAGCTCTAGCTATAGTACCTTTACCCTTTATACAGAATCCTCGTGCCGATGCGGGTAATCATTAGAACCTGTGCACATGGTCTTAACCCGATGGATAGGGGTAGTGTATCCACCTTAGCTAGAAGGGGCAGTTCTAGCCATGGAGCCTAATCAATTTCATGCTTTCTAAGTGATGGGAGTTGGAATTTGGCAAAGGCCACCTCTCCTCGATGTGTTTGGAGTGAATTGAGTATAGTCTTCACTCCATAAGTGTTATAAGTGTGATTTCTGCAAACTTGCTAAATTGAACCCTTGCTAAAGTGAAACCTAATTCATGAGTTATAAACCATGAACTATGTGTATAAGCTATGTGTTTCCTTTCAAAGGAATATGTGATAATGTATGTGCCTTTTTGTTTACTCATTGAGATCATCTATCTCACCCATTTTCCTTGTGTGGTTCCAGTTGAGCAAATATGAGGAGGCAAGGTGATGGCTCAAGCATTCTACTTCACTTGGGGAATTCCTTGTCCGACTTATCAATAATACTATGTTTATGAAGTCTTGTCTTTAGATGCTCCGAGAATGTTAATTGATACTCATAGAGATTTATATTATTCTCCTTATGGATTTATATGTAACGATTTACTTTAAGTCTTCCGCAAATTATGGTATTTATGTAAATGTTTTAAATGAGTTAATGAAGAAGGTTTGGTAAGATCCTAGGCATGATTGTTATATGTTAATGGGTTCTACGGGTGTGGGTGACCTTATGTCTCCCCATGTTCTAGGACCGTCGTATCTCATAAGGTTGGGATGTGACAAACATGGCCCTGATAACACTGCTAGGGGAGGCGCACCTAATCACCTCGCTAAGGTTACTGCGGCTGCCCCTATTCCTAATCATCTATGCCTATAGTAAACCAGTAAAAGCACATAATGATTTAGAAACATAGAATGTAAGCAATGAATGAAATTGGCATTCAAAAAAGAGTAAGCAAGACTACTGACCACTAGTTGACCATTGTAAGACACGTGATCTTTTGGATCTTGTAATAAGAGGGTTGGATGCAGTTTGTCTCTGGGTGCTTCATACTGCCACCCCTGACCGCTTGTAGAAGAAGCAGAGGTCCTCCTTGAGGAAGCAGCTCCATAATGGGATGTGGATGCCATCTTAATCGAATGTCGGACCTAACAAGTGGAAGCAAGTAAGAAAAAGTATATTATTATTATGTAAGAAAAAAAAAAGAAAAGAAAAGGGCAATTTTTTATTTTATTTTATTATTATTATGTAAAAAAACGTAAAAGAAAGAAAAAAGAGAAGGAATTTATTATTATTATTATTATTATTATTATTATTATTATTATTATGAAAAAAAAAAGAGGATTTCTTCATTATTAGTATTATTATCCTAAAAAAAATCCTAAAAAGAGAGAGAGAGAGAGAGAGAGGAGCTCACGTTTTGTGAGCAAATGAAAGAGTGAGAGAGGTGTGAGGAAGTGTGTGAGTGTGAGTGGTATTTATAGATTTTAGGGCAAATGAAGATGAAATAGCGCATAGTAAAAAGTACCTGATAATTATCTAGTTGCATAAAAATGAATGTTTAGCCAGTTTCAATTCAAAATCAAGATCCAAAATCTTCTATGTGTTAGTGAGATTTTTATCTATCTATAAACACCTCACTCACTTATTTTTCATACCAAAATGTAGCTCTTACATCAGAAAAACCAAAAAATTATGAACTTGAAAATTGACCAGTCTTTCAAAGTAGTCGAATCAAGTTTCAAAATTCAAGAAAATTATCTCATTACAACCGGAATCATTTTCCAGATTCAAAAATACCAAAATCTCAGGTTCACTCTCATCAAAGTCGTCTAATTGATAGACAACTTTGATGAGGGGGCATATGTGAACCCTCATTTGAGTACCTCCAAAATCAATTCTAAACTTTCCAGAATTGATTGAAGCATTCTTGGCACAACCTAATGCCTTTCCAACCCTAATCGAACCTTCCGTATCAGACAGCATTCTTTCCTAAATCGACTAGATTCTCTCACAGACTAACTGTTCAAATATTCTAAAATTAATTTCAATCCTAACGACACTAATCGATAACTTTTCTGAGCTCTATAACTCTCAAAAATTGATCCAAAAGTCTCAAAAACATGCCCAAAATCTCTGAAAAATGGGCCAAAAAGCGATCTCAAAAAATGTGCCAGGGTGACACGTGGCATGCTGCACAATAAGCGTGTGGCTCCCCGTTAGATCTGTGCAATGCCGCATGCCTTGCATGCAGCATACCGCATAAGTCTGATGCAGCACTGCATAAGCCTAGTAAGGCGCAGCACAAGCTCTTCCACCTCGTGGCCCCCACTACACTCCTGCAGTTCCTAAAATACCCCTAACCTAATTTTTCAGCACTTTTTAGTCCTACCCCTCATGGTCTTTTCACATTTTCACTACCTAAACTACTCTCATCTCCCTTTGCCTATAAATAGGCCCTCCTTCCTTCATTTCAAAATACACCAAAGTTGATATTGATAGCTATCTATCAACTTTCTTTCTTCTTATCCCTCCATCCACACTCTAATTAATTAATTAATTTTCTCACCCAAATCAAGTTAATTAATCCTTTTAATTAACTAAAAAAAAATTTTAATCACTCACAAGTTAATTAATTAATTAATCTTTTTAATTAATTAATTACCTTTTTTTAAATTAAATAAAAAATCTTTTTTTTAACTCATCCACTATTTTAATTAATTAATTAATCATTTTTATTAATTAATTCACTTATCAATCATTTTCTTTAATCATTAATCAATCCACTTGCTTGGTCCGATAAAATGGAACTTCGGTTCAGCAAAACACTTTTTTCATCTCATCCATCAAAATCCAAGGTATTTCCATCAAATTCATTCTTTAAACCAAAAATCATTTTAATCATTCTGTAACTCTTCGGCTTAATCATGGAACGAACTACGTGGGTTTTGATCTCTATTCAAATAGGATACATAGGCATGTTTGGAATTTAAATCCAAACTTCAAATCTAATTTTTCAAATTAAACTTATTATCCATTTTTCTGAAATGTAATTAATTATTTTTTTTATGATATTTGTAAGCAAATATGTGGTCATCTTAGAATCCCATAAAGGCTAAAAAAGGCATCCCATTTTTTATCAATGTAATTTTCTTAATTGGAATTAAGG
>CANTUT010000899.1:0-152500 GCA_947687605.1 Reutealis trisperma
AATGGGGCTTGGGGATGGTACATTATGAAGTTTGGGAATGGTTTAAAGGTGGGTTGGAAGTTCTAAAAAGGATTAGGGAGGTTTTATGATTTTGCTATTTGTAGCATGATTCATGGAAAAGAATAAGCTAAGCATTAGTCGTTTTGAGATTGAAGAGACACTTGGGGTGACACTCTATTAACTTGAATGTAGATGACATACTGGCTGAAAGAAAGTATCCTAAGGAATGGTTAAAGGACTCATAAGAAAAGATAGCTTAGGAATCATGTTCCTAATGGGAGATAGGAACATGACGGATAGGCAAACGATGTGAGAGATTATGCATTAGCTCTTTGAACTAAGTGACAAAATGGATTGACAAGTGATGGCGATGACCTAGAAGGATATGCCCCTACTGTAAGATAAGGGCATAAAAGACAATATTCTTTTAGAGAATGAGCCTCTAGTAAGGAAGGATGACTTTGAAGACATGAGGTAAGACGGAATGAGTAAAGATGATTTGACAAACTTTGAATGATACGAAGGAAGATGACTAGGATGAGCTTTCTCTCTCTCTTTCTTTCTCTCTCTCTCTCTCTCTCCCCCTTTTTTTTCTATCTTTTGCCTAAGTTACCCTTTCAGGTTTTCAACTTAGCCAGCTTGGATCAATGAAATTTAGGAGAAAATATTCCACCATGATTTGCTGCTTTTCTTCACTTTGAGGTGCTTTAACCTTTGAATTTTAGATTTGATGAACTTATTGCCCCTTGTTGAGGTGTATCATTTGATTTTATGCTTCAATTATTTAATGAGATGTCTATTTCTTGACCTTCCTTGGTTAAGAGCCAGTAAAGCAATTGTTGATGATACCTTAATTTCAACATGTGCTAGATACGGTAGACTTAATTGATCATTCATTTTCTTTTTTCTTTCTCTTTTTTTTTCCTTTCTTTCTTTTTCTCTCTCTTTTTTTCTTTCTTTTTTTTTTTCAAAGCTCATCCATGTTTAAAATAAAAAAGACAAGTGCACAAATAATTAAAAAAAATATGGATGTTTTATTACAATGGAAACTTTTATTATAAGATAATAAAAAATGATCGAAATGATCAACAAAAAATACATGAAAAGAAAATAAGATGACAAACTCATATTCGAATTTAGACTCAGACTTTGAGATTTGGACTAAGACTCAAACTTAGACTTAGAGATTTAGACTCAGACTTGGATTCAATCTCAGACAGGTCAGATTAGCTGAACTTAAACTCTTCCATATCATGCCACTTAGGGCTGAGGTAAGGTGGGGTCACACTATATTCGGGTTCTTCATCACTATTCGGGTTAGTGGTGAGGAATTCAGGTTGAAATGATGCACTTTGGATGCAATCTTTAACCTTTGGTATAGTTGCAACCAAGGCTTTGAAAGTGGAAAGGTATTGGGTTAACAAGCAGTCTTAGTAGGTCAAAAATAGATTTTTGACAAGGATGTCCACTTGTTCTTACTCTATTGGTCTGGTTACCATTTAAGTAGCTTTAGTCCCCCATCTTATAAGGAACATGGAGAAGGACTCCTCTGAAAGCTGCTTGGTAATTTCCAAGTCACACCTAGTGACATCCAATTCTTTATTGTAATGATACTGCTTGACAAAGGCACGATAGATATCATCCCATGTCCTTTTCTAGCTCTTGTCTAGTGAAAGGAACCATCTCTTAGTAGCACCAGTTAGTGATTGTTGGAACAACTGAGAAAGGAGCTCATCGCTAACTCCCAAATGTTTCATTGCCCCACATATATCTTTACATGAGTCTTGGAGCAAGTGGTTCCATCAAATATTTCCAGTTCAGGCATTTTGAAGTTAGGAGGAAGCTTAGCATCAGGGAATAAGGTTAAATTGTCCACATTAATTAGATCATTGCGGTGCTTTAGGGATTTTATGGTTCTTTCCATGGCTTCAAGTTTCTTTTTGAGCAATCTAGTCTTTGGATAAGAGAAAACTTCCCCACCTTGGTTTAGATATGAGTTGGTTGGCCTTGAATTTGGGCTAGGATTGGTCTGGTAAAAGATAAGGTTTGGGTTAGGATGGTTAAGGTTTGCCTGGTTAGTTATAGCTCGAACTTCCTCAATGATGAATTGCCTTTGTTCCTCAAATTAGGCTTGTTGAGCAGCTAGGATACTTGGAAATGCTCTTCTTGCTTCTTAAGAAGTCTGGTCATAAGTGTAGTTAGGGAAGCCATGTCAAGTGGGTTGGCCATTGGTACCTTCAAATCAAAGCAATAAGGTAAGTGACGAGCATGGAACAGTGAAGGTGATAAAGGTATAGGCATGCAGATCTAAAGAGAAAAGGCTTCCTATTATGTCATGGGCCAACCATTTTTTTAGGTTTAAGGTATGATGGGGTAAATGTTTTGGGCTTAATGTAGTAGACTAGACCAAGGGTATTAGGTTTAAGGTAGTGTGTTGGGCCAATGTTACTAGGCTTAAAGGTAACAGACTAATTTTGAAAGGTGATGAGGCACGAGTGTTAGGCTTAAGGATAGTGGGTTTGATTTTGAATAAGGGGTAGGATCAATATGAAGGTTTTGGCATGGAAAACCTAAGGTGTCTAGTTTTTTTTTTTTTTTTTTTTGGATAAGGATAGAGGCTATGGGTCAGGTAGTAGGTTTTTAGGGTTGGATATGGGTTTTAGGATTGTGAGTTTATGGCTTAAGGTCCAAAGGTTGAAGGTGGTTTAGGTTTACATATGAGGTGTGACGTTCAAGCATTTGGTGTTTAAGGTAAAGTTAGGACGAGGTGTTTAAGATTAAGGATAGGGTGAGGTGTTTAGGATTAAAGGTCAGGGTGATAGTTTTAGGCTTGTGGGGGAGAGCATGATTAAGGTTTAAGGGTGAAAGTGCTTGGGTTAAGGGCTAGAGTAAAGGGATGATGGTGTTTAGGTTAAAGATTCAGGGTAATGGTTTAAAGGTATTTAGATAGGGTGATAGGATATAAGTGAAAAGGTTTATGGGGGAGGTGCTAGAATGGAGGTAAGAATGCTTAACCCTTCTTTGGTTCAAGGTTCAACCTAAACTCGAGATGAATGTATGTTTTGTTATACAATATGAATGCATGATATGCATGGGGAAAAATATTTCATGAGAATGCATAAATGCAAAGTATTAATTATAGTACATACAACTTAAGGCCAGGATCTGAGTTCGTTACATTAAAGGGTAAGGGTGGCTCGATTTAGGTACCAGTCACACTAAAGCAGTGATATACCTAATCATATATGAGTAGTCCACTTATTTTTCCTTTTAAAAGAAAGTTAATCCCTAGTGGAGTCACCTGCTATAAGGCCTTGTTTGAGCACCGGTCTGATATGCTAAAGAGAATCAAAATGCTTATTTGGGAAAGAACTCATAAGGAAGCCCTTGGGCTTATCTTTGATAGATTTGAGAATTGTTTCCTAGAGTCACCATCTTAATTTATTTTTATTTGGAAAAATATAAGGAAAAAATCCATTTGACTCCAATTATTACCCAAAGGAAAAAAGATCACTAGCCTCAAAATCAAAGAGGATTCGGGGACTAGGTTTTTGGTTTAACAAAATATGTTTGGCCAAATTATATAAAAGTAACTTAAAATAAATTTCACGAATAATTTAAAATGTATGAATAATTTATAATATGCATGATCATTCAATTAACAGTAAAGTAAATACATAAGTAAAGGTTTAAAATATGAGAAAGTTAATATTATAATAAAATCCCAAACTTAGGAGATACCTCTTCTAGCCCTTATGGGTTCTAAGGAAGTCACTCATTTCCCAAACTAAGCCTAATAATAAAGTAAAAGAAAAAAAAATACAAGCAAGTGAAGAAAGTGATAGAAGGGGAAAGTTAGTTAGTTTTAATTAGATTTGATGCTTGAACCAAGCAAGCCTATGTATCCCTTTGAATGGGAATCAAAACTTATGTAGTTCTCCCTTCTTACGAAGGGGTTAGTTTAGCCTAGCCACTTTATCATGTTTTGATTGATTGATTAAAAGATGGTTGAGTTAATTAGTTAACTTAATCGACTACCGAGTTGATTAGCTAGCAACCTAGATGGATCAATTTAATCAACTAACTAAAAGAGGCAATGATCTTTAGACAAAAGAAAATTAAAGGAAAATAAGCTTACCATAGACGGCGGGCGACAACTGGCCTTAGACTGCGAGCGACAACTGACCTTAGATAGTGGGCGGTAGCTAGCTTCGAATGGTAGGTGGTGGCTGGCCTCAGATGGTGGGCGATGGCTAGCTTCTGATGGCAAGGGGCGGTTAGGCTTGGGTGGCGAGCTGCTCACCTCAGATGGCATGCAGCTTGCTTTAGATAGTGGGCAACTAGCGATGGCCGACCTTGGATGGCAAGTGGCAGCTAGCCTCAGATGGCAAGTGGCAGCTAGCCTCAGATGGTGTTACAGCTCACCTCGGATGGCGGGTAGAGAATAGCTTCAGGCGACGGGCAGCGGCGAGCCTAGGATGGCAGATGGAGACTAGCCTTAGACTAGAGAAATAAGCCTTAGGCAATAGAATTGCCTAGAATAGGTGGCGGAAAGCCTTTAATTAGTCAGGTAGGAATCAAAGTAAAACTTCCTAATACGAGCCTTGGGCAATAGACTTGCCTCGAACAGGTGGGTGGAAAGTATTTAACTAGTTAAGTAGGAATAAAAAAGAAACCCCCCCCCCCAACTTGTTTTATAAAGCAAGGAGCAAATACAAAGCAGTTTGCTTGAAGTTAATGCTTTTTAAACTCTAGAAGTTGGTCTTTTAAAGTGTGAAGAGACCCTCTATATATAGGAAGAGGATTAGAGTATAAAATGCATCAAATTTCAAGGTGGGATTGCAAAAAATAGAGTTTTTGCCAGAGTCTGCGGTAGTGCCGCATAGACCTTTGTTGTTCTGTAGAGGCCTCGACGATAATGCCGCAGTCTTTACGGCAACAGGCCTATTTTGGCCCGTTTTGCTTGTTCTTACTCGTTTCTCATCCATTTTTCATGATTCTAGTTGTGTTTTATTCATTACTCAGTCTTGAATGATTTGAAGGGGTTCAAATGTCAAAAATACATATTTTATATTTCAATTTTCCTATTTTGAGAGTTTTTAGCTTCTAGAGGTTTGTTATTAGGCCTAAGTGCTTTTAAAGTTCAAATGCATACTAGAAGGTACAAAATTATGGGTTCACACATATCTATATAAAATATATACTAATTGAGATCCATACTAGGTAACCTAACCATTTTGCAGCATGTTTATCCTTATGGACCTTTATTTCTATTATAGGGGTTGGTAGACTAAGCCCCCTTATAAATAGTATATGAATGATGAAGTAGAGGTGTTAAAATCATTTGATTCAGAATTTTTTATCAATTTTTCATATTAAAAAGAAGTATAAAGCAGAGTTTGGGTTCCTTAATGACACTCAGATATATATTAGAGAACCTAAAAAGTCATTGGATGATGGGTTGCTACTAGTAAATCTTGATAGTGATATACAATTTATCACTAACAAATTATGGAGTGTAAGAAGTTTGCATTTATATGCCCATTATGAAGTACAAGATGCTTTGCAACACATTGTATTACCATTGAATGAAGATGAAAAAGGACTTAAAGCTCTACTTAATGAAACTGATATGATTGGTAGTGTGGGGATTGGTTTAGGATATAAGGACATTGCTGTAAATGAAGGTCTAGGAGGTGAATATTTCAATGCTGTAAATAAAGGTAGAGGTGAAGGTTTACAAAATGAATCCAATACATAGGATGATGATTTGAATGAGAATGCAATACATGTTTAGTTACAAGTAGATGGAGTTGAGAGAATAAAGAAAGAAAGGGGAAAAAGGTTGAGAATCCTTAATTAAATGAATTCAGAAATGAATTCTTTGAAGAAATTCAAAGAAAATCTAATAAAGTTATAGAAGATGACATAGGATTTAACTTTGATGAACTTTTTGGAAGAGAAGAACAGAGGCAATCTGAGGATGCAGACAATAAGGACAAACCATTATATGCTAAAAATATGAAGAATAAGGGTAAACATGGAAGTTTGAGTAATGAGTCCAATGATTCAAATCCTGATATGGGTCTCATTGAAGATGAAGATAATTTAGACCAATTAAAGATGCATCTCATCCATATTTAAACATTGGAATGTCTTTCTCTAATGCTAAAGAGGTTAGGCAAGCTATTTCCAAGTATGCAATAGCAAAGGGAAGTCATTGAGGTGGGTTAAAAATGAGCCTCATATGCTAAGGATCAAATATGAAGAAGGATGCCTATTTCACCTATTTATAAGTAGATTAGACCTTAATGAATGTTTGTTGGCAAAGAATTACATACCTGAACATACATGTGGTAGGACTTTCAAGAATCCTAGAGCATCTGTCAATTATTTGGCACATTATTTTAAGAAAACAATTAAGGACAAGCCTAAGACAAACATAAAAGATATGAAAAAAATGGCAAAGGATGATCTTAGGGATATGTTTCTTTGAATGCAAAAGAGCTAAGAAGAAAGTGAAGAAAGAGATGTCATCAAATTAAAAACTGAGTTTAAAAGGCTTAAAGCATATGCTGCAGAAATTAAATGAATAAACCCTGAACGTGCTTATGAAGTGGAGCTAGATCTAGAAGACCTGAGGAAAGAAAAAAGAGTTTTCTATAGAATATTTGTGTGTTTTGATGCAAGTAAACATGGTTGGCTAGCTGGGTGTAGGCCAATTATTGGCATGGTTGGGTGCTTTTCAAGAGGAGTATGTAAAGGACAAGTCCTTATTACAATTGGCAAAGATGGAAATAATCAAATTTTTCCTATGGCTTGGGCTATTGTGGATGTTGAAAATAAGGTGAATTCAAAATGGCTTATTGATTAGTTGAAAAAGGTGTTGAATATCATAGATGGTTCTGGACTAGCTGTGGTATTAGATTTGCAAAAGGTATGTATATTAATATAACTTCAATGTATGAATTAAATTCATACTTATATTCTAATATGTTTGAATATTATTATTGTTATAGGGATTGAGATGAGTTATGAATGGACTCCCACAAGCTGAGCATAAATGGTATGCTATGCACATTTATGCTAATTGGAGAAAAAAATGAATTGGGGGTGAATTGAGAAAGAAGTTTTGAATATGTGCGTGAAACACATATGAAGAAGAATTAATCGATAATTTGAATGTGTTATCTAAAGAAATTTGTGGAAGACTTGGTGAAATATAACCTTGAGAAATGGTATAAGGCATATAGCATCACAAGATCCTGTAGTGACATGATTGAAAATAACATCAGTTTTTCCTTCAATTCATGGGTTAATGTATGTAGAGATAAATCAATTATCAATCTTTTGGAAGAAATTAGAAAGAAGATGTTGACAAAACTAGTGTAATATAGAAAGTATGTGAGTAAATGAAGAAATGATTAGTTAGTTGAATGTATGACCATCTATGAGACCAACTATAGACTTATCACAGAATGTGATATTTTGTTTGCATAAGTATAAACATTTGTTATTAGGCCTATAACCTATAACAGTCTCAAGAGTCCAATTAAGAGGAAGAATATGCTAGAATTCCATAATTAAGAAAGTAAGGGAAAGCCAAGGATGAATAGCTATTTGTTTTTTAGTATTTTTGTCATTTAGCATTCTGTTATTTGCTATTTTGTTTCTTAGCTAGAATTTTAGCTGAAATAGCTATTATTTTGTTTTGAGCCATCGATTGGGTATTTATAAGACAAAATCTTTGTAATGGCAAAAATTCATAAGATTAATCAAACTATCTTAGTTTTCCTCTCTATTCTTCTTTTTCTATCTCGTATTCTCTCCTCTCTATATTCTTCTATTTCTATTCTACCTTCTTCTATTTCTAATCTAATCCTAGGTCCATAATGGACCAAGTGTAAGCATCAATAATTACAGCCAAGGATATAGGGCCTATAAACTATAGCAGTCTCAAGAGCCCAATTAAGTATAAGACTCTGGTAGAATTCAAAAATAAAAGGGATTAAAAGAGAGCTAAGGAAGAATAGTTATGTGTTATTTAGTATTTTTGTCACTTAGCATTCTATTAATTACTATTTTTTTCTTAGCTAGAATTCCAGCTGTAATAACTATCATTTGTTTTGAGCCATCATTTGAATATTTATATGACAAAATCTTTGTAATGGCAGAAATTTAGAAATTTAACCAAACTATCTTAGTTTTCCTCACTATTAATCTTCTTCTATCTCATGTTCTCTCCTCTCTCTATATTCTTCTATTTCTATTCTACCTTCTTCTATTTCTAATCAAATCTCATGTCCATAAGAGATGGTATCAAAATAGTATCAATTCTAGGGATTGCTTATGTTAAACTCTCTATTCTTCTTCTGCTTCTTCTTCTTCTATTCTCTTTCTCTCTCTCTTCTATTATAATTTGTTCTTGCCCTAATTTTTTTCTCTCTTCTTTCCTCCCCAATTTGCTTGATTCTTTCTTGCAATTTCTCTAAATCTCTACCTTGGTTTTTTTTCCTCTAATTCCTCTATCAATGGAGGCTTCTCCTACTTTATTAAATAAATAAAAAAAAATCTAAATCTTAGCAACTTTATGGTGGATCACAAGCAATTAGAGGTGCAATTAGAGGCATTTTTGTAGACTTGCAAACACACATCTCAGACTCTCTTTAAAACAATGAAGGGCTATGATAAGATGCTTCAAGATATGCAAGCAGATAATCAAAAAATGTTATGGCGAATTAGGGATTCCATGAACAAATTTGTGCAATCTCATGATGAAGACATAAATTCTATGATTCAAGTATTCTCTATTAAAATTGGAAAAATGAAAAATGATTATGGAAAGTTAATGCAAAATTTTGGTTTGGATAAATTTATTCCTAAATCAGGTTTTGTTTTAATTGACAAGACTAATCTTGATGTGAAAAATGATAAAAATAAGAATGAAACTTATGTTGGAGGAGGGATTGACAGTAAAGTAAACTTTCTATCATTGAAAGATTTATGCATTGTAGGCGTTCATGGAAATGCTAAAGTTCATTTTGATAATTTTCTTGGAAAACAAAATAGAAAAATTATTGGGGATGATATTTTCTGAAATTTTTATAGTGCATGTGCTTTTAAGTGGAAGTGAAATGGTGTTATTATTCTTTAAGAGATGGAGTTTGAAAAGTGGAGAAGGCAAAAAAAAAAAATTGTCATAATGGGAGGTAATTGAACCTACAATTTAGAGATCTCTATTTTTTGTTTAGTGGTGCTATAAGGATGTATATGATATTACAAATGTTATATTATTAGCCATGGTTGTTTCTCCATTTTCTACCTAGCATGGAAATGCAAATATTGAGCAAGCCTCGATTACTAGGATTAATCTCAGTTCTTCAGATAGTATTTGGGAGGATTTGACTTTATAAAATATTAATTTCCATAATTTTTCCTTGAGGACAAGGAAATTGTCTAAGAGGGGAGTATTATCATAGACCAAGCATAAGCATCCATAATTATAGCTAAGGATATTAGGCCTACAACTTATAGCAGTCTCAAGAGCTCAATTAAATACAAGAATATGGTAGAATTCCATAATTAAGGGATTTAGGGAGAGCCAATGATGAATAACTATTTGTTAGTATTTTTGTCATTTAGCATTCTATTATTTGCTATTTTGTTTCTTAGCTAGAATTCTAGCTGAAATAGCTGTTACTTTGTTTTGAGCCATCGTTTGGTTATTTATAGGACAAAATATTTATAATGGTAGAAATTAAAAAAATTAATCAAACTATCTCAATTTTCCTCTTTGTTCTTCTTCTTCTATCTCATGTTCTCTCCTCTTTATATTCTTCTATTTCTATTCTACCTTCTTCTATTTCTGATATAATCTCAAGTCCATTATAGATGGTATCAAAGAAGTATCAATCTTAGGGAACAATTCTCTTTCTCTCTCTTCCTCTATAATTTGTTCTTGCCCTAATTTTCTTCTCTCTTCTTTCCTCTCCAATCTTCTTAATTCTCTCTTGCAATTTCTCAAAATCTCTATTTTCATTTTTTTCCTCTAATTCCTCTATCAATAGAGGCTTCTCCTACTCTGTTAAATAAATAAAAAAATATAAATCTTAGAGATTCTATGGTGGATCACGAGCAATTGGAGGCACAATTAGAGGCATTTCTGCTGGCTTACAAACAAACATCTCAGACTCTCTTTGAAACAATGCAGGGCTACGATAAGATGTTTCAAGATATGCAAGTGGATAATCAAAGAATGTTATGGCGAATTAGGATTCAATGAACAAATTTGTGCAACCTCATGATGAAGACATAAATCCTACGATTTAAGTATTCTCTATTAAAATTCAAAAAAAAATAATTGTGGAAAATTAATGCAAAAATCTTGTTTGGATAAATTTATTCCTAAATCAGATTTTTTTTTTTCAATTGACGAGACTAAAGTTGATGTGAAAAATGATAAAAATAAGAATGAAACTTGTGTTGGAGGAGCGATTGACGGTAAAGTAAACTTTCTATCATTGAAAGATTTATGCATTATAGGTATTCATGGAAATGCTATAGTGACTTTTACTCATTTTGATAATTTTCTTGAAAAAGAAAATAGAAAAATTATTAGGGATGATATTTTCTAAAATTTTTATAGTGCATGTACTTTTAAGTGGAAGTCAAATGGTGTTATTATTCTTTACGAGATGGAGTTTGGGAAGTGGAGAAAGCAAAGAAAAAGATTGTTAGAATAGGAGGTAATGAAGTCTATAATTTGGAGATCTCTATTTTTTGTCTAGTGGTGTTATGGGGATGCATATGATATTATAAGTGTTATATTATATAGCCTTGATTGTTTCTCCATTTTTTGCCTAGGCATAATGGAAATGCAAATGTTGAGCAAGTCTTGATTACTAGGATTAATCTTAGTCCTTCAAATACCATTTGAGAGGATTTGACTTTATAAAATCTCAATTTCCACAATTTTTCCTTAAGGACAAGGAAATTTTCTAAAAGGAGAGTATTTTCATGGACCAAGCATAAGCATCAATAATAGCAACTAAATGTATTAGGCCTACAACTTACAGTAGTCTCAAAAGCTCAATTGAATGGAAGAATCTGATAGAATTCCATAATTAAGGGATTAAGGGAGAGCCAATGATGAATAGCGATTTATTATTTAGTATTTTTGTCATTTAGCATTTTTTTTATTTGCTATTTTGTTTCTTAGCTAGAATTCTAGCTGAAATAGTTGTTATTTTTTTTAAGCCATCATTTGGTTATTTATAGGAAAAAATCTTTGTAATGGTAAAAATTTAGAAAATTAATCAAACTATCTTAGTTTTCCTCTCTATTTTTCTTATTCTTCTATCTCATATTCTCTCCTATCTATATTCTTCTATTTCTATTCTACCTTCTTCCATTTTTAATCTAATCTTAGGTTTATGATAGATGGTGTCAGAGCCGTCGATCCTTAACCGTGGCTTTTTGGATTCCACTATTTGTCTTCAATTTTCTCTCTTCCTTTCTATTCTTTTCTTATCTATTTTCTCGATAAACAAACCACCTCTTTAAACCTTAATTCTTCTTTTTCTATTCTCTTTCTCTCTTTTCCTCTATAATTTATTCTTGGCTTAATTTTCTTCTTTTTCATTTCCTCTCCAAACTTCTTAATTCTCTCTTGCAATTTCTTTAAATCTCTATCTTTATTTTTTCCTCCAATTCCTCTATCAATAGAGGTTTCACCTACTTTGTTAAAGATATAAAAAAAAATCTAAATTTATCAATTTTATAGCAAATCATGAGCAATTGAGGCACAATTAAACGCATTTTTGTAGATTTGGGAACATACATCTCACTCTCTATTGACTTAAGTTCGCTCACAACTTGGTCAATCTCTATTTTAATCTTGTCAATTAAATTGAAATGATCTAATGTTTACAATTAGTGTTTATTTTACATAAAATACACTTAGAAAATATTAAAAGTTTAAAAAATAAAAAATTCCATAAGTGTAGAATGTTGCCCTGTAAATTACACCAGCAATTGATATATCGCACCCGCCATCAAGATTTTGCGATTGCAAATATGTATATCACAACTATGATTAATTTAAGGCAAAACAAGGGAAAGGGATAGAAGCATTCATAACCATAATCAAGACTACTATCTTAGACGCGAAAAAGGAATTCCGACTGCGATATTGAAGTTGTGACCATGAGATTTGCAATGTTAGGGAACTTTAACAAATAGTCAAGCATCCAATGACTAGACTCCATATGTCACTAGCCGATGGAAATATGAAGATCACGATTGTGATTTGGGCTTCACGAAAATGATTCAGTCTAAGATAGATAACTTTTTGCAAACTACTTTGGAATTAAGTTTTTGTCCTTTATACCTATTTGTAACAGCTCTTTGGGGGATATAAGCTATAAATACCTCCTCCAAATGCCTTAGAAACAATAGAATTATTTGTTAAGTGTCCAAACTCTTGCAATTTTATTTCTCAAGTTTAAAACCTTTGTAATACACATCTTGTGTTAGTTGGATTGAGTGTTAGGGTTTGAGTGTTAGCCATTGAAACACTTATTTAGATTGTGAGCAAGCCTTGTAAAACTCTTGTATAAGTTTGAATGTGAGCCTTTGGAAAACACTTATAGGTTTGAGAGTTAGCCTTCTTAAAACTCTTAGTTAGATTTGAGAGTGAGCCTTTGGGAAAACTCTTATAAGTTTTGGTGTGAGCCTAAACACCAAGTTAGGAGTGAACTTGAAAAACTCTATAGATATTCAAATACTAATTGAGGTTGGGGAGTGGATGTAGGATTGGTTATAATCTGAACCACTATAAATCATTGTGTTCTTTCTCTCTCTTTATCTTTAAACTCCCATTGCTTTTCTTGAAGTTTTCATTGGTTTTAAATTTTAATCAACCACCAATTCAACCCCTTTCTTAGTGCATATCTTGGGCAACGACTAGTATCAGAGCAAGGTCTCACATTTACAAGCTTTATTGCATGAGTGAAGATCATATATGGCCAAAGAAGGATTTCATTAACTCAAGCCCCTTTTTTATGGCACTGACTATGCTTTTCGGAAGCATATGGAGGTCTACCTTAACAGCGATCTCATAAACATATAGGATACTATTCTAGAAGAATGGAAGCCTCTAACAAAAGTAGTTGATGATGTTGAAGAAGAAATCCTTAAAAAGGATTGGGTTGAAGCTCAAAGAAAAGCTAATAGGAAAAACAAAAAAGCAATGGCTATTCTTTGTAGCTCATTGTTTATAAAGGAATGTGATAAAATGCAAACATTGTACAAGTGTCTATAACATTTGAAAGGCCTTGGAAAACTACTATAAAGGTACTAAGCAAGTCAAGTCCAAGAAGATCCAATTGCTCATTCATGAGTATAAGCTCTTCTCAATGAAACCAAATAAGAGTGTCACTAACATGACTAATGGACTTCTTGCTATTGTTAATAATTTAAAGAAGGCTGGAAAATATATTCTCTGGAGGATGTCAACCACAAAATCCTTAAAACTCTTATAAAGAAGCATTATGAAGCTACAGTTACTAGTATTAAAGAAGCTAATGAAGACCTTAGCAAGCTTATAACTAATGTTCTCATTGGAAAAATCCTTACACATAAGATGACCATTGAAAAGAAAAAGCCACAACTGGAGAAGAAGAAGTCACTAGCTCTCAAGTCCTCCACCAAAGATTAGTATGATAGCGAGAGCCAATTAAGTGATTCCTCCAATGATGATGAAGATGAGGAGTTGACAAAAATCATAAAAAGAATGAAAAAAATCATCAAATGTAAGAAAAAGAAGAAGAATGAATGCAGTAACTTGTTTTGGGTGTAAAAAGTAAGGAAATCCAAAGCCCGATTATTCCAAAATCAAGAAGAGAAAAAGGGACAAGAAAAATAAGAAAGGATTAAAGGCTATTTGCGATGATAGATCCTTAAGTAAAGAAGGGGAAGATGATATAGCCAACCTTTATTTCATGCCCTTGGAGGAACCTACAAATGAGGTTTATTCTACTTCCCACTTTAATTGTAATAATGATGAAGATATTGTTTGCTCTACATCTCATTCTTGTGATGATGAGGATGAACCTATGAAAGCTATAGCCTTGAAATGCCAAAAATATCTTTCTAAAATGAAATTTTGTAAAGAAAAATATTGACAACTTGAAAGGAATTTTAAAGAAAAACTTATTTTTAGTTTGAAAATATCCAATGTTAGTCTCAAAGACTCATTGGAAGAGATTTCTTCAAAAGCCTTCTCAATATAATTTTTCATAAAAAGAAAATAATGATTTAAAATTGAAAGTTGAGGAGTTGAGATCTTCCATTTCAAAATTTCATAAAGGGAAGGAAGCTTTAGAAGTATCTCAAAGACCACCCTTAATAACGCATGGCCTTGGTTTTGATAGTATCTCCATCCACATCCTCTCCTACTTTGTTTATCAAAGCCACTACTTCTCAAACCTCTAGCATTAAGGTAATTGACAAAAAAGTGAAAGTACACACTAAACCCCCCAATCCCAAAAGGATTTAAAAGGGTACACAAAGCTCAAGAGCTAAATCTTAAAAGGCTAACCATGCATTTATGTATCAAATGAGGCATGCTCAAAAGCATCCACAATCGCAACATAACACTTGTTCTTGAATTCTTGTAATAATGTTATGAATGGACCAAAATTTCATAACAAGATGGCTAAGCCTAAGAAGACTTACAAGTCAAAACTTAAGTGCCACTATTGTATGAGAAATGGTCACATTAATATGTTTTGCTACATCCCTTTAATCGCTTACCCCTATGGACCTAAATATGCTTAGGCACTAAAACAAAGATGAATTGTTTTCCTTGTAGGTGTGTCAAATCCACTAAAAATGAAGAGTCAATGATATGAAGATAGTGAATGCTCAAGACACATAATTGGAGATGAGGATTCTCTTGAACATACCAAAGATAGCTTTGATGAGGTGCAACACTTGCAAACAATGTCAATGGTAAGGTAATTGGCATTAGCAATGTTGGTAAGAATATTTTATCCCCACATTGTGAATGCTTTCCTTGATTGATTGCCAATATGACTATAAATCTTGGATGATTGTTGAATTTTATCTTGATGATTGTTGAATTTTATCTTAATGATTGTGATTGATTTGTGGTCAACACATCCTTGTACGAATTTTCAATGTTTATGTGTTAAATTTAATACTTTAAATTTATTTTGATCTTGCAAGTTAATTCAATTTGCATTGTATAAGATTTTTCAATGTTTTCTCTTAAAAATTCTAAGAGCCCTTTACATTATAATCCCCATTTTATTTTGCGAGTGCGAATTTTAAAATTTTCAACCATTGTTCGTAGTAATGTAAATAGAGGTTGCAATAATGTATAGCAGACGTGAATTTTGAAATTTTCATATTTTGCAATCATGACTTCATTTTGCAAGTGCAATTTACAACTCTGACAGAAAAAATAGTCATTGGAAAATTGCCAGATTTTGAATTTAATACAAATATAGTCATTTTCTACCCGTTTTATGTACATTTTATGACTATATATACTCCTTTTATCTCCTAAAACATATTTTACACTCTTCTAAACTCTCCTAAAACTTTTAACATTCTTATTTGCTCTCATTCTTTTAAGTTTTCATCTATTCACTCTTATTTTCTTCATCTATTTCCTTATATCTTCTACCTTTCTTCTTTTTTTTCATTAAAAAAAAGGGCTTCTAAAACTAGAACCCCAAGACCTTCAAAGGGAAAGGAACTTATGGTATCTCAAGTTCTTCATCCATTACCTCTTGATCTCATGAAAGGCATTAATGATGAAGAGAAAGCAAATTAGCTAAAGTTGAAGGATAAGATGATTCAACTAAATAAGGTATCCAACTTATTTGCCTTGAGAAAGTTGGGAATTGAATAAGTTATCTTCACTTATCTTAACAACCTTCAATGGAGAGATTTCATTTATATGCAAGAAGAAGACTATGAAGAACTTACCAAGGAGTTCTTAGCTACTTTAGTTCTTCACAAGAAGCTCTGGTCCCCTCTTAGACTTTATGGAATTAATTTAAAATTTTTTAGGAAGAAGTATGGGTTAAAGCTAAATGAGGTGGCTAGCATTTTTGGACTTTAAACTGATGGCGCCTTTACTTTGAAAGACTTGGATATCCATTGAAAGCAGGTATGATGCAAAGAACTCCTTAGCCAAACACTTTAAGACCCTTTCTTTTTGGGTGCTATATCGATTTGTCACCCTCTTTATCAATGCTAAAGGGGATGGCAATAAAAAAGTGACCTAAAAAGACCTATTCTTCTTATTTGGCCTCATTAAAAAGAAAGAAATTCGAAGTGCCAAGTTCCTCATAGACTAATTTATCCATTTGGCAAAGACCTCTGAAGGAGCCATTCTACTCTCCTCTCACATTTCTCTTATAGCCAAATATGTGGCAGCTCTTACCCCCAAACCAAAGACTTTCGTCAAACCTTTCATGCTAAATTTAGAGTACATGCTTAACTCTAAATGCTGGAGGGAGAAAGATGATAATTATGAATATATCTTTGGTGAAGTAGGTGTTCAAGAGCTTTTAAGAAAAAGGCCAAGGGTAATTGTGCAAGGTGAGGCAAGCCAACAAATGGAAGAAGGTACTCAAAGAGCTCAAGGAACCCAAACCTCTCCCTAAGCCTAACCTTTTGCATCTAAGATTGACAAAATGTTTAGCAAGATTATAAGGCAACTCAACCTCTTAAGCCACATTCATCATGAGACATATGAAATTCAAGGAAAGATGGGCATTCCTTAATGTGATTTAAATGAATGGGAAGCAATGAGGAGGAGGAAGATGAAGAAGATGATGAATCTTGACTTTTGAGGGCCTTGGGAAATCTTTTCTATTTCTATTTTATTTTCTATATTTTTTAAATTTGCATTCTTATTTTGGCACTTCAGTTGCAAAATCATTCCTTGTAATTATCTTCTTTAAAATCGATGCAATTTTATTATTTCAATTGAATTCTAATTTCTTGCTTGTGTTAATTGAGTTTTATTTATCTTCTTAATTCATATTACTTATATGTTTAACTTCCCTTTGCAAATTTTACTTGTTTTATTCTCACCCTCATTTTGATCTTGACAAAGGAAGAGAAGGAATTTGAGATTGAATATATAAATTAAAATTCACAATTTGGCATGAATTGATTTTTTAAGGAGGAATTAATGCAAGAAATAAGGGGGAGCTTTGTAATCTTTGTTATCTTTGAAAATTTTTACCATGTGAATCATTGCAATCTTGTAAATTTTACTTAATTATTTTTCAAATTCAATTTAATTGTCAAATTAAAAGGGGGAGATTGTTGACCTAAGTTGGCTCACAACTTGGTCAATTTTTATGTCAATTAAATTGAAATAAACTAATGTTTATAGTAAAGAATTTTTATAGGACATACATTTAGGAAAGGTTAAAAGTTCAAGAAATCATAAATTCCTTGAGTGTAGAAAGTTGCCCTGTAAATTGTTCCTACAATTGATATATCTCACTTGCCATTAACATTTCATGACTGCGAATAGGTATATCGTGACTATGATTAATTTAAGGCAAAACATGGCAAAGGGACAGAAACATTCATGGCCATGATCAAGACTGTTATCTTGGACATGAAAAGGAATCACGACCGTGATATTGAAGTTATGACCACGAGATTTGCAATGTCAAGGAACATCTCTAATGGATAGTTAATCATGCAATGATTAGACACCACGTGTCACTAGCCTTTGGAAATATGAAAATCACAATCGCAATTTGGGCTTTGCAACTGTGATTCAGTCTCAGACAAATAACTTTTGCATGTTGCTTGGAATCAAGCTGCATGGATATAAGCCATAAATACCTCTTCCAAAAGCCTTAGAAACAGGAGAATAGTTTAGCAAGTGTCCAAACTCTTGCAATTTTATTTCTTAAGCCTAAAACCTTTATAATACACATCTTGTGTTAGTTGGTTTGAGTGTTAGCCATTGGAACACTTGTTTAGGTTGTAAGTGAGCCTTATAAAACTCTTGTATAGGTTTAAGTGTGAGCCTTGGCAAAACACAAATAGGTTTGAAAACTAGTCTTCTAAAAACTCTTAGTTAGATTTTAGAGTGAGGCTTTGGGAAAACTCTTATAAGGTTTGGTATGAACCTAAACACTAAGTTAGGAGTGAACTTGATAAAACTCCATAGATAATGAAAAACCTAATTGAGGTTAGGGAGTGGATGTAGAATTGGTTACAAACCGAACCACTATAAATCGTTGTTTCTTTCTCTCTTCTCTCTATCTTTAAACTCCCATTGCTATATTTTTGAAGTTTCCATTGTTTTAAAATTTTAATCAACCACTAATTCAATCCCCCATTCTTAGTGCATATCTTAGGCAACACTCTCCTTGAAAACAACTCAGGGTTACGATATGCTTCAAGACATGCAAGTGGAGAATCAAAGAATGTTAGGGTGAACTAAGGATTCCATGAACAAATTTGTGCAACCTTGTGATAAAGACATAAATTCTACAATTCAAGTATTCTTTATTAAAATTGAAAAAGAGAAAGCAAAAATTTTGTTTGGTTATTCCTAAATCAAATTTTATTTTAATTGATGAGACTATTATTTATTTGAAAAATGATAAAAATAAGAATGAAACTTGTGTTAAGTTCTTGTAATATGGGAATGTTGAACTGAAGATTAAAGAATGTGGTTTTGAGTTGTTAAAGGAAGATAAGCTAAAAATTTAGAGAAGACAGAGAAAGAAATTAAGTCCTATGTTCCTTAGGACTAGTATTAGCAACCAGACTCTTGTTTTTCTAGTTCTAATGCTGTGGGTGAATTTGTCACCTGATAAAACTTTATGGGATGACTCACCCTAGAAGCCCAGTTTTCTCAATTTTTCCTTAAGGATAAGAAAATTATCCAAGAGAGGAGTATTGTCATAGACCAAGCATATTATAGCCAATGATGTTTGGCTTACAACTCACAGCCTAATTAAGAGGAAGAATTTGGAAGAATTGGTGGTTAGAGAAGGGAGTGCTAAGAGGAGATCCAAGGAAAGAATGTATATAACCAAGGGGAGAATGTGCCAAGATATTTCTATTTAGCTATTTTGTTAGTTTTGATAGTCTGTTATACAATTCTTGTTATTATTAGCTGTAATACTACTAGAATGATTAGCTGATGTATATAGGTGGTGTGGTAGTCCTATTAGCTATTTTGTTTTGTGGTGATTCTTTTAGGAATTAATAGGCTATAAGAAAGAAGAGAATGTACTGTAGAAATCAATAATCAATTTCTTCAAATTTTATTCTTCTATCCTCTGTTCTCCCTCTCCCTCTCTTCCCCTCTTTATCTCTATCCTCGATCCTTTTTTTCTCTATTTCTATTCTATTTTTTTCTCTTTCCTTCTTATTCCTTTCTTTTATTTCTAATCTAATCTTAGGTCTATGATAAGGTGATGATGGGTTTAAAGCTAGTCACAGTGAAGATCAATATTGTGTTGCATTAGAAAGAAGATCTCACACTTGCAGAGCATGGGATGTAACTGGCATTCCTTGTTCACATGCGATCAGTGCAATTCTACATGATAAGAAGGATCTAATGCAATTTATATCCAATTGGTACCATAAATTCATGTATCTCAAGGCATATGCACACCATTCAAAACTAGTTTGGGGATCTAAATTCTAGAAGTTAAATGACTATGTACTAATGGAACCTCTAGAAATGAAAGCATAGTCTAGCAGGCCAAGAGTTAAATGAGTCAGAGAAGGGTAGGAGACAAGGTGTTGGGATAAATCCACAAGTGCATAAAGTCCACAAGTAATATAGAGTGAGTAAAGTATCATTCCCATGAAAATTAATGGTCTATCCACCAATCTATTTACTTTCTTTTATTTAAGACTTCAATTTAATTTTAATTAAAACTAACTAAACTAATTATAATTAGAGTATAGTAATTAACAATAATACAAAATTTACTAAGGATTAACACATTTTAATACTCAATCAACCAATTACCTATAAATTCTAAATCATGATATGATCTAGGTTATCCAATAGTATTGATTAAATTCTCTAATATTTAACCAACTAAACTAAAACTCAAGTTTTCTCAAAATAATTTAACCAATTCTCATTACCCTAAACTATTTCTTGATTGCTCAAATATGGCTTTAAGTGAATCATAAGGATACCTAATTACTAATTATAATCTCTTATCAATTAGCAATTAAACATATATTTGCAGATCAGTTGCTTTACCATCTCGCAATGCATAACACAACTAAGTTTATAGTTTTTATGATCAAGCAAAACTAAGCATGAAGAACAACAAATACCGCATACCATATGAACTTATATTTATAGATAATTAGGGTGAAATTGTATTTCAAAGCATCAATCCCTAACTAAAAAGTTTAGTTAGGCACAATTAAAATAATAAAAAAGTATCAAGAAGAAGAAGAAATCATAAATACAAGATAGGAGAGAATAAGTAGAAAAATCTCCCAATTTTCAATCTCAAATCTTCAATCTTGTGATTTCCTTACTCAATCTCCTTTAAGATATCTCCCCAAGGCTTTTTTCCTATGTTTTTCCTCTCTTTCTTACTTGCACTAAGGTCTCCATTCACGTTTTATTTATATTGGAATGCCACATCCTTTCCCAATTAGGTAAGAAAGTTCGGGTTTAAAGTTAAAAATGGAGTAGAATGTAAACAGCTCATCACAGGCGTGACACCTATCACGGTCGTGATAGATTCTAGCACTATAATTGCTAAGCCCTTTGCAACCACTGCGAGTTCCACACTTGCTTCCCTTTGCTCCTCATTCTTTCTTTACCTCTTTAAAGTGTTTTTGATTCTAAAAAACCTTCAAAACTTTTTTCAAATCTAAAATACAAAATACAAGATTAAATTAAATAAAATACACCCTAAATGCATGCAATTTCATGATGAAAACTACCTAATAATATCAACTCTATATGCACACATCAAATTTCCCCATATTTAAACTTTTGCTTGTCCCCAAGCAAATACCCAACATCTTTATTCTCAAGTTTTCACAATTGCATTGGACACCTTCAATCTCATGAAAATATTTATTCCTCACTTCATAACTCAAAATCTTAAATGTCTAAGATATGCAATCCCAAGTATTCTCAAAATCAAAAATATTTATTAACAATGATGCATAAGACAAGAATTCTCACATAAAGATTATACTTATAAAGAAAAAATAAAACACGTTTATTAACCAGAGATTTACTAATCATAACCAAATAAATAGCCAAAATTACCAAATACAATTCAATACAAATGGGAATCAATAGGAATTTAAACATTTAAGCACATTAGGGGTTAATTAACTCAATTAATGTTTGTTTCTTTGTAAGTGCGTTTTACGCTCCATCTCACATTTTTTTACTTAATTAGCAAGTGTGTTTTACACTCCATCTGCTCTTTTTTTTTTCTCTTTTTTTATTTTTCTTTCAATTAATCAAACTAATTAATTAACCTCCTTTTAATAGGCTTCCTATATGATTTCCCAAACAAGAAAGTTCAATTTTTTTAGCAATTTATACTAGTTATGAAAGGTAAATCATTGGTTAATTAGCATGCTTAAAATCTCTAAACAAACATAATCTAAATATGAGAGTTCTTAAGCCAATCATCCATTTTAATAAGCCTTCCTAATTTTAAGAATTACTAAAAGAAAGCACACGTATAGTTTAAAATCCCAAGTTGCCAATTGAGTAATAAATAAATCCATTTCAATTAAAAGTAAGTCTCATGAATGATGATTCTCACCACACAATAATCAAACCACAATTAAAATGAAATGACACTGTAACAAAATTAACAAGAACCCAAACAAGACTACAACACTTATATATTAAGAAGAAATCACAATCACACAAAATTACATAATCCCCTGCACTTCAATATCACATTGTCCCTAATGTGATTCCAACAATGCAAAAACAATGAAAATATTCAATATGTACAAAAACAAAGAAGTTTTCCTTACTAATTTGGAGGTGATGATAGAGGTGATGGAATAACTTTATATCAGATATTTGCCCCACTTAAAGAAAGGCAAGTGCTCTCCCTCTCTTAAATGGTTAGAAAGAGGTTTAAGCTCCAATTAGGGTGGTTTTTCAACAGACGGTGGGGTAGGATTGCCATCTCTCACCAAAATTTTAGAATTTAGAAAAATTAAGTGTCATGGCTACAATGCATCCCTTCATTTTTGGCTTCGGCTATGATATCTTTAGGTGTCTCGCCTGTGATGGCTATCATGAGTGCAATAGTGGCTTTGTCTGAATTCATCACGACTGTGACCATCACAGGTGTCGCGACCATGACGCTGTGCTACTATAAAATCTAATTTCTTTCCCATTCTTCTTGCTCGATTTCAATTCCAAACAAACCCTGAGCTCAAAATCAACATAAAGGCTAAGGTAAATAATAAAAGAAATATAGGAAAATAAAACAAAACTAAAGATAATTAAAAACACACAAATAAAATAGAAAGCTAAAACTAAAGTAAAAGAACTTAGGTTGTCTCTTAAAAAGTGCTTCTTTATAGCCGTATTAGCTAGACTTTTGATGCTATCCATCTTTGTCCAAAGGAATATAGGTCTCCTTATATTGTTTACCTCTATAAATTAAAATAAAGAAAATTTTGCAAAGGTTTTATCCTTTTGCACCCTTTCCTTTTGGTTATAATCCTTAAAAGAGATTTCTTTGTTGCTTTATTATTTACAAACCTCAACTTGATATTTTCAGGTACATATTCAAATAATGTCATCCATGGACTAGCAAGTATAGAAACTTCAAATTCAGTATTCATTAAAATATTTACATTAACTCCATCCACTTCTTGTAAATGTGAGATGGTACACCCAAATTCATCCACCTTTTATTTCAAAACCTTCACATTAGTGATTTCCCTATTTGTAGAAAGTTTAGAAGATACAAGTACTGGCCAGGAATTTGATTCTCCAACAAATAAATATTTAAAGAGGGGTGACAATGGTGTAAGCTCATTTATGGTTGGGATTTCAAGTAACTATGTTTGGGGTATGTGAATTCCTCCCTCTTTTATTAATTTCATCCCAAAGGAAGTTCATTGCTAATTGGAGAAGTTTCTAAAAGTTAGGTTTCAAGGTCTATCAATTACATCTTGTAGGATCAAATTTCTATTATTAGCTTCACATAACCTATCACCTCCTATAACATAAAATCTTTCTACAGCTAATTGAAAATCATATTGTTGTTGGGAATATGGTTGGGATTGAAATTGATCACAAAAAGATATAGCAGAAGAATTTTCAAGGTAGTGTTGGATTTGAGACTCAAAATTAAGGTTCTCCTAATAATTACAATTGTAATGCTCAAAAGAGGAGTAAGAATAAAAATGTGAGCTCCTTTGTTGGCATTATTCTCTATAATTACACAAGACAGCAATTTGACGAGCTAAGTCATCGACCTGATCTTTTTGTGCCAAAAAGTCTACCTCATAAGCTTCTGTTAATAACCATACACAATCATAATGATCCATTAGTCAAATTCTTATATTTTATACCTGAATAAAAACAAACTAAAAGAAAACAAAAATTAAAGTAAAGATAAACAAAGAAAAACTTATGAATAGACAAAATAAAAACTCAAAAGAATATGCAAAGCAAAATACATAAAAAAAAATTAGAATAAAAACTAAAATTTTCCTTAAATCAAATGAAATTAAATAGATTATAGTGTTAAATCACTTTAATCCCAAGCAATGATGCCAAAAACTTATTAGGATAAATCCGTAAGTGCACAGAGTCCACAAGTAATACAAAGTGAGTAGAGTATCGTTTCCACAAGAATTAATGGTCTATCCACCAATCTATTCATTTTCTTTTGTTTAAGGCTTCAATTTAATTTTAATTAAAACTAGCTAAACTAATTATATATTAAAGAATGAGAATTAACAATAATAATAAATTTGCTAGGGATTAACACTTTTTCACACTCAATCAACCAATTACCTACAAATTCTAAATCATGATATGATATAGGTTATCTAATAGCATTGATTAAATTCTCTTGATGTCTAATAAACTAAACCAAAATTCAAGTTTTCTCAAATAATTTAACCAATTTTCATTGCCCTAAACTATTTATTGATTGCTCAAATATGGCATTAAGTGAACCATAAGGGTACCTAATTGCTAATTATAATCTCTTATCAATTAGCAATTAAACATGTATTTATAGACCAATTGCCTTACCATCTCTCAATGCATAACACAACTAAGTTCATAGTTTTGGTGATTAGACAAAACTAAGCATGAAGAACAAGAAATACCACATGCCATATGAACTTAGTTTTATAGATAATTAGAGTGAAATTGTATTTCAAAGCATCAATCCCTAACTAAAGAGTTTAATTAGACATAATTAAAATAATAACATAGTAGAAAGAAGAAGAAGAAATCATTAATACAAGATAGGAGAAAATAAGAAGGAAATCTCTCAATCTTTAATCTCAAATCTTCAATCTTGTGATTTCTTGACTCAATCTTCTTCAAGTTCTCTCCAAGGCTTTTTTTCTATGTTTTTCCTCTCTTTCTTGCTTGTCTTAAGGTCTCCCTTCACATCTTATTTGCATTAGAATGCCTCCTCCTTCCCAATTAGGTCAGAAAGTTCAGATTTCAAAGTGCGCGACACTTGTCACAATCACGATGAATTCCAGCACTATAATTATTAAGCCCTTTGTGACCGTCGCGAGTTCCACACTTATTTGCTTTTGCTCTCTATTCTCTCTTCACCTCTTTAAAGTGTTTTTGATCCTGTTAAACCTTCAAGACCTTTCTCAAATCCAAAATACAAAATAAAATTAAACAAAATACACCTTAAATGCATGCAATTCAAGATGAAAACTACCTAATAATATCAACTCTATATGTGCACATCACAAGGCAAAATGCAATGGAAAACTGATAAGGAAGGGTTATCATATGACCTGTAGTATTTACAAGCAAATTGGTCACAACAAGAGAAGCTGCAAAAATTATCAAACTCAACAACAATCTAATGTTGATACTAATTATGTAATTCAATTGGATAATGAAACTGATTTGGAATTTGATAATCCAGTTGACTGCTTTGTGCCAATAGAGATTGACACTATTCAATCCAAAATCTACTGTCCTAACAACTAAAATGTTTGAGTTTCAATTGCTTGACTATACATTTTATATGGTTTATAATAAATGTGATAAGATGTTGATATTCTTACGGACTATTGTCATCTTTATCAGGTTAGCATTAGTGCATCTAAAATTAGAAGAGGGAAGAGGCCTTTTGCAAGCCAAATAGGACGTGACAACCATTCAAATGACAAACAAATGACATGGTTTATGAATCGCATTGCCTATTTTCATACCTTTAATTTACCTAGCCTATTGCTAATTCTTTACAATATGTCTACAAGATTTACCTTTAAATTACAAATTTTAACCATCAAATTTGTCTGCATAATCACAACAAAGTCAGAACAAGACAAAAGTAAAAAAATCCAAACCTAATATGTATAAGGCTGATAGAAATTCATTTAGTAATTGTGGTATGGGTGTCTATATAAATGAAGAGACTAGAAAAACTTCTTACCATGTATGCTCCTCTTTAATATGCATTTACAACCTGTTAGGAGGGCATTGAAAAATTTATAGTTATTGATATTGTTGTTCTTTCTTTAATGTTATTAGCATATGTTGGGGTCATTTATATTGATCAATCTTGAGACACAGTCAAGTAGCATATATAGAATGAGAACGATGAGCAGACTTTTAGATATTCTTTCTAAAAAAGATCAAAGTATCAAAATTAGAAGAAAGCTTACAAATTCAGCTACTGCCCCAACAAGGAAGATTAAATTTGTTGCCGAAGGACAAGGTGCAAATTTGCCTTTTAAGGCTTCAATAGATTTCCTATGACGTGGACAACTAGCTTTTAGTGCACGGAAACTGGAAAAAGAGCAGCAGTGAAAGATTGGAAGAATATAAAGTAAATCCAAGTATAATAGATCAAGCACTAGTTCTCAAGCACCTTCTAAGAAATGAATTTTTTTGTGATAGCAAATTGCTATAACTTATGACATTTGTGTTTTTTGTGTTTTTGATAATTTGTTTTTGACTGTTTATTTTGTGAGCAATAAAGTTCATAGTGAACTTGAATTGATAGTTAGTAAGTCAAGTTCCATAGGAACTATTAATGCTTTGTCAAGTGAATGTTTCGTACTTATATTGATACTTATCTTTTGGCCATAAGGTAATATAATAGGAACTAAGAATGCTTTATTTTGTAGCATTTTCTCCTCATTGAGTATTTTTTTTTATTAATATTCCTAATGCAAATTTTTGAGGTCAATTTGAAATATGCACTACAAGTGAACAATCTAATTATGATAATGAATTCAGATCACAAATATCAACTAGCCATAAACATTCCTAGTGCAACTTTATACAGTTTATTCGTCTTATTACTTGCTTCAATTTATTGTTGTAACTCAATTTTCAATTCAATTAATTCTTCCATGTCAGCCTTAATGGGTGGACCAACAAAAGCAAGATGCATTAGTGGACCACTTTCATATCATGCCAACATCCTGTTCTCCCTCCTCAATTTCTTTCTTTCAGCATTGAGTTCATTAATTACATTCTTAGCTCTTTCACACATTTTATTGTCAATCCATTTAAAGAAATCACACACACCAACCTGAAATTTCTCCAATTTTCCATTATTATGAAATCAAATCACAACCAATATATAGATAATTAAAACAAAAAACAATTAACTTACATCATATCTATGACAACCACAGAACCCTATGTCTCAAATTGGTTGCCTTCCATACAGTCCATACTTTTGCAAACTTAGAGCATTTGCACTGTGGAGGTTGTGGAATGTAATCATATTCATTTTTTCCTTATAAACCCACATGGCTTGAGCGATATCAATTCCTATTGAATCGCACAGAAGAATAAGAAGAAGAGGAAGACATTAATAGAGTATTAGCAATCTCAATTAAAAATGGGAATAAGGGTTCATAGTTTTAATTTGGGGATTTTATTACTCCCCTTTCCTTTTAGGTAGTTCTTTTCCCACTGCTAGGTATAGTCTGGGCCCACATAAATTAATAGAGCCAAGGCTTCCATTTGATATAGGCCTTTCTATACCAAAATAGAAAGAATGATGGTTTAATAGACCCACAAAAGGTCAAAGGGGCTAATATATTATTTTGACCATAGGTCAAGGGCTTTTTTGTACATTTGCCCTGGAAAAAAGAGAATCAACCTGACCCAACTTCCTTGGATCGGATCGGGTTCCAAACCAAATAACCATATTTTAACTATAAAGTTGAGCTGGGTTGGATCGGAGAAAAATTCAACTCGATCTGACTTGTGAATAGTATCATTGATTTTCATTTTTTTTTCTTTTACATATTTGAATTTGATGGATTTGGTGCTTTTCATTTCTATGGTTGAGATGAAAAATTCAAGAGAAAATGAAGGGTATTTTGAGGAGGTATATAGATGGCAAATTATAACATGGACTTGGGACCATGTAGCATCATGTCCTTGGGTATATTTTAAGTATTATATATATAGTAAAAAAATCGAAAAGATTGGTTGGTGCGTAGTTGGTTAACTCATTAATCTTATAACTTATGAGCTTGGGTTCAAATCCTACGCTTGAGCACTCTGTGTTTTTTTTTTTAGTTATTCTTTGTTTTTTTCTTTTTTAAGTTATTCTTTTTTCTTTTTACTTTTTTATGTGTTTATAATATTTGCAATTAAAATTATATTTATTTTATTTCTCTAAGAAAAAAATTATATTAATGATTGAGTCTTTTTATTTTTTTAATTGTTCTAATTAAATTTATATTAATTTCTATAAGAAAAAAATTATATTAATAGTTGAATTTTTTATTTAATTTTTATAATGATAATTAATGTTAATATCATTAATGTTTCAATGTAATTTTTATTTATAAATTTTAACTTTTTATGGATAATTTTTTAAATGGTTTTTAAGGATAATTTTAAATTTTTATAAAATATAATATTTATCTTTTTTATGACAATATTATTATTTTTAGTTAATAATTTATGATTTTGTATCTAGAAATACTAAATTAAATTATTAGTAGTATGATATAAATTCATTAAAAATTTACCGTTAAATATAATTTATATAATAATAATATTCACCACTTATAAGCAATATAGATTCATTAGTAGTAAAATGTAGGTTCATTGAAAATTAATCGTCAAATATAATTTGTTTAACAATTATATTCACTACTTATAAGTAACCTGTTTATTATGTATATGGTGTAAATTCATAATTTGTAAACTGTAAATCTATTAATTATACTAGTAAGAGAATAAAATATATCCTTTACAAGTGATAAGTTTATGCTCTATATTTTATGAACCTATTCTTTATAACTGATGAATTTATTCTCCATGATTTATGAATTTTGATAGATTAGTTTCTAATTATAAAAATTTTTAGATATTATAAATATTACAACAAAATTCTAATATCATAAAAAATTAAAAATATTATTTTATAATTAATTTAAATAATTAATAATATATATTATTAATTTTATATAATTTATAGTAAGTGAATTTTATTTGACGCATTAAATAATTTACTTAAATAAATATAAAATAATATTTAATAACTTTATTAATTTTATCAAATTCAACATAAATAAAAAATCAAACTGATTTCATAAAAAGAAATAAATAAATATTTATAAAAAATGAAATCATAAATGTAGTTTTTTCTTATAGAATTAATATAAATTTAATTAAAATAATTAAATAAATAGAAAAATTTAACTATTAATATAATTTTAATTTTAAATATTAAAAAAAAAAGAAAAAATAATAACTAAAAAAGGGAAAAAAAGAACAACTAAAAAAAAGGAAAAAAAAAAAAAAAAAGCTTCTGCTGAAATTAAGGTTATGGAAGTGAAGTTAATGCGTCAACTGACTATAAAGTGAAGTTAATGTGTTTAACTACCAGGCCAATTAATATATATATATTTTTTTATTTCTGTGTGTAAACAATAATTAAATTTTAGCGTAAGGTTGGACCATAATGTGAGCAGTCGTAAATGGATTGAGTTTCTTGCTTTGTATTCTAGGATTAGTTTAGTTTATGTTGTCTTTTTATTTTTATTTTTTTCATCGAAGGTTCAATTTTCTCTTGAGTAGCTAAAAATTTTCATTTTTGCGGGAGACAAATTATTTTGAGAATTTGGTTTTTCAGTTTTCAGAATTGGTTATCGAATTCTCCTCCTCTCCCAAATTCTCAAACCATTACCTATATTCATAAAGGTCAGGATCAAGTTGATATTTACTCCCTCTCTCTCAAAATTTATGGTTTTTCTCCTGCGGTTGCTCTTGAGCGTAATTGGATTGGATTATCATAGGGATCATGCAGATTCACACACAAATTGAAATCTTTGTTTGGTAAATTTAATTTATATCTTCAATTTACAGTACTTTACTCTTTTCCCAATGAATCACTACGTGGTATGAATTGCATGTAGCATGAGTTAAGACGGATAACATCTTCTCTATACAAATCTAAGATTTTTGTTATTTCTTCTTTTCCAGTGAGGTGCGTTTCGAAGATTTCCTTCGGTAAATATCTTCGGAACTTGCTCCTTTTTATATGGCATTTTTATATCCTTGATTTATGTGTATTCATTGCTCTTCCATTTTTTTTTTCCAATCAAATTTGCACCTTTTTCCATCATGATAGGGCAAAGTCTCTATTTTGGGGTCGTGCTTTGAACATTCCCCGTCACTTTTATATGTATTTCCACAAGTTCAAGAAGATCAAGGTAGTTATTGTTCATTTAACAACTTTGGATTCTCCCGTGATGATAATTATAATAAATACTTGCCTATAAGAAGGACGAAAGAATTGAGATGATCTTTGTCACTTTTTGGGCATAATTTCTTATTGGTTTATTTCAATTGAAGGATGTGCTGGTGCATATCAAACTGATATCAAATGCTTCTCATTTTAGGAATCAAGGTTCATGGAGTGGAGTTGACATATATAGCAACAAACTTCGGCATCCAGCATACACTAATATGCTTATAAAAGTCATTACAATACTATTGTTTCAATTCTCTTTCTTTCCCTTTTCTTTTTATAACAGAACGATCTCTGAGGTTCTCTCTCATTCTGTGATTTGATCAGGATGAATGACTTGCTCATGGTAATCTGATTTTTTTTTTCATTCATTATATTGCAATTATCTAAAAGTTATGTTCTTAATTATGTGTTTAAACTTGAGTTTAATGGTTCATTTGAAATGGGAATACAGCTTCCACGAAGTAACACTGATATGGGAATGGAAGGTCTCAATAAATAAGGGTATTTTGTATTCAAGTTTGTTGTATTCCTGGTATTTTGATTTCTGAAATGCTGAGATTAGTTAGTTGACCATGAGTGAAATTACTTAAAATTATTGCTTGGTTGAATGTGCTAATGTTGGTAATGTTGTGGTGGTGTGCAGTTGAAAAAAAAATCTCACTTTTATTTTTTAAATTGATTAAATAACAAGGATGAAGTTTTTTAATCAATTCTACAACTAAACATGCAATTTTTTTTTTTTTAAATTTAGATTGTGTTTTAGTTCTTTTTTGGATTTGGGATGGATTTCTAGCCAGATTTTTAGCTTGAGTTTTAATGGGTTTCGTCATTTTAATTTACTTTTATTATCAGGATTTGGAACTGGGTTGTTGTAGTTCTTTTTGTGTTCCCTTCAAAAGAAAGAAACAGAGAAAAAAAAAATAAAATAAAAAAGAGAATTGAGAAGTGATTTTGTTTTAAAAAGGGGTTTCTGATTTGATTTTAAAGGATTTTTTACTTTTTGTTATTACTTTTCCCAATGCATATTCCTTTGGAGGATCGAATTGTTCAATATTTTGGGTTTTAGTTTTACAATACTTTAATTTTAAATGTATATGCTATTGTATCTCTTTTGAAGCAGCAATTATTCTTTTTTAGTTATAATATACTGAAATGGATAGTTTCAAGTCTGGCAAAATAAATTGAGTGCTAACATGGGATTGCTGATCTGCATTGATAATCATTTGGAACCTAATGAAAATGTGTTATTATTTAGTTGCTTGGTTAAGAAATAGTCATGAAGCTGTGAAGAACCTCCAGTCCCTTGGTAATTTTTGTCAAATAATTTATAATTGATCATATTTAATAATATAAATGTGATATTTATTGAAACTTGCAATTATAAGTTAAATGCTGCTGTTGATGATAACACCGGATAATAAATTTCCTCATTTTTGGTGGTATGGCTGTTGATCTGATAAGCCTCCCAGCAAGCAATTAGCGATCCATGGTGCTTCGAATGTCATTTTTATCAGACATAAAAACTGTAAAAAAAGGCTCTTATTTTTTTTTCAGGCTGAGGGAAATCAATAAGCAGAGGTTCCAAGCGAGCTGCGCATTGAGCTCTTTCCAGGAAAAAATAAAAAAAAAAAAGAGAAAAAATTGTGTATTAGGTAATATATATGTTATGATTCTATGCAATGCTTATAATATATATTTTAAAGATATTGACTCTTTTTTTTTTATTATTCACACAGGTGAAGCTCATCTTCATCATTTCCAAAGTGAATTTTTTTATTGCAACTAAATCTTAAGCTTTAAAAGGTTGATTCACATAACAATTCTATTTTACAAGCATTAGTCTTTGTTTTTAGATATATATTTCAGGTTAATTTGTTATACAGATGATGTTTCAAGCCAGCTGTTGTCAAGACTTGCCTACAATCTAAATTTTGAGATTTTTTATTTTTTATTTATTTTACGTTTGCTTATATGGACATTGCTTTTGAAAAATTCTATGATGGTTGAAATTGGAGTAGTACTAATTTTTGATGGTTTGTTTGCCATGGAGTTAGTTTTTTAATTAGAATCCAAGTGGGTCTTTTATAAATTGGGTTTTTTATATGTTTTAATTGTCTTGATGTAACAAAGTATATGTTCTTGAATTTTTAATTAGGATCATGTGCATGTGTTTTGTATGCTATTGTCTAAAGGTAGATTGTATACATAATGTGATGCATTTAAAAAAAATTAAAAATGAGTTGCATGCATCGTTATCCATTACATATCTATTCATCAAGTAATAAAATTATACTTAAATAAAAATGCTATTATTAAGTCCACGGCATGGCGTGAGTTATTATCTAGTTTGGTATTAAAGATAAGTGAATGCTTTTAGTTACAGATAAATCCATAGTTTCAATTATGGGTTTTGGTTTTGAAGTTTGAAATACAATTTCCCCTCACTTCATGCCCCAAAATTGATGCAGACAAGGAAAACATCAAGAAAAATAAAATTCAAAGGACCAAGAAATTTGAATTTTGGTCTAATATTTACAATTTTAATACCCGAAGGGTATTTCTGTAATTTCCAGCATTGCTGGAACAGTAGTTAAAATTTATTTAGAGTCTTTATTTTATTTTAAGTCTGATTTAGGAGTTTTATTTGGTTTAGTATTTCCTAATTAGTATTAGTTAGTAATTTTACTACAGGATTCCTAATCTAAGTATGATTAGGATAAGCTTTTTAAGTCTATAAATATCCAAGTTTGTATTGTTAAAATTCAGTTTAGTTTTCAGATTTAATAAAATAAGTCCTGCATTATTGCTAAGAATTGTGTGATTGAATTCAGCACTGTGACTCTTAGACATTCTAAGTGTGTCTCTTAGAAGTTTTATTCCTTTCACCCTTCCTTAATTCCCTATCCAGATCTGAGTTCCTGTAAAATAAGACCTGGGTTTTCAATTTTAACCATTTAATTTCTGAAAAAAATCAAAGCAGAACAGGTTATTTAAATTTGTCCTACATTACAAATTCTGACCCATTCCATTGATCTATTGAACCAACACTTCTCAGTGTAATGGGATTTTTACAAGAAATTAGTTGTTGCTCGTTAATCTTTTGAATGTAATGTCTTTAAGCTAGTAGGACAAGTACTTTTCATTGTAAATTCCGAAACTGATAATTTTGATAATTTTGAATTACAATTATGGGTTTTGGGTTTTGATATATATATATATATATATATATATATATATATATATATATTTTAAATTCTTGCCTTTCCTTGTTAATGTCATCTAAAGTTTTGTTAGAATGATTCATAAGGAGGATAGGAATTACTTTGTCACCTAAACTTGTATAAGATTCTATTTTTTTAATTCGCATTTCCTTTACTAACGCCATAACTTCATATGCCATATATTATCTTGATCTAACTTCATTCATTCTCCTTGTGACTCTGCTTTCCTTATTCCTTCTCATAATTGATTTCTTTCTCTCTCTCTCTCTCTCTCTCTCTTCTGCTAGGACTCTGGACATTGCTGTACTTTTCTACCTGTAAGTATAAAAAATTCAACCTTTTTTTTTTTCCCTGCTTAAAGCTTCAATGATGCTGTGATATTATTTAATGATTTTGTTCTTCAGATGCCTTTTATTGATTTTATTTAACTGATTTTACATGTGATGTTTATAGGTGTTACAGACTGTATAGGAAGTTAATTAACAGGCTGTATATTTAGGAAGTTAATCATTTACTGATTTGTAGGATAGGCTAACTGATTTGTAGGGATTCCTCCCTAGAATAGAACTGTTGTACTGTAGGGATTCCTTCCTAGAATAGAACTGTTGTACTTGTATAAATACCCATACAATTGTTGAATAATGAAAACAAGAAAATAGTCATTCAATTCAGTGTTTGATTTCATGGTATCAGAGCTGTTTTGATTTAGGGTTTGCTGTAGAAATTAATTTTGGGAAATTTGGGAAATTTTTTTTTTTTTCAAACAGTAGGCTTGCGATTTCTGGGTTGCCAATTTCTAGCCACTGTCCGTTGTCACCACCTGTCCCAGGAGGAGCGCGCCCCGCCGATCAGCATCTCCTCCAAGTCCAGTGGTCAGAATCCCTGCGTGTGAGCTGCACGTGCCGACAGAAGCTATCTGCTACAGTACCACGCGCTGGCACGTGACGGCGCGTCCCTGGCTGGAATAACCTCCTGTCTGTCTCATTGAGTTCGTCTTGCTCCATCCCTTTGTTTCGTACACCTGGTTGGGTCTGCATCTCTCTGGTGTGGGATCTCTATTCATCTAGGTTCGGTTGTGTTTGGCAAAATTTGTATTCTGGTTTTGTGTGGTTCCAGCATTTGCTGTCTGTCCTTTGCATTGATTTTTAGAAATTATGGATGAGAAAAAAACTGTTGTTGTTGATGCGGTTCCGGTGATGTCGAAAATCACTGAACATAAGCTTAATGGTAAACAAAATTATTTGGATTGGAGTAAAACTGTTAAACTATATTTATTGAGTCTTGCTATGGATGATCATTTGACTGAAGATCCTCCAACTGGGGATTCGAAAAAGACTTGGATAAGAGAAGATGCTCGTTTGTTTCTACAAATACGTAATTCCATTGAGAGTGAAGTGGTTGGTATGGTCACTCATTGTGGGACGGTCAAAGAATTGATGAATTATTTAGAATTCTTGTATTCTGGAAAGGGAAATATTTCTTGCATCTATGATGTATGCAAAGCCTTTTACAAAGCAGAAAAAGGTGATAGATCTCTCACTGGTTGTTTCATGGATTTCAAGAGGACATATGAAGAACTGAATATGTTGCTTCCATTCAGTACTGATATCATCGTTCAACAAACTCAACAAGAAAAGATGGCTGTTATGAGCTTCCTAGCTGGTCTTCCTTCTGATTTCGAGATAGCTAAATCTCAGGTCCTTTCTAGTGAAGAGATTTCTTCCTTAGAAGATGCTTTTAGTAGAGTCCTGCGTGCAGAGAATTCTCCATCCTCACTTGTTCAAACTAGTGCACTTGTTAGTCGCAATAATATGACTAACTCTAGAAGACAGCAATACAGGAGTTAACAGTAGTAAGGGGATGGGAAATAGTACTTATGAGAAGACAGGCTATTATGACAGAAACAATAATACTCGTGGGCAAGAGTCAGGAGAGATAGTGTCACTATTGTCATAAGCCCGGACATATGAAGCGGGATTGCAAGTTGCAAAATAAGAGACCTCAGTCTGCTCATATTGTATCCACCACAGATACTTCTGAAAAGTCTATTATGATATCTGCAGATGAGTATGCCAAATTTGCTCAGTATCAAGAATCATTGAAAACTCAATCCACACCAGTTACTGCCCTTGTTGAATCAGGTAAACCTAATACATGTCTTGTTTCCTCTTCTTCAGAGTGGGTCATTGATTCTGGTGCTACAGATCATATGACAGGTAATTCAAAACTATTTTCTACATTTAAGTCACTTAAATCTACCTCACCTGTTACTTTAGCCGATGGTTCAACATCTTATGTTATTGGTTCTAGCACGATAAAACCAACACCATCACTTTCTTTGTCATCTGTTCTTAGTTTACCTCAATTGTCCTTCAACTTGATTTCTGTCAGTAAACTTACTCGTACCCTTAATTGTTGTGTTATATTTTTTCCTGACTACTGCTTATTTCAGGATCTTACGACGAAGAAGACTATTGGTAAAGGACATGAATCTGGTGGTCTCTACATCCTTGATACACCAATTCCAAAATCCGTAGCCTGTTCTGGAGTTTTAACACCTTTTGAAATACATTATCGGTTGGGCCACCCTTCTCTCTATGTGTTAAAGCAACTTTGTCCTCAATTTAAGAGTTTGTCTTCATTAGATTGTGAGTCTTGTCAATTTGCGAAGCACCATCGTCTTAGTTCGAGTCCTAGAATCAATAAACGAGCTAGTGCTCCGTTTGAGGTTGTTCATTCTGATGTTTGGGGTCCTTGTCCTGTTGAGTCTAAAACTGGATTTAAGTATTTTGTTACTTTTATTGATGATTTTTCTCGAATGACATGGTTATTTTTAATGAAAAACCGTTCTGAGGTGTTTTCTCATTTTTTTGCATTCTGTGTTGAAGTTAAAACTCAATTTAATGCTTCTGTTCAAATATTGAGGAGTGATAATGCTAAGTAATATTTATCAGAATCCTTTCAAACTTACATGCTTCAACATGGTATTCTTCATCAAACTTCTTGTGTAGATACACCATCTCAGAATGGAGTTGCTGAACGGAAAAATAGACACCTTCTTGAAACTGCTAGGGCTTTGTTATTTCAAATGAAGGTTCCCAAACCTTTTTGGGCTGATGCTGTTTCCACAGCATGCTTCTTAATTAACCGTATGTCATCATCTGTTCTTCAGGGTAGGACTCCTTATCATGTTCTGTTTCCAAATAAACCATTGTTTCCTATTGAGCCTAGGGTCTTTGGGTGTACTTGCTTTGTTCGGGATGTTCGTCCTCAGGTTACCAAGCTAGATCCCAAATCCTTGAAATGTGTTTTTCTTGGGTACTCTCGTGTTCAAAAAGGTTATAGATGTTACAGTCCCACTCTTCAAAGGTATCTTGTGTCTGCTGATGTTACTTTTCAGGAAAACATACCTTTCTTTCCGATCACCACTTATCCTAGTCAGGGGGAGGAGGATGATTTGTTAATCTATACTGTTTCACAACCTATTAACTCTATTTCTGCTAGGCCTAAACCACCAATAGTACAGGTTTACTCTCGGCGATCACCCACTTTGGATTCATGTCCTAAACCTGCTCCTTCGTCGTCAGATCCAATCTCACCTGATCCTGTCCCTGTGCCATCAGAACCAGAATCAATTTCTAAAGATGATCTTCCTATTACTCGCCGTAAAGAAAAACGAAAGTGTACGTATCCTGTATCCTCCTTTGTGTCCTACAAACATTTGTCTATCTCATCTTGTTCTTTTATTGCATCTCTTGATTATGTGTCTATTCCTAAGACTATTCAAGAGGCCCTTTCTCATCCTGGGTGGCACAATGCTATGATTGAAGAAATGAATGCCTTAGAGAAGAATGGTACATGGGCTTTGATGGATTTACCTGTAGGCAAGAAAGCTATAGGTTGTAAGTGGGTGTTTGCAGCGAATGTTAATCCTGATGGGTCTATTGCTCAATTGAAAGCTCGGCTTATTGCTAAGGGATATGCTCAAACCTATGGAATTGATTATTCTGACACCTTTTCACCTGTTGCTAAACTCACTTCTGTCAGGTTATTTATCTCCTTGGCAGCCACCTATGATTGGTCTTTGCATCAGTTAGACATCAAGAATGCCTTTCTTCATGGTGACCTTAAGGAGGAAGTATATATGGAGCAACCACCTGGTTTTGTTGCTCAGGGGGAGTATAGGAAAGTTTGTCATCTTCGAAAATCCTTGTATGGTTTGAAACAAAGTCCTCGAGCTTGGTTTGGAAAATTTAGTCAGGTTATTGAACAGTTTGGCATGAAGAAGAGTAAGTTAGATCATTCTATTTTCTACAAGCAGTCTGCAACTGGTATTTTCTTGTTGGTTGTATATGTGGATGACATTGTCATTACTGGTAGTGATACTACAGGTATTTCATCTCTTAAATCTTTTCTTCATAGTCAATTTCATATGAAAGATTTAGTAGTACTAAAGTATTTCCTAGGTGTTGAAGTGACGAGGAGTAAGAAAGGAATTTTCTTATCTCAAAAAAAGTATGTGCTTGATTTGTTATCTGAGACAAGAAAGTTGGGGGCTAAGCCATGTAGCACTCCAATGGTTCCCAATGTGCAGCATACAAAAGATGGTGAATTGTTTGAAGATCCTGAAAGATACAGGATATTGGTTGGAAAGTTGAACTATCTCAGTGTAACTCATCCATATATTGCTTATTTAGTTAGTGTGGTAAGTCAGTATATGTCTTGTCCATCAGTTGATCACTGGAAAGCTGTAGAGCAGATTTTGTGTTACTTAAAAGGAGCACCCGGGCGAGGAATTTTGTATGGCAATCATGGTCACACCAGGATTGAATGTTTTTCAGATGCTGACTGGGCTGGGTCTAAGGAAGATCGAAGATCTACTTCAGGTTATTGTGTCTTTGTTGGAGGGAACTTGGTTTCATGGAAAAGCAAGAAGCAGAATGTTGTCTCACGATCAAGTGCAGAATCGGAATACAGGGCTATGGCAAAGTCTGTGTGTGAAATAATATGGATATAGCATCTTCTTTCTGAAGTAGGTCTTAAGGTTTCAGTACTAGCTAAATTATGGTGTGATAACCAGGCTGCACTTCACATTGCATCAAATCCAGTTTTTTATGAACGAACTAAGCATATCGAGATTGATTGTCATTTTGTTCGTGAGAAGATTCAGCAAGGTCTGATTTCTACAGGATATGTGAAAACAGGTGAACAATTAGGAGATATCTTCACAAAGGCTCTAAACGGGTCTCGAGTTGATTATTTTTGTAACAAGCTGGGCTTGATTAATATCTATGCTCCAGCTTGAGGGGGAATGTTATAGACTGTATAGGAAGTTAATTAACAGGCTGTATATTTAGGAAGTTAATCATTTACTGATTTGTAGGATAGGCTAACTGATTTGTAGGGATTCCTCCCTAGAATAGAACTGTTGTATTGTAGGGATTCCTTCCTAGAATAGAACTGTTGTACTTGTATAAATACCCATACAATTGTTGAATAAAGAACACAAGAAAATAGTCATTCAATTCAGTGTTTGATTTCAAGAGGTGCTCTTATTCACTTCTCATTATTTCTCTTTTTTTCATTAAAGAAAGCATGAGAATGTCTTGTTGTTTGTATCTTTAATTCATTGTTAAATTCACAGCAATCTCCAAAAAAATAATACGATTTGGAAAAGGAATAAAATAAGAGAAGTAAAACAGGCTAATATGCATATTACTGGAAGGGACTTCCTTTGAATGGAATAATTACCTAAGGCCATTAAAAAATAAGGGAGAAAGTTGAAACGCTTCATATGGTATCATATGCTTTGAACTTTTACCTTGTTAAGGCATACTATTCATCTTAATGATGTAATTTCTATGTTCTGTGCATTTATCAACCTCATTAGTTTTCATTCAATGCACTTCTGATTGAATTTGTGTTAGCTACTGCTGGATTTTTGTTTTGAGTACGTGCATTTCATAATCCTGTTATCTATTTAGTAGCATATATGTATGTTCGATGAGATTGCCTTTTATTTATCTAATGAATTTCTTATTTGCTTACTTTGTAACTCATTCCTTTGTTTGCTGTTTTTAGGCTGTTTTACATATCAGCCTCATATATATATATATATAGGGGAGAAAGATAGAGAGAAGTTCTTGCGTAAGAAACGAAAGTAAAGGGGAAGGGTTGAAGGCAGGGAACGGAAGGAGAGTTATTACTGAGAAAGGAAGCAAATAGAGGTAGATGGAGATTGTGAGTTCTATTGCAACTTCAATCATTACCAAGATTGCAGATTCATTGGTTGTCCCCATTGGAAGACAATTTGGCTATCTGATTCACTATAACAACAACATTAATGATCTCCAAGAAGAAGTTAAGAAGTTGACTGACCAGAGAGCTGGTTTACAGTTATCTGTTCAGGCGGCCAAAAGGAACGGGGAAGTCATTGCACCTGGTGTGGAAAGCTGGATGATAAAGGTGGATGGGGTTGATAGCGAGTTGGGGAAATTCTTGGAAGAAGACGTGAAAGTGAGTCTAAGATGTCTGAATGGCTGGTGTCCAGATCTGAAGTCCCGTTATTCCTTGAGTAGAAAAGCTAAGAAGAGAACTCGAGATGTTTTTAAGCTCCAAGAAGATGGGAAATTTGACCAGATAGCCTACCCTGCTCCTCCATCAAAGGCAGGATCTACGTTCTTAGATCGTATCAGGGATTTTAAGTCTAGAATATTGATCATGGATGAGGTCTTAGAGGCTCTGAAGGATGACAAGCTCAACATTTTTGGAATTTGCGGCATGGGTGGTGTTGGTAAAACCACAATGATGAAAAATATTGTTAAAAGAGTAGAAGAAGATAATCTATTTGATGAAATTGCTTTGGCAGTTGTTTCCCAAAATCCAAATATCATGAAGATTCAAGGTGAAATTGCTGATATGTTGGGTTTAAAATTTGATGAGGAGAGTGTATTTGGAAGAGCACGAAGACTACATGACAAGATAATGAATTGTAAAAGAATCCTTATAGTACTGGATGATGTTTGGACAGAACTTGATTTTGAAACAATCGGAATTCCTTCTACAAGTCATCACAAAGGGTGCAAAATTTTGTTGACGTCAAGAAATGAGGATGTGTGCAGTAGGATGAAAAGTCAAAAAAATTTCAAAATTTTGGTGTTATCTGAAGAAGAGGCTTGGGGTCTTTTCAGAGAGACAACAAGTGACTTCATTGAGCATCCTGATGTGTTTTCCATTGCAAAAGAGATAGCAAAGGAATGTGGAGGTTTACCAATTGCAATTATAACTGTTGGAAAAGCATTGGAAGGTAAAGACAAATATATATGGGAGTACGCACTCCAACAACTAAAGAAGTCTGCCTACAACTCAGAAATGCAATTTGTGTTTTCTAGAATAGAATTAAGTTACAAGTTTTTAGGAGATGAGGAGGCCAAAGTATGCTTTTTACTCTGTTGTTTATTTCCAGAAGATTTTGATATTCCACTTGAATATCTGGTTAGATATGGGGTGGGCCTAGGGTTATTCAAAGGCATCAACTCATTGTATGAGGCAAGACTTAGAGTCCATGCAAAAATTGACAAGCTGAGAAGATCGTTCTTGTTGTTAGAGAGTGATGAGAAAGAGTGCATCAAAATGCATGATGTTGTACGTGATGCTGCCATATCAATTGCATCCAAAGATGAAAATATGTTTTTTGTAAGATGTGATAATCAAGTGGAAGAGTGGCCGAGTGATGGCACAGATGAACATTGCACTGCAATTTCACTTCAATGTGAAAAGATCAAGGAATACCCTAGTACTCTAGACTGTCCCAAACTTGAGCTTTTGCAGCTTAGAAACAGTGAGTGCTTAAGATTTACTGGTAGATATTCTTTGTATCCATGGATGTTGCGAAATATCCCCTACAATTTTTTTCAAGGGATGAAGGAACTCAAAGTTTTAGCTCTGCTTGGCATGTCTATTTCATCACAGCTGCCATCACTCCAAGTGCTAAATAAACTCCATACCTTGTGCTTGGAGCATTGTCAATTGGATGACATTTTCATACTTGGAAAGCTAGAGAATTTAGAAGTCCTCAGTTTTGTTGGTTCTAATGTCTTAAAGTTGTCAATAGAAATAGGACAACTAAGACATTTAAGGTTGTTAGATTTGACAGATTGCTCATTTGCTGAAGAACTTGCACCAGGTATTCTGTCAAGGCTGTCTCAGCTAGAAGAGCTGTACATGAGAGATTGCTTTTATTTCCATGGATGGGATATCTCACCTAACCTTTCTGAACTCAAGTTATTGTCTCATTTAAAGGTCTTAGATATTTACATTGCAGATGCCAAGAATTTACCAAAAGACATGCTTTTCCACAACTTGATAAGATATAAGGTATCTATAGGTTGTAATATTTATGAGAAGGGCATTTATCTATTCCAAAACAATTTGGCAATTACAGCTGATGCTAGGGATATTTTGGAAAGTGGGATTTATCAGCTGTTGAAAAAAAGTGAAGTCCTGTTCTTGAATTTGCAGAGCCTGAAGAATGTGCTGTATGAATTAGACCAGGAAGGTTTTCCACACCTGAAGCATCTGTCACTTTGGAAGTGTTATGATCTAGAATACCTCATTAATGCTGAGGATTCTACTCTATATGCTGTGTTCCCTCTCCTTGAATCACTATCTCTGGTTGATTTAAATATTCGGGAAATATGTCATGGGCAACTTCTGGAGAGGTTCTTATGTAACAATAAAGCAGAGGAGATGGCTTTAGGCAATCAAGAAGTAATGAACCTGCAAAGGGAAACCACTCAGCCTTCATGCTTTGGGAATTTGAGATCCCTGCACCTATCTGGCTGCTTCGAGTTGCAATATGTGTTTCCACTGTCTTTGGCTAGAAATTTGGTTCAACTCCAAGACTTTGAGATAGAATATTGTATAATTTTGGAAGAAATTTTCTCAAAAGAAAAAGGGGAGGATGAGATCGCATTTCCTAAATTAACTAACTTGATGCTGGAGAGACTTCCAAAGCTAGCTAGTTTTTGCAAAGGGATGGATGATGCAGCAGCCTTGCAACCATCTTTGGATCATCAAGTAAGCATTTGTTTTCACTGATTTCTTACTTATTTATCGTCTATGGTTCTGATTTATATCATCTTAGACTATAAATTCATCATTCCTCAATTTCTTTCCTCTGTAGTATTGTTGTTGTTGTTGTTGGTATTATTATTTATCTGTAGTTTGCCAAGCCTATATTTTTTATTTTTTATTTTTTTGATAAGTGGTATTTGACAACTTTTCTATAGTTTAAACTTTTACCATCTTATTTGATGATAGGCTGGTAATTAGGTTGCTTAAACCATTTTGGTCAAAGTACAAATTAGCCCCCAAACAAATTGTAGTTCGCAAATTAGGGTGCATCCAGTAACACTATGGATTTGTGTTTTCTGTTTTTGTTTATCAAAAATAAAATTAAATGCATTTGGTTAAAGAACGTGTTTTTTGTTTCTTTAGTTTATTAGCAATAATTTTTTAAAACAGAAAACAAGGAACCGGAGTCATAAGAAGTGGTTTCAACATTAATGCTTAAGGTTTTAAAGTTTAAAAATATTTTACCTTGAAAGAAAATTGTAAAAGGTAAGTTCTAAACATTATGAAATTTGAGTTTTGCATCATATTGTGTTGCGATGTCACAACCTAAAAGGAACTTCAAAAAGTCAATTCACTTGATATTGTTTGAATATGTTAATTATACAGATAAAACCACCAAGAAATTTGGAACCAAGCAGTTCTCATGTGAACAAGGTTGCAGAGATTCAATATAACCAATTTGAAGTAGGGACATCCTCACAATCAAGAGCCTTGGTGCCTCTTTCTCATAAAATATTCACACCCCAATGGATGTCACGGTTACCAAATCTAGAAAAGGTTGATGTGAAAAATTGTAAACTAGTGGAAGTGATATTTGACTTCCAAGGACAGAATGTTGAGGAGAGCAAGACATATGGAACATTTGCGCATATAAAAAAATTGAACTTAGTTGAGCTAATTAAGCTGACACATGTTTGGAAGAAGGTTCCAAAGGGATTTTGTGGTTTTAGAAAGCTTAGAGAGCTGAAAGTAGAAGGCTGCAATAGTTTGAGATATCTTTTCTCACCTTCCATTTCCAAGTTACTTGTGGAACTTCAAACTATATCAATAAGTCATTGTGCGATGATGGAAAATATTGTAGCTTGGGAAACAGAAGAAGAGAAAGAGGTAACAAGGAATATTGTATTCCACAATATAACTGATTTTTGTCTCCATGATCTGCCAGCACTTGTAAGCTTCTGCCCTGATGGCTGTACTTTTGAGTGGCCATCCTTGAACCATTTGTCTATAATTACATGTGCTAAGATGAAGACATTTAGCTCAACAAACCGAAGCTCATCAAAGCTGAATGGTATCAAAGATGGACCAAGTACATCAAGTCAAGATGCTGCTCTTAATAGTTACAGCCCTTCTCCAGCACAGCATTCCCATATTTTCCTCAAACCATGCTTTGGATGCTTACCTCTTCATCCAATAATCAAGTCCCAGAAAACCATGGAGAGCTCATATCAGAAAGAAGAAAAGCCTAACTTAGACGAACCAGTGTTACAACACTCTTCAAAAAGAGAGGTATGTATTTAGATACTCGCAGCATTTGCCCAACTACTCCCTTTCTAAAAGTATATCATATTTTCATGTGATAGTCTCTCTTACATGCATGTACTGATTTCTTTTCCTTAGTTTTGTTATTTTTTGCTTTTTCAAAAAAATGCATTTGCCTTTTATCTACAAACACATATTTGTATTCGTTTTAATAGATTATTGAATAAACGAAATGGTTGCATTTAACAAGAGCATAAGCATCATTACTTACACGAATAATTCATTATTTTTATGTTTATATTGATATTATAAACTTTTACAGATGACAATGTTTTCAAAACTATAACATCAAATAGAATTCCCATAAATTAACAATGCATGTATGCTTATGGACTAAAAAATTTACAATTATAAAGAAAAAATTATTTTTTTTAGATGAGAAAAAATATTGAGAAAGAAAGAAATGAGAGTACACTGTGGAGGACATAAAATCATACAACTCAAAATCAACTAAAAACAAGAAAATTAAAACACAAGCAGAAAAAGCAATGCCCTTCCACTGAGTTGAATAACATTCAAAGAGACCTCTCTAAAAGCTTCAGAAGCTAAAGCCCACATGAAATTTAAAACAATCACCGTATTCCACAACAAACTAACAGACATGATTTGACTTTTGAAGATAAGTATAATCTCCCCATCCAAACATTTCACGACTACCAAAAAAGGCGCAATTCCAATGAAATGTATCTTTCCTGCCGTCAAACCCTCTCCATTCTAAATCAACAAAAATCTGAAAGTGATACTAGGCACACCCGCTGCTCTTAAAAACAAATGCTAGATAGTAGAATTCTGGATAGACCATGAATGAGTCGCACCATGAGCTAAAAAGTGTGTAAGGGGAAAAGATGTTGAGTGCTATCCTTACTGAGATTTTTTTTCTTATAAAAGTGGGGAGAAACATTAGAAACAATTCAAGTCTGTGTTTTAATAAGGATGCATAGGAGGATTTACTAAGAAACATTTATGTTTATTACATATTGATTCTCTTACTCTTACCAAAATGTGGACAATTTTTTTTTTGATGATAACTATTAAAACAATGTGTATTCAAATATACACTCTAAAAGTTATATATGATTTGAAATACTAACTCAAATATCAATCAACTTTCCCATCTAAATGCAATCTCAGGTTCCTTTGGATAGATAGGGTTTTGAAATTAAGGATATTTGAATTGGTTATAAGTGTTGGTGTTTATGATTTTTTACTTGGAAGTTTGTGATAACAAAAATCCAAATCATTTTTTACTCTAAATACACACCTATCACTGATTATTTTGAATTTTATATGCTCATATAAATTATGTTAATGAGTTTAAGTAAGGATTTTTGAGACTTGTAACAACAAAAATATAAATTATTTCACAGTTCACAATAGCGTTCCCCATAAAACTCAAAACACTCCCATGGTATTGGATAAATTATTTTAAACCAATATAAGAAATGCAAAATTGTTTATCTTTTGGGAAGTTTAGAGCAAGAAAATGTGCATTACTATCATTGCCTTGTCCTCAATCAAAGACTTTTACGGTGCATGTAAATGTGGAAGATACTTTCCAGTTTTCTTCTCTTATTTTCATTTCACATTTTTTAATTCAGTTTAAAATGAAAAGAATGCTAAAACTTTGTTTACCTAATTAAAATAGAAGGTTCTGTCTTCAAGTTAAACTGCTAAAATAAATGAACTTATCTTCTACTTTTCCTCTCAAAGTTGGAGAACTTTAGCCCTTATTTAGTCATGTAAAATTTTAGTTGTAAAAATTTGCGAATGGAGTATTAGAAATCTATTTTCTAGATGTCCTAATTTTGTACTAACCTTTGGAAAGTTAAATTAATTTGTTTTCTACTAAAATCTTTGTCAAAGGGAGCTTGTTTCCAAATGGACAAGGATTTTTCATAATAAATTAATTATATGTGCCCTTACTTGTTGAGTTCAATTTTTTTTCCTCGCCATTTTGTTTTAAACACAAGCAATTGCACTCTAGTTTAATATGCAAACCATACTATTGGAAAAGAAAGGTTTGATTTTTTGGATTTGTTTAAAAAAGCATTCATTTTTTTCTTGGACATTTTGTCATTGATAAAGTATAATGAAGCTTACTGTTTCTTTTTCTTGGCATAATTAAATTAAAGATTATTTTTAATGCGATAAGGCTTAAAAAAAAAATATTTCTTACAAAGGGAGAATGGAGAATTGGATTGAACATTTTTTTAAGTTCTCAAATTTTCAAAATTTTCCATTTTAATTTTCAACTTAGAAAATGGAAAATTACAAAAGTGGGAAATGGAGAAGAAAATTAAAAAATTGATAATAGAGAATGTTTCCTACGAGAAAATAAGCCTCAGGATTTTTTAGTTAAATAATTCAATAGGAAAGTATTCAAAATGTATTGTCTGAAATCTCTGTAAAATTAGAAAAAATGAAAATAAAATCTTCTACGCAGGGCTGGGCCTATGGCTCTTACTGCACAGGTCCTCACTCTCCCTCAATATGTGTGTGCGCTAGTGCATGAGTGAACACTTATAGCGTGCTTATTAGGTTTCTGACAAATTCATTGTTCGCAGGTTACTTTGACAAACTTGGCAAACATGAATGCTAATGAGTCTTGCATTCCTCTCCATTTAATGAATGGGTTGCAACATCTTCAAGAATTTGAATTGGTTTCTTGTGATTCAATGGAAGTACTATTTGATCTTATGGAACAACATGTTGAGGAAAAACACTCTGTTTTAGTTCTCAATTGCTTGGAAGTGCTAAACTTAAGTTGTTTACCAAAGCTTATGCATACATGGAAGGTGGGTTCCCAAAAAATTGAGGGCTTCACGAACTTAAAACAATTGGATATATACAAGTGTAATGGTTTGAGAAATATACTCCCACTATCCATAGTTAAACTTCTTGTGAACTTGGAGGAAGTAAGAGTTGGTTATTCTGAATTGGTAGAAGAAATTATTTCGAAAGGGGGAGAAGAGGAGAAAGAAGGCATGGTTGTGTTTCCTCGAGTAAACAGCGTCACATTGCAGAATTTGCCAAAGCTCATGAGTTTCTACTCAGAGGCTTGCACTGCTAGATTTCCATTGTTGGTGCATATGAGGGTGGTCCACTGTCCCAGATTTGAGACATTTGTTCCTGGAATTGTGGTGACACCAAAGTTGAAGGAAGTACACATACAATATGCGTCATCACTCTCCTATCCATTGAGGGGGGATCTCAATGACACCATAAGGGACATCTTTGAAGGAAAGGTATGCCATATTTCTTTATATCTATGAACTGCAATTCATGACCCTTTTCCATGTACGTAATTGCTAAGAATGTAGAAAAAAAACCAGGATGATCTTTTTCTGCTGCAAAACTATTTTATTTTATCATTGAGCTTGGGCTCATAATACTGGAGTTATTTGAATCTCAATTGCAGCCTAAATATATGCTTTGACTCAATGGTATTGGAGTTATATCTAAGACTATTGCAATTTCGAATCTCAGATGGAGGTTAATTACTATATATATATATATATATATATATATATATTTCCCTGCAAAGATAAAAATGCTTTACTTGTTAGTCAGAACAATGAAAGAGAGGACACATAATATCTGTCAGCTCATATATGGAGTTGGATGACTTCCTTAAGTCATGATACAATGTCTTTTTTGCATTTGTTACAGATAGATCAACAAACTTTGGCACGTGAGCAAATTGATACCTTGTTGAAGCAACTTGATGATGATACCGTTGTTGAAGATGATGCTTAATTAGGCAAAGGTAATAAAACAAGTAAATATATACTACGTTTTCTAATAAGCATTGCATAAACTGAAAGTGGTTTAGTGGATAGACAAAGGTCTTCCTTTATTTGGAAAAGCCATGAAATTTTTTAACTGATAAAATGTTAGTTAGAATTTGATTAGGAAATGTTATGTAGTTAATCTTTAATGGAGGAGTGAGCACCAAAAAGAAATAAAGGTTTATATAGATAATAAAATTGTTGGGGTTTAATGCAAATATGCAATATGTTTACTACATAGGAATGACCCTAAACGTTTGAAAAGGACCTAGGAACCCAAACTGCAAAATCTTGTTGAAGGGACCTAGAAATGTCCTAAAACTGCAGAAAACCTATTGAAGAAGATGATCCTTAGCATGTCCCAAAAAAAAAAAAAAAAAAAAAGGGAACTTGTTGGAGAGACCTAGGCATGTTCTAAAACCACAAAAACTTGTTGAAGGAATCTAGGCATATCCTAAAGCTGTGGAAGAACTTGTGAGGAGGACTTAACATGTCCAAAAAAAAAAAAAATCTGAAAGATATTGTGATGTCTAAAAATTTGCTAAAGTTTGTAGAGAAGGGCTTGAGCTATTTGTTGTGATTTATTTTTGTTGCTCAATATGAGATAGCAAAAGAATTTGAAAAAGAAGAAATCATTTGAAGAATTCCTAGGATGTTCTCAAGATGGAGAGTTACTGTGTAATAGGAGTGTTTAGAATGTTTTGGTGAGTACACCAGAAAATTAGTGAAAGATGCTTAGAAATAGAATGCAAGAAGGTTGTTATTTGGAAAGTTGGGAGACAGGTGCTGCATGAAAAGAAAAAGAAAATGTCATTGGAAACACTTGGAGATTGTGATGCTCCAAGAAAAAGTCTAGAAAACTTAAAGACAAAGTGCTTCAAGATGTAGAATTAATTCTTGGAGAAAAAGGTACTCCCGCACCAAGAAAGCTATAAATTTGAGGCACTCAGAGAGATATTGCTCAAGAAAAGATTTAGTCGGGAATTTGTATTTTGAATACTGTCAGTCGTAATGGCACGACTATTGATCAAAGATGTTTGGATGGTACATGCCTAGCGTTCCTCTAGGGGTTGGACCATCCAAATATCTCTAGTGGGGTTAGGCGAGAGGTATGGTTGAGTTTGACTGTTAGAATTGTCTAAGCATGGGTTAGATATGGACATTAAGCTAAAGTTAGGCATGGTTGGAAGACACTTTGTACTTATATTACATGTAAATAAAAATTATGTAAAGGACTAAAGCTATCAATGATATGTTGCCCTTGAGAGGTTCAGTTACAAAACCATGTTTTCTGTGTATTTGTTGTGTGCACTATCAGTGTTTTTGAGAACTCTTTTCTCTCCATCCAGTAGCTTACTCTTTTAGTTGATGTTAATGTAAGGATTAAAATTGTTTAGTTTGAAATAGTAGTGATCAAAATGTATTACAAGAACTCTCAGGAAGGTTGTAGTGATTTACTGTTATTTTAGCTTGAAATTTCACCACCTGATTTGCACAATTCATTTCCCTTGATAGATTTATATCGAGTTGGGGAAGGTGGATTTGGACATTATGTAAATCAAGGTTTTAAATATCCGATGATGTATACCACATCAGCTGATATGTAATGGAATTTTACTAAAACGATTTGGTATTTACTGATTCGCTATATGTATGTGATTTGGGAATCATACGGAAATGTTAGTGAAACAGTCATACGTATCATTTTGCCATAGCTGTATCAATTTTTTATATCAATTTCTGAAGTTTTACCTTACATAATAGATTATTGGATGTACAAGATTATTATGATATTTAATTAAAATATTCATTTAATGTATAAGTCATTTTGCTGACTTTGTAAAAGAATTCACGGGAGCAAATGGATGATTAGTTCAATTCGGGCCAATTCAGTATGATCTTGATATCCAATTTCTGATTCTGAAACCTATATTTAAAACCTGGCGTAAAGAGAGAGGTGCAACTACTAACTATATTATGCCAGGCAAAACCTTTGAAGAGTTTCAAATTTTTACTTGGTAGAATGACATTGGAGGGATCTCATTTAAATTTTAGAAATCATACTGCGAGTTATGCAGATGATGCACGCATTTTTGGATGAGAACTTGAGACCTGAAAAATTCTCGTCCATGGATTTGGGAAATAAAGAATGAAACTTAGAACCTTTTGTAATATAAGGATTTAAGAAATAAAGAATGAAACTTAGAACCTTTTCTAATATAAGAATCTAAGAAATTGCCAATCAATATTTCATTTTATATAAATTTCCATTCTAAGTAATTTCTTTTGCCTGTCTCACAGCCAGATGATATCCTCCAATAAATGCTTTTCACTGTGAAGGATCAGAAGCTGCGCCACCGGAGTTCAAAAGAAGCTAGGATTCAGTTGTTTATGTATAAAGACAACTTCAAGTTCATTTAGCATACAAAAGGAAAACCTAATCCTGTAATCCTAATGTTTCATCATTTTTTGTTATGTTGTACAGTCATATTGGTTGTGCTTTTCATTACCTAACTTGAGTTGTCCAGGACTCAGGGTATGTGCTTGGAAATTCTTAGTTTCTGTATTGCAATTTGTTTAAGCTTTAATTAAAACATCTAGTGTAATATAGATGTGTTCTGTAACAGATTATTAAGAGCACGTTTGTATTGAATGTGAAATGATGGGAATGTTCACAATGTGGGGAATGTAAAGAATGTTCAAAATGTCATTTGGTATGAAAGAAAAATCCATAAATTTACTAGGTCAGTTTTGGAAATAAATAAAAAATTAACACATTCTTACGCAAAAATGGACTGTTGAAAATTCACTTATAATGTGGGGTTTTAAATTCCGCCTTTTTTTTTAAGGAATGTGAAATCCATGGATTGTTTGATAAGACTTCTAATGTAATATACATTTGTGTTTTGTAACGGATTATTAAAAGTAAAGGTACTCGATTGAAGTCCTGCTTGTGTTGTCAAATATGTCATGCGCTAGTTTTCTGCAGTTGGTTTTGTTTGATGGTCTTTGAAGGGTATATTTGGTCATAAAAATTACATCAATCTTTTACCTCATTGTATTTGGTCATAAAATTTGGGCCTGCAGAGAAATTGGGAAGTGTAATTTCCCTATGATTTCATTTCCATTCAATCTCTCTAAAAAGTCAAAACAGACCAAACATAAGGATTAAAATCTTTGACCCTATTTGACGTACTGTGTAAATATCAACAGCAATGCCAATCTGAAAAAGAATTTGATGCATATTGAAAATGAGCAAAATCATCAAGGAACCTTTTGAAATAACTTGTGTACAAGAATTCTATTTTAAATTGAATTATATTAATAAAATTCAATTGAAATGATGATAGAATTCTTGTCTTTTGAGTAATTATCAAAGTGACAAAATTCATTTGAATTCTATTGTTTGGAATAATTAAAATATATATATATATATATATATATATATATATATATATATATATATATATATATATATATATATATATATATATATAATATTTTTTTATTATACCCTTATATAGAAAGAGCCATATTGAATTTAAAGAGCTAATTTGGCTTTCTTAGCTAAATTAGGATGAAGGGTAATTACAGAAGCTGATAGTTTGTGGGCTCAAGTTAATTGGGAACAAATAATTAAAATGAGTTTGTAATTAACAGTATTAAGAAAAAGACCAAATGCTTCCACTATTTGGCAAGGAATAGTGAAAGCTTCTGGTGTTCTTGAGCAAGGGAATAGAATGAGAGTGAGGAATGGGAAAAACACTATTTTCTGGCAAGATATTTGGGTTATGTCCTTCCCTCTTATTTCTGTTGCTGTATATCCTATCAACTTGATAGATCAATACAAGGCTATTGCTGACTACTGAATTGAAGGGGAAGGGTGGATCGAGCTCCAAGATGTTTTGCCTATTGATATCCTATTGCATATTGCTGCTGTGTAAATTAGGGGTAGTGAGGAAGCTGAGGACTCTATTGGTTGGGGATTATCAAACAATGGTCATTTTTCTGTTAAAACGGCCTATGAAGCTCAACATTTGGATAGCAATTATTCTTAAAGCTGGTTGTGGAAAAATGCTTGGAGTTTGGCAGCTCCACAAAGGGTGAGATCTTTTATTTGGTTGGTTTCTCATAACAAGATCATGTGTAATAAGAAAAAAAAAGGCAGAGAAGGGGTTTCACCTCCAATGCTAGCTGTCAATTTTGCAATTCAGTAGATGAGTCTACTGTTCACGTGTTAAGGGATTGCATTATGGCTAAGCAGGTTTGGCAATGTTTGTTAGATCAAAATGAGTTTTTTTTTTTATCACGGTTCTTTTAAGCCCTGTGATTGGATTGTGTACAACCCTGTTTGCTTTCAAACCACCTTCGTGTAAACATGGATGGGATGTGTTTTTTGCTAATTGTCTGTGGTGGCTTTGGTAAGTGGAGGTATAAAGCCATTGTTGGAGTTGCTGAGATTTTGCTATAAATTGAGGGATATTTTATTATAGTCAAATGTTAGTTGAATATGTGTGTTCATCCTTGAATTTAGGAAATTTGTCTTGTTAAAATATTGTGTGTTAGTTGTTGACTAAATTATGTATTTTCTTACTATAAAATAGAGGCTGCTGTATCTTATGTGTATAACAAAAAAAAAAAAAAATGATAAAATCAGAGTTGAAGTGTGAAGGAGAGTTATAAGAAGTTTGTAATGAAAATGAAGAAGAAAAAGAGGAAGAAATTTTCTGTTTTCTGTTGAATTATGTCATAAAAATTATGTTCTTGTGTTAAGTTAGTTTGTTGTCTATTTTTCTTTATTGTTCTTCCTCCTCTCCAATGCCAACAAATGGTATCAGAGCCCAATGATCTTAGAAGCCTGTGTGTGGAAGAAAAATGGTGTTTTTGAGAAATTTCAGTATTGTTTCTGTCTTCCAAAATATTTTTGTTTTAAAGAAATCAGTTAAGGGTCATGTTTTGCTAAAACTTTTTAACTTGTTTATGAAAATTTATCGAATGATATGGATCAAAAACTAACCCCATTTTTGAGTTTGTTATTTAGGATGAAGTATGACTTCATCAAATGCATGTTTTATGAGAAAGAAAAAGTTGAAGGACCTTGGTATGTCCAAAAACTACTAAAAATTATTGATGTTGATGATAGAAGGACCTTTTGCACATCCGTAAACTGCAAATACAAACAAGAGGACTGACATGTCCATAAAAACTGCAGAATTTCACCTTTGAATGGACCTTTTCATGTCCATAAACTGACAAACTTGATGGACCAGCATGTCCTTAAACTAAAAAATTTGAAGAGACAATCAAAAGTTTAAACCAAAAGCTTGATGAAGAGACCTTCATGTCTCAAAACTGAAAATTTGGTGAAATTTGGAGGGACTGACAAGTCCAAAAACTGTGAAAATTGTCATCTTTGATAGGACCATCATGTCCATAAACTGAAAATTCTTGAAGGGACTTGCAAGTGCATAAACTGAAAAATGGGAGGGACTTTGATGCGACTTGCTAGATATAGAGAGCTAGGAACCAATTATATTGATTCAAACCCAAGGATCAGACAAACAAGAATAAAGGGATAAGCCTGACCCAATTCACACCCGTTGAAGAGAACCAAAGCTATAAGGAGATGAGCGCCACAAGTTACCTTGATAAGCTCAGATTTAAGTTATAAACAAGAACTTGGAAGAATCTCTCATTTGAAAAAAATTCAAAGAAGGTTATTATTCATCAAAAACTGTCCCCTTTACAATGGAGGTTTTTAATTTATATGAAAACTAACCTTCTAGCCCTAGAATAAGATAATAACTAAGAAATTTGATTTTTTATGGAAACAAGAGTCCTTATTGAACATAGAATCCTAATTAAGAAATCCTTATTGAAAATAGATTCCTAATTAAGAAATCCTTATTGAAAATATATTCCTAATTAAGATATTAACTCCTAAAATCAAGCCAAATAAACTAAATATGATGTGGACCTACTAATATATCAAGTTCAGGGCCCATAACTGCAATAGTACATAAAATACTTCTGTGATTTGATTGAAAACTCCTTTGTAGGCTAGGTAAGATCATATCATTCCTTCCCTCCTTAAAAGGATTCGTCCTCGAATCTCGTCCTGTCTTTATCCATGACAATCCTTCCTTATAATCCTGAAAAATAGAACCAAAACCATACAAAGAAAATTTAAGATTATTAGTGTTAGTAGACAAGACCTTCTTTTCTTTCTCATTACAAATGACTTGTTTTCTCTCCTCCCTCACAATCTTTTCATTTTCACACTTAATCCACTCTTTTTCTTTTATTTCATCAACAAACTTTACTTTTATTTTTCTAGCAAACATACACATTTTCTTATTTTTCTTCTCAATCTCACCCTCACTCTTTTCTAGCTCACTCTCTTTCTCTTTCTTCCCTTCAAGTTCACTTAAATATTTTTCTCTCATTTTGCATTCATTTGCTATCCTCTTCTGATCTTCATAAACTTCTAATGGTTTTGAGAGGAGTTAACACAATAATTCGACCATCGAATGCGAAAGAATATTGGTTCTTGAACCCATCATATGTAGCTTTCCTATCAAATTGCCATGGTCTACCAAGTAAAATATGGCTAGCTTGCATTGGTGCCACATCATAAAGAACTTCATCCTTATATTTGCCAATTGAAAAAGACACCAACACTTGACTAGTTACTTTTATTTCTCCTCGATCATCTAACCATTGCGACTTGTATGGTTGGGAATGCTTCTTTGTGTTTAAGTTCAATTTTTCCACCAACAACATACTCGCAACATTAGTACAACTACTACTATCGATTAACATACATGGTGCATACCTTGTCCTTCACCAAACATCTAGTATGAAAGATTCGATCACATTGCTCCTCTTCACCTCCTTTTTCTTTAGGTAGAATGTTCAATGCTTGCCTTGTAACCAATAAATCTCCTTTCATGGGTGCTAAAACTTCAACATCAAAGCAATATTCTAATGGTGGCATCTCATCTTCACCTGAGCTCGCACTATCAACTTCACCATTCTCCATCACTACCATTACTCTTTTGTTTGGGCATTAGGACGCAATATGCCCAAATCCTTGACACTTGAAGCACTTGATTTTTGAAGAGGACTTAGCTTCAGATTTCCCTTTCTCCTTTTCCTTTGAAACTGGTGTATCCTCTTCTTCCTCCTCCCTTGGATTAGATTAGTGGTCTTTCTAGTGCTTTTTCCATATAGCTTTAAAACCCTTTGACTTGAGTTGCTTCTCTACTTTAATTGCTATGTGTAGCAACTCCTCCATTTCCACATAGTGTTGTTAGTCCACTATGTCAGCTATCTCTTTGTTCAATCCTCCAATGAATCATGCCATGGTTGCTTCACAGTCCTTCTCTACATTTGCTCTAATCATAGCAAACTCCATCTCTTTGTAATATTCATCTACACTCTTGGAGCCTTGAACTAGACTTTGTAGCTTTCTTTGTATATCCTTGTAGTAATGACTAGGAACAAATCTTTTTCTCATGATAACTTTCATCTCTTCCCAAGTTCGAATAGCCCTTTCACCATTCCTTTTCCTTTTCAGCTAGAGATCATCCCACCAAATGCTTGCATAATCGGCGAACTCCACGATTGCCAACCTCATCTTCTTCTCTTCAGAATAGTTATGGGAATCATATACATGCTCCACCTTCCTTTCCCACTCCAAATATAACTCAGGATAATTTTGACCTTGAAACTCAAGAATCCTTATTATAATGCTTCCTAAGTTATTGTCTCTTTTATCAATAATCCTCTTTCCTCTCTTAAAATGAGATTCTCCCTCATCTGATTCAACCTCATCATCCTCCTCTTATTCCTGACTTCTCGAAGGCTTTGATTTGCTTGGAGTTTGCAAATCATCTATCCTTGAATTGAGCGTCTTCATTCGATCCATCATAGCCCTCATCTACAACTTCATTTCAGGATCTTGATGTTCACTACCACTATTGCTCATTATGAGTTTACCTGCAAAGAAAAGGTTAGTGCAGAAAAACATATTGGTTCCTCACTAACTCAACTCACGTGTTTCACTCAAAAAACGTTCGCTCCACTTGTGTTTCACTATTCTTTCATGGCTTTTCTCTGAATTAAGCTCACCACTCAAGCCTTTTATCACTCTTTTAGATCCTTGCACTAGCTCTTATAAAGAACTCTATCAATGCTCTCAGTAAGATAACAAGTGATAAAAGAATCTAAGGTATGAAATTTTAAAGAAAAAACAATGGTGTGATGAAAGAACTAAAAGTGTAGGGTTTTTTTTTTTAAAATATATTCAGATCAATAAGGGCATAAGAACACGAAGAATTCATATTTGACTTTTTTTTTTAAATATATTTAGATCAATAAGAGCACAAGAACAAGAAGAATTCATATTTAACTTCTTTCCTTTTTTTTTTTTTTTTGACAATTTTAGGAATAAGAAAATAAGAGATACGTATTCTTGATTTGAAGAGCCAAAGCTCTGATACCAAATGATGCGACCTACTAGCTATAGAAAGCTAGGAACCGATTATATTGATTCAAACCCAAGGATCGGACAAACAAGAATAAAGAGATAAGCCTGACCCAATTCACACCTATTAAAGAGAACCAAAGCTATAAGGGGATGAGCACCACAAGTTACCTTGATAAGCTCATATTTAAGTTCTAAACAAGAACTTTGAAGAATATCTCACTTCAAGAAAATTCAAAAAAGGTTATTATTCATCAAAAATTGTCCCCTTTACAATGGAGGTTTTTAATTTATATAAAAACTAACCTCCTAGCCTTAGAATCAGATAATAACTAAGCAATCTGATTCTTTATGGAAACAAGAATCCTCATTGAACATAGAATCCTAATTAAGAAATCCTTATTGAAAATAGATTCCTAATTAAGAAATCTTTATTGAAAATAGATTTCTAACTAATAGATTAACTCTTAAAATCAAGCCAAATAAAATAAATATGATGTGGACCTACTAATATATCAAGTTCAAGGCCCATAATTGCAATAGTACATAAAATACTTTGGTGATTTGATTGAAAACTCCTTTGTAGGCTAGGTAGGATCATATCAGACCTAGAGCATGTCTTTAAACTGCTGAAATTTGTGGTTGTCTTGTGTTGTTGTTTCATTGTGAGGAAGTAACAAGAATGAAGTGAATTGTATAAAGAAGGATTTGGCTGTTCTCATGGAGGAGCATTACCATTAAGAAGGAGCTTTTATGGTGAGAGGCCACCAAAACAATAAAAAAAAAATACAATGAAGTTGAACAAAAGATGATGCTAAACTGAGTTGATTTCCAACACAAATCTTAGCAAGGAGGAGTGTTGGCATTGCTGAGATTTTGCTATAAATTGAGGGATATTTTTGTTATAGTCAAATGTTAGTTGAATATGTGTGTTCATCCTTGAATTTAGGAAATTTGTCTTGTTAAAATATTGTGTGTTAGTTGTTGACTAAATTATGTATTTTCTTACTATAAAAGAGAGGCTACTGTAACTTATGTGTACAAGAAAAAAAAAAGTGGTAAAATCAAAGTTGAAGTGTGAAGGAGAGTTATAAGAAGTTTGTAATGAAAATGAAGAAGAAAAAGAGGAAGAAATTTTCTATATTCTATTGAATTATGTCATAAAAATTATGTTCTTGTGTTAAGTTAGTTTGTTATCTATTTTTCTTTATTATTCTTCCTCTTCTCCAATGCCAACAACCATTTTTAGAAATTAGTGCATGAATATTGGTTGAAGTTAGTTGGCTTCACAAATGCTATTCCCAAATCAATGACACCATAGCTTCAAGGAATGCAGGGGTGGTCACCATTATGGTTATTGAAGAAAGATGGATTAAATGGAGGTTTCCTCAAAAAGGTTGGTGTACTTTAAATACAGATGATTGTAGCAAGGGTAATCGGCATCAATTAGGGGTGGCAGAGTCATTGGGGATAGCAATGGTAACTGGATTGCAGGATTCATTCTTAACATAGGCTTTTGTTGTGCAGTGGGAGCTAAGCTTTGGGTTGTGTTGCAAGGTCTCTATTTTGCTTGGAAGCATGGCATTTGTCAGTTGGTGGTGGAATCAGACTCAAGCTTAGTGGTTCAATGGTTTAATGGGCATAGCACTTATTCTAGTGTTCACGCAAACTTGGCCGAAGCTTTACTTAGATTTAATTAAAAGAGATTGGAGAGTTAAGGTTAACCATGTATACCGTGAAGCTAACTAGGGTGCAGATATGCTAGCTAATGAAGCTCTTCATCACCCAAAAGGAATTCATGAAGTATACCTCTCTTTCTTCTACTATAAGGGGATGTTTGAACAATGATTTTATGGGAGTTTGTTAGGTTAGGCAAGTAAAAGCAGAGATGCTCTTTAGTGAGTATGAATGTTTAATTCCCAATCCTAAAATCCAATGATGATGAATGGAATTGTTCTAGATCACAAACTTGGTCTTTTGGTGTTGAGGGTGTACAATTTGAAGTTGTCATTTTTTAAAAAGGGGTTTAGATTTAAAAATATCAAAATAAAATTTGAAATTTTTGGTTTTGATTTGTCAAATCCTTATGATTTTGGGTTGAAACGAATTTTAAAAAATTACATTTTAATCCTCAGGGAAGGAAAAACTAAATTTTTGTTCCCTAATTTTGAAAAAGCTGAAACTTCTTGTTCTATGCCATAGGCTTAGGGCAAACAATCCTTTGTGTGCCCTTGGCACTGTTCACGAGGGGTGCGTAAGCTTCTATCTACCCCTTGCATGGCAGACAAGAAGTGTATGCTAGGACAACCCCTTTAGGCTCTCTAATCCATTTTTAAGCCCAAAATTCATCAGTCTAATTAGGCTTAACCCACCACATTAGCTCCAATTGGAAATTAGGGTTTAAACCTAATATAAGGAGTTCATTGAGGAATTAACTCTCAGAATCCTATTTCTTAAGGAAAGTTTTCTAAAACCAAAAATACAAAAGCAATATCATTTTTTTTCTATTGAGGGAGGTTCCCGATATGATTTTCCATCTCTGAAACCCTAGACTTGGGTTTCCTCTCCTTCCTTCTCATCTCAAGAAGCCTAAGAACCAAAAATCAAAACATCAAAGTGCCTAAGAACTAAGGACTTGTGAGCTACTCTTCAAACAACAAGGTATGAAAATCTTGTTATTTATAACTTCAGGGTTAAGCCACCTAAAACCAATAATTTCCATTGCTTCAAATTCTTCAGTGGATTTAGATTAGCCAAGGGATAGATTGATGGTGGTGGATTTTTGTTTTATTTTCAACTTTATATTTGTTCATCATATTTCATATCTATGCATATAATCATAAGTTTCCATGTATTAATATGTTATTTATAGTTTACATGTGATGTTTAGAGTTGCTCTTATTTGATTCTAATGAAATGAAAGTGATTAAGAAATCTTAATTAGTTCCATCTCCTATGTCGTTATTATAATCTACTTATTAAGCATAATGGTCCTAAGGCATAGGGAGACATAAAGTCACCTAACCTATAGAACCCCATTTAACTTATAATCCTTTACCATTTATCATGTTGAATTTTATCCCCAGATCGGAACCTAATTACCTTTTCTTATTGCCAATTACTAGTTTATCATTTTACATATTACCAAATACTTACTTACTAATACCATTTATGTACTCAACTCATAAAATTTTCAAATTTGTATTTCATGTCATTATCCAAATTTTTATAACTTAATACATTATTATAATAGCAATTACAATACAATTTACAATACATATAAACCTAATGACATTTTAGTGCTAAACCTTTGGTAACCATGAAGCTTTAAACCAATGATCTTCATAGTCATATAACCAAGACTTACAACACTTGAAATTAGCAAAGCAACTTCCAAGCAAGCAAAAGAATAGGGCTTGGAATTTATGTTGCTGACTCATCAATCTTACTTGAAAAATTTGAACAACTAAGGAATGAGACAAAACTCAATGAGTATATAATAATGTAATTTATATAGTGAGTATGTAGTTCATTATTAGGATGTTCATGGTGATAATGGAGTGATGTTAATCAAAATTGTCATTATGAATCGATTTCTCATTTAAGATGGAAACAACATCTTTTAGTAAAAATAATGATTTTTTGGAAGCAGAATGCTTTCCACACATATAAAGTAAAGAGTAGCGCCTAAGCCTTGCTCACTCATATGCATCACATTATGTAAGACTGATTAGGTCTTATGGTTAGGTGTGCCCCTTAACAGAGGTTGGTTACTCTTGCGCTACTTGCAAGCTTTTATCAAGTGCATATGGTATGATATATTACCCCACATTAGAATGGTTTTTCTGCTTATCAATAAGCATCAATAGAAAGGTTCATATAAGGTTCATAGTAAGGAATTCAATGATCACATGATGAATTCAATATGAAAGGTTCACAATAGTTGAATGCCATAGAGAAGTATCATATCAAATGGCTCAATATTCAATAGGCAATTCATGCTTATCATGGAATGAAATATTTCAACATAATGGTTTGAATAATAAATGTTTGAAGAATATGACACATGTCATATTATATTATTAAGTACTCACGTTGGACTCGTTTACTCCTATTTATGTTTAACTTTGATGCTAGTAGTGCTCCTCACACTCTTGGACAATGTCCTTGTCCTTGTCTTTAGATTCTACACATTTGCATTTCAATCACACATTACTCATTTTCTTATTATGACATTAGTTTAAATTTAGAACTTGTTAACACTTTTATCTTGTTCATTATAATATTAACTTATAAGTTTAAAGGTCAAAATGCACTATACATATACTTATTACTAATTTTAACACTTTTCTTAATTGTTTTCCAAATAGCCAAATATTTTCACTTAAGGAAAGATAATTCATTTCCTCCCAATTTCTCATTTCAATTTCATATTACTTAATTAGAATTAATTTAAACAATTTCCAATATTCAATGAAACTAATTCTATTTTCACTTTCTAATTCCATAAATGAACCTGGTTCATTAAATTTTGATTTTGAAATTAACATTATACAAATCATGTTACACTATTCTTAAGCTTTATTCCCCCTTCAATTCCATGAATTCAAGTTTAGTTCTCCAAATTCCTAACTTGTCCATAAACCCTAGAATTTAAGGAAAACCATTAAGTCCTCATCCAATCCTTAAATTGATCATAGAATTATAAAATTAGTATGTTAAAAAGCCTATATCATCAATTAAATATGGAAAACAATTATTAGATCTTGAACTTCCTCTTTTAACCTAAGTTATGTTTTCAAAATTTCAAGTTTTGAAATAAGCTTCTACAATTCCATTTGACACTTCTAAATCACTATTCTCCATCCTAAATAATCTTGGATATCATCAAATAAATTTTAGAACAATCCTTTATACTAAATTTAAGAGAGGTCGAATATAGAGATAATGTACCCTTTTAAGTGCTCTTTACTTTGCTTGTTTTCACTTGTTATACTTTAATTTCTCAAGCTCAATCCCCATATTTAATTGAAGAACATATAAAATAAACATTCCTAGCTATACTTGCTTTTAGTCGAATCACTTAGATGGAAGAAAAAGGAAGTTTTTGTAACTACAACATCAAAGTCATGCTTAGAACATATCAAGGAAGAGATGAGTGTAATTCCTTACCTTGGAAAGCCTTGGTTTGTATTTCTAAGAGGCTAGCCAAAATTTAGAGGACGTTCTTCCTCTTGGAATGGTGTTTTGTGTTAACTTTTGCAAAAATGGTGAAAATTTGCACATTTTATTGCTTATATATGAAAGTTGAATGGTGAGGATTCAATCATCTCTAATCCAATGGCTATAATATAATCATAATGGATAGCAATGATTTAATCAAGTGAATGGCTAGGATCTATTCTAGATTGATTATGTTCATCATATGGTTTAGAAAGAGCAAAAATAAATGTAGACTTTGGTGTAGGAAAAGTGACAATTCAAGTTGGAAAAGGAATTGACATAGTAAAAAACTGTGGCTTCCAAGTCAAAACTAATGGCTAGCTTTTCCTACATCAAACTTAACTTTGGTTAACCATTCTTAAATCTAGTTAAATGTATGTTCATTCAACCATGGGCCTAATGGGCAGTCCATCCAAGTGGGCTTGAGCCTTTGGTGTTCAAAAGCCCATTAACAAGCCCATATATGTATATTTCAAAATTGATAACTTAATACATTTTCCATTTCATTTCTTTTACTTTAATATACATATTTCTATCTTTTAATATCACTACACCCTCTAGACATTACTAGATAAATCTTATTCACTCTTATAGTGCACATTTTCTAGCCCTTCATTAGCATTGTTCAAGTATGTAAATATATAGACTCACAAGGTCAAATTAAGTTTGACTTCTATTGTATCATTGTAACTTTGACTGAAATCAACTTCTCATATCACTATTATCATCTCCCAATGACTTAGGAGATGTTAATACCCATTCACTAGCACTTTGGATTCATATTTCAAATAAATTATTAACATAGTCACATTAAGTCAAACTCAGTTTGACTTTCATTTTATCATAAAAGTGCTTATCAAAATTGATTACATTCTTTACTCATTGTCACATTATTCATTTAAAATTTCTTCTTATGGTATTCTTATAATTCTTAATATATTAGAAAGGTCTTGAATGGTATAGTAGATGAACATTATGGTGTCACTATTTCTTACTCTAATAGGTTAGGGAAACCTTAGGTATTACAGTTGTACTCTTTTCATTTTTCTTATTCATGTGCATGATTGTTCATTTTACTTATTTAATTTTGAAAGTCTAAGATTCTATTTCTTGGTCCTTAATGATGTTAAGTCATTCTTTTAATGTGGATTGGATGAAGGGAAGGTGATGAAGACAAGTTCTTCACCAACTTCATTTCTAATTTTGTTTTATATGTGTTTTTCTTTTGTTTCGGGTTAATTTTATTATGACAATTCAAATAGTTTATTTTTGAGATTGGAGTTATGTTTCTTATATTTGATCATATGTCATTATTAAACAAAAGTAGGGAGGATCGAAGAAAGTCCTCAATCGCCTCCACTCGATCTTTGAATAGCCTTTCGCATTTTTATGTTCTTCATCATTTTTAGTTTCAATCTTGATGATTGATACATGTCATTATTTATTTTTAATTTGTGTTTCTAACCATTTGGTTCCTTTTAAAAATATGTTGGTTATTTTGTTGTTATTTGTATGATTAGATTTGTATATATTAGGATCAATTCAAAGTTGTGAGTTTTTCACATATTTCTTGGTTTGTGCTTCAATTGTTTGGTTTGATCTCAATTCTGTGCTCTTGGTGTCATCCTTAGAATACCCAATTGAAGAAAACCAAATGAAGGATGAAGATCAGGCATAAAGCAAAGGAAGAAATAAGATCAGATGAAAGATTGAAGAAGAGATAGAAGTGTTGTAGAAACCTAGCAAAGGGGCGCATGCCAACATCTAGGGTGCACACATCATAGTGCGCCCTTCCTCTAGGGCACATTACCTATGATAGCTCTAACATCTTTTGGTATTTTGATCATAAATTAAGCTACAAAAATCAAAATGAAGTGATTCAAGATGCATTATAAAGCTAAGAGACAGAAGACATCCTCTATCCAAATTTTAGTCTAAAATAGTTTGAATTAGTTCAATAGGATTTTTTTTTTTAGCTATTATTGGGTTTGTAATTAAATATCCTTTACCTTTTGAAGGATTCCCATTTCCTTAATCCTAATTTAATACTTTAAACTTAGGATTCTATGAAAGTTAATCAATTTGGTAAACTTCTTATTCTGTTTTAAGCATCTAATCGGAATTAATTTGACCCATCACCTTAGAATGCATGAATATTAGGTTGCAAATTAAAATTGGATATAATTAGAGATGATGCTTGTTTAGGTTGAATGATTATTTATAAAGCATGTTTAGGTTGTTTATTTTCTATTAAATTTATTTGTTTCTTTTTTGTTTGAACCCAACTTGAATTAAATTATAACTTGATAGATGAATGCATGTTTAGGTTAAACAAATAGGATGGCATGTATAGAAACCAATTAAATTTGGGTTTTGGCATGTTAGTAAGTAACTTGGACTAATTGAAGGGCATCTACATAATCAATTAGGGGTTCTCTCATTTGATTTGATTTGAGAAAATTATACATGTTGGGGTGAAATGCAATAATGTGATATAAGCTATCATTTAATAAAAATGTCCAACTCATAGTCAGAGTAGGTGGCTAATCAAATGAGTAGATGGCCAATCAGAGTTAGAATCCCACTCAGAGTCAAAGTCAAATCCACAGTCCGAGCCAGAGTCCTTGGAGTCTTTTTCTTCAGTTTCCTCTTTTGAGTATGTAATTGATCCTCCTAGTCGACCTTTTAATTTTGATGTAACCATGGACAATGGCTATTTTATTCTAATAAAAATTTTGAATTTTCCTTTGATGATCCTATGTCTTCCTTCTCTCTTAAATATAATTTGAATAATACATAAGAAAAAGAGAAATGAAATAAAAAATAATGCAAACAAAGAACAAATACATATTGGCACCAATGAAAACCCCAAAATAAGATTCATTTGCATTTGCATGTCATAACAGGGATGGTTTGGTCAAAATGATCCAAGTGTTTGTGGATGGCTTTGCATGGGTTGTGGACTACTTTGCATGGGCCCCTAAAGATATGACTAGGATAGATACGAATATAGCAGTACACAAGATTCCCACTTATGAACATACAAAGCCTATGAAATAGAAGTTACAAAGACTAAAGACAAAATGGTCCTTACTGATCAAAGAAGAGATCACCAAGCAGCAGGACAATAGGTTCATAGAGCTGATCATATATCCCTTATGGTTAGCTAATATTATCCCAGTTATGAAAAAAGATGGCAAAGTATGAATGTGTGTAAATTACAGGGATTTGAATAAAGCTTGTCTAAAGGATGATTGCCCATTGCCATATATTGACTTATTGGTTAACCGAATGGCAGGGTTTGAAGTAGTCTTTTTGATTGACTTGTATACTAGTTATAACCAAATCTAGGTTCATCCCCTAGACAAAGAGAAAACTACTTTTGTGATTGAATAGGGTATGTATTGCTATAGGGTGATGCCTATTGGATTAAAGAATGCAGGGGCAACCTATGAGAGTATGGCCACCACTATTTTCTATGACATGATACATAAAGATGTTAAAGTGTATGTGGACGATATGGCAATAAAATATGAGATAGCTGAAGGGCACTTAGAAGCATTGAGGTGACTTTTCCTTAGACTTCACCAATACAACTTGAAACTGAATATAACAAAATGTCTCTTTGGTGTTTCATCAGGAGTTTTCCTTGGGTATATGGTTAGTAAAAAGGGGATTGAGGTTGATCTAGCTAAATCAAAAGTAATTTTAATGATGCCACCTTTGAAGACAAAAAAAAGAGATTAGGGGTTTCTTGGGATGGCTCTAATACATTAGTCGATTCATCTCTTAGTTGGCTAATGTATTCGGGCCCATACTTCTAAACAATGTAATGAAGACTATTAGGAAGCTTTTGAAAGAATAAAAAAATACCTCCTAAACCCTTATGTCCTATAACCACCTAGACCTAGCAAGTCATTGCTCTTATACCTTTATGTTACTCAAGAGGCTATGGGGGCAATGCTTGCATATAATACCCTTGATTTCCATAAAGAAAATGCCATCTATTACCTCAATAAGCATTTGCTCACCTATGAACTTAAATACAACTAGATTGAGAAACTGTGCCTTGCCTTAGTATGGATATGTCATAAAATTTAATATTATTTAATCTTATACACCACTTAGATACTTGCTAACAAGAGCCCCTTGAAATTCTTTATGGAGAGACCAGTTCTTGACAGCAAAATGGCAAGATGGATGGCCATTCTAGTAGCTTATGATTTGAAATATGTCTAGAGGAAAGCTATAAAAAGAAGTATGGTAGCTCAGCTAGCTGCAACCCTCATAGATGGTGAATGATCTGAGCCAGAATTCCTTGATGAAGATATCATGGAACTTAAACTAGAAGTTTGGAAGCTATTCTTTGATGGTGTAGCAAACAATAGTCAAGTTAGATGTCACTGTAAATCTAAGGATTGATTACTTAGAGGGCTATGGGGATTCAAATTTGATTGTCTCCCAAGCTCTTAACAAATGAAAGATAAGGAGGAGCATTTGGTTTCTTACCATAAAAGCTTAGAGGATCTTGCAGAGAAATTTCATGAGATATCATTTCATTATTTGCCTTAGGCTAAGAATCAATTTGTAGATGCCTTAGCTGTACTTGCATTGATGTTGGATATGAATGATGGGAAATAATCAGACTTGTAGTGATCGAAGTGAAAAGCGAACCGAGGCACTACACTATATGCATGAACATTTAGTTGGCTGATCAAAAACCCTAATTCTAGGACATTTTTAACTATCTTCAGAGTGAGAAATATCCATAAGGGTTAATCAAGTCTAAAAGGAGAACTCTGAGACAACTAGCCAGCAGTTTTATCCCAAATGGTAATGTATTATACAAGAGGGTATGGGATAATATTCACCTAAGGTGTGTGACGAAAGATGAAGCTCAGTAGATCATGGAATGGATGCATGGTAGTGAAGAGGGACCCTACGTGAACAAAATTGCTTTAGCTTAAAAAATAATGAATTTGGGATATTTCTAGTTAACCATAAATTAAGACTATGCTAAATTTGTGCAAAAGTGCCATAAATGTCAGATACATGCCAAACTTCAAAAATAGCCTCCTAAGCCTCTGAATCCAATCATTACTCCCTGGCCTTTTGCAGCTTGGGGTATTGATGTCATTGAAAAGATAAGCCCTAAATCCTCTGGTGGTCATGAATACATCTTAATTATAATAGATTATTTTCCAAAATGGATTGAAGCTACTCCATACCAAGTGCTAAATTCTAAGAAAATGGCTCATTTTATCCGAACTAACATCTTCTATTGGTTTAGAGTTCCTTTTGAGATCATTGTAGATAATGGGTCCCATTATCAAATGGAAGTGGTCCAACTACTAAAGAAGAAGAAGATTCATCTCTATAACACCTTCAAACCAATGGTGTAATAGAAACAACAAACAAGACAATCAAAACCCTTTTGCAGAAGATGATTGGCAACCATAAAAATTGGCATCAACAATGCCATTTGCCTTATGTGGATAATGAACTTCCATCTATACCCCAACAAGTGCAACTCCTTATTCACTAGTATATGGTGTGGAAGTTATTTTACCAATCAACGTTGATATCAGATTAGCTAGAATAATGCGATAAAGTCAGTTGGAAGAAGCAGAGTGGACAAAAGGGTACCATGATCAGCTCAACGCCATTGATGAAAAGAGGTTGGATGCTTTATACTAAATTCAGAGCTATTAACAAAAGATATCAAGGCACTTTAACAAAAAGGTTAGAGGCAAAGGCTTGGAAGAAGGGAATTTGTTCTTAAAAGAAATTAGAGTCCTAGTCCATGATCTTAGAAGAAAATTCAGACCAAATTAGGCTGGCCTTACATACTTAAAAAGATCTTGTCGAGTGGGGGAGCCATTCTCATATATCCAGATGAAATATAATTTTCCAATCCATATAACTTAGATCAACTGAAGCATTGTTTTGTTTGAATTTAATTTTCATGCATTATGTGAATTAGAACTATGTGGACCTGATTCTCCAAAAAAATGTTAATCAATCAAACTTAAATGTGTGTATGTAGCCCATTATGGGTGCACTCCAAATTTTGTAAATAAAATTGCTATTTGATGTCAAATCTTTATTTGTTTGGTTCTTTGCTTGCATTAAAAAAAAAAGAAAAAAATGAGATAATAAAAGCTTACTAAGTTGAAAATCTAAAAGGGCGGCTTAGATAAAAGTTAGAGTAAATAAACAGTGTATTATTCAAATTTCATTTAAAGAATGAAATTCACCTAAACATAAGATTTAACATGGAGAATAATGAAATAAAAAGACTATTTTCCATGGCTATGTCTAAATTCCTAAAAATCTAGAGTCTTAAAGAAGAAGTCTAAACCACCTTCCTCTTCCCCTTTAGATCATCTACCATAGAATCCTCCTCTGTGTCATCTTCATCTTCTATTTATTCAATAATGATGCACTTCTTGTCTTCTTTGCTGGCCAAGATGTAGTAACCCACCATAAATCATAAGTCTCTAACTTATCAAAGCGATGGGATGGAAGAATAGTATGAAAACCTATAACCCACCATTCATAACAGCCCTAGTCATAGTGGAAGTGATCAGAGTAGACTAAGAAAGGGCACCATCTGGGGGCACTCTTTGTGCATGGCCCATCTATCTCATCACTCTAGTACCCTGGTAAAAGGTCACCATGTGCAGTTCAAGCATATACACCATCAGATAACCAAAACTCATAGTCATGAACCTCTTGATCCTATACCAAAGGCAAAGCTATAGCAGCTCTTTTAGATCCAACTTAAATAGCCATGAGGTCAACTCCCTCTAAGAATTGAATTTTATCACTATCTTGTGAGACTTGTACCAAGAGATTGAATAATCCCTTCAAGTAAGAGGAGAAATCACTCTAAAGTGATCTCTTAGCCATATCTATTTTAGAGCATGACTATGTGAGCAAAAGAAGAAGAAGAGAAAGAATAGAGTAGAAAGGAAAAAAAGGTTAGAAAGCATACTTATAAAATGATTGGGCTCATAGAACAAGGCCCATCACATCTATATGCTTGATCCAAGCTAAGAATGGTCTCAGCTAAAATAATGGTAGTAATATGTGTTCCTCCTCCATTTAAGACACTAGCTCCGTCACCCTGATATCCCCTAACCCACAAGACCTATGAAAAGAAAACTTGAAGTCAAGTATAAAGATAAGGCCCGCATCTAGTGATTTTGCTAGTCATCCTCTTTAAAACCTCGAGGATCATGAAACTTAGTGATCATAGTAGTCATATCAACCCAATCCCCCACAACCATAGGGCTAGCAGTTGTCGCATTCAACCCTAAAAGCCTTTGAAAAGAATTAAAGTAGCCTACCTTTTCTACTGGAGCAGCCAGACCATCCTCAGGCTTAGATCTAATGAGTACACTAAACTCTCAAAAGTAGAGCACATTTCATCCATGCTAGCCCTAAATTGGAATACATGAACTTTAGGATCCCAAAACTTTAGACAAGCTTTTGGAAGGTCCCATTCAATCTTCACACCCTTTAGGGTTGGCATCACACTAATCCCAAACTTCCCTAGATTAATGCGCTCCACTTATTCAAGATTTTTGGTCCATAAGTGCATAAAGTGACTAAGATAAGGCTACATTAAATAAAGGGAAAAGAAAATGAGAGAAAAGTAAAAGAAAGAAAGCAGGAAAAGTGCTTTGTGAGCTAAAATCATAGTTGTGAGTTTCTTGGGTCATACAGGGGGTATATATAGTGAAAAATTGAAAGGATTTCACCCCAAGTGCCATAGCAAGCTATGTAGTTTCGCGTAGCCATCTGTGGTAGTTCTATAGAACATGTGCAATTCCATAGAATCATTTGTGGCAGTGTCACAGAAGCTATGTAGCTACCACATAGCAGCCACCATTGCCGCACCTCTATCACAAGTGCCATAAGACATTACAACCTTTTTTCTATCCAAAAGAAAGTCGATATGAAAATGAATGAGAGACAAAATAAAGATAGGAAGAGCTTTATCAAGCACTACATTCATAAAAGAAAAGCATTTATAACCAAGTCATAGCATCCATCTATCATGCAGAACATACAGAATAGTCCGTAAGGTTGAGCATCATGTCAAAATGCATATATGCATACATAATCATATATAGTCTCAACATAACATTTACATAATAAAAAATAAGCTAACGCCAGCCCCACTAGGGTCTTTCTTTTATAGTTTGGATCATCCCCCTCACCATGACCGCCCAAAGTAAGAGATACAGACTGTGTTGCCTTCAATTGGTGGACCATTTAATTCGTAGGTGTGATGAGCCTAATCCTTAGGGATCTGCAAAATAAGAGATAAATAAGAAATATGCATCAAATGATAAAGGTAAAGGCAGCTAGGCTCTAAGATGCCTAACTTGCCTACATGATTTGAGAAAAATATAAAATCAACATAGAGGTCATATGGGATCTCATAAAGAGCAAAGTTATGGTGCTAAGAAATGTAATTGAAATCCTCCTTAGGCATGTCTATGTCACATCCCAACTTTAGAGATAAGACGGTCTTAGAACATGGGGAGATATAAGGTCACACATGCCCATATAACCCACTCATGCACATATAAACATTACCTAGGATTGTACCACAATCTCATACATTAACTTAATTTGACCATTAATAAAAGCAAACCTTAATTTGTGGAAGAATAGTTTAAAAATACTTTAAATACAATCCATAAGAAAAGAATATTTAAGATTCCAAATAAATTATTAAGGGAATAAAGTTCCAAAAAGAAACTCCCAAACAAGAACTCCTGGAGCATTTTAAAATGACTCTTCATATCACAGTACGATAATAAACTTGGACAAGGAAATACTCCAAGTAGAGTAGATTGCTCGAGCTATCACCTTACCTCCTCATAATGCTAACCTAAAAACCACACAAGAAAAGAGGTGAGATAGATGATCTCAATGAGTAAACAATATGGCTTATACAATAACACATATCCCTTAGAAAAGGCTAATAGCTTATAACTCATAGTTCATGATTCATAGTTCATGGTTCATAGTTTGCAATTTAGCAAGGTTTGCAGAAATCACACTTATTATTTATCACATAGAGAGTGAAGGCTGCTACCATATTCACTCAAACCATAAAGGAGAGATGGTATTAAACTAAATTCCAACTCTTATCACATAATAAGCGTGAAGTTGATCAAGCCCCACAGCTAGAACCGCCTCTTCTAGATGAGGTGGATACACTATCCCTATCCATCAAGTTAAGACCATATGTATAGGTTTTGATGATTTCCCACATCAACACAAGGATTTCTACATAAAAGGGTTTATAGTACCATAGTTAGAGCTAATGGTAATCACTTGTAATAATAACATTGAAGAATGTAATCACATGTAACATAATAGCAATAGATGTTTAGCTTATTGAGCAAATGATAAACAACAGTGTGGTTCAAGAAAGAATGTAAGGCAAGATAACATTCACAAAGGTTCTTTCTTATCATTTAATAAATAATAATAGTTTCAGACCAATTGTCTATTGGCAACCCAAGCTTAATACAGAATTCATATAATGATAATTTATGATAGAAAGGAACTTGGGTTTTGTCACATTCCAATTTTGGAGATATGACAGTTTTAGAATATGGGGAGACACAAGGTCACCCACACACGTAGAACCTACTCATACACATAGAAACACTACCTAGGATAGTACCAATACCTTATGCTTTAACTTGAATAACCAATAATAAAGGAAATCTTTAAATAACAGAAGAATAATTTAATAAGCTTAGAATACAATCCATAAGAAAAGATTAATTCTAGACTTCAATAGATCATCAAATAAATATTGTTTCAAAATAAACTCCCAAATAAGAACTCCCGAAGCCATCTTGCATATCATAATATAAAAATAGACTTAGACAAGGAAGTTTCCCAAGTGGAATATATTGCATGAGCTATCACCTTGCCTCCTCATAATGCTCACCTGGAAACCACAGAAGAAAAGGGGCGAGATAGATGATTTCAGTGAGTAAACAATATATCTTACACAATAACACTTATCCCTTAGAAAGGGTTCATAGCTCATAGTCCATGATTCATAACTCATGGTTCTTATTTTGCAATATAGCAAGGTTCGTAGATATCAAACTTATAACTTGTATCATATAGAGTGAAGGTTGCTGCCTTGTCCACTTGTAACATAAATATAAAGTGAAGGTTGCTGCCTTATCTGCTCATAACATAAATATAAAGTGAATGATGCTGCCTTGTCCACTTGTAACATAAATATAAAGTGAAGGCTGCTGGCTTGTCCACTTATATCATAGAAGTTTAGCTTATTGAACAAAAAATAAACAATAGTGTGGCTCTAGAAAGAATGTAAGGTAAGGCAACATTCACAAAGGTTCTTTCTTGTCAATGAATGATCAATAATAGTTTTAGACCAATTTTCCTTTAGCAACCCAAGCTTAATAAAGAATTCATATAATTATAATTGAAAAACTTGGGTTTCAAGAATCTCAAAAGTTCACATATTATGATAACTTGTACTTATAACATGAACATAATGTTTACTCACCTTGTGGTTCCTTAGCTCCTAATGTCTGTAGTTCTTGCACTTCTAACAATCCTCAAGCTCTAACATACATTATAATTCAATACTTTGCATTTACTTAACATCATGCTATCCTATCCCATAACTACCCCATACATATATAACATTCACATATACTTGGAATTGCACTTAGAAGTGCACTCATCACTTGCACATAACATGTTGACTTTTAAGTCTCGCACACTTTACCTTTTTAGGCTCACATGAAATCACATAATAACTCATACCAAGACTTTTCTAAAGCCAAACACAATAAATCATGATCTTATATCAATTCAATTAAACTTCTAACTTGGTACACTTAATACTTTTCGTATATACTGGCTTAACAAGTAAACCTTAAAAGAGTCTTACTCGTCTCTTTTGACCAAATCATACAATCAATCTCATAGTCAATTTAAGGTCATTAATTCTTAATTAACACATCATAAAACCTAATTTGCATGTCACTTAATCAAGTACACATATTAATCAATCATAACAATTGGGGTTTTGGAAACCCTAGGTAGGCCAAAACACTCTAGGTGTTTCCTTGAGCTAATCCTTCAACCAACATGCAATTAAATCATGTATTATTCATATACACATGCTAATAATTATTAAAATGTATCATACAAAAATTATTACTTCTTTAACCAACATGCAATTAAATCATGTATCATTCATATACACATGCCAACAATCATTAAAATGTATCATACAAAAATTATAGGCCTGGGGATCAAAATCCCAAGGTAGGCCGACACCACATATTATGGAAAAATCATGAATTTTCTTGCTTTTCACACTTTCTGATCATTATAGTAATATGTAAACGCATGATTTAAACTAATATTTTTCTTATAAACATAACAAAAATTAGTTTAAAAATCAAAGACACGCAAATTTCCCTCTAGTGTATATATGCATGAAATTTCTAACTTTTGGATTTTAGGGTTCACCTTTGATGGATTTGTGAAGAGTTATGTTTACGGTTAGAAATTGGTTTCTCCTTTAAGAAAAATAGCCCAAGCTAAATTTAACAAGAAGAAAAATAGTAAATACATAGTCCCATATGGATTACTCATGATTAGTTTCATCAAAATCAAATAGTAGCTTGAAGAAGAGAAAAACTTACAAAAACGATCACAAAATCGCAAGGTTTGGAGGCACCTTGTGAATTTCGATTGAAAGAGAATTTTTGAGAGAATTTTTCAGTAAAAATTATGATGAATAATATAATAGAGGCTACCACAAAGTAAGGGGGCCAAATTTTAGGTCATTATTAGGGTTTTGGTGCAAAATTATAAGTTTACCATTAATGAGCTAGGTTAGGAGTGTTTTAGTGTGTTGGGTTTTTGGTGAATTGGGCCTTTAATATATTTTATGGGATGATAACACATGATTAAAATAAAATATTTTTCTTATTATTTTCATTAAAATCCCCCCAAAAATATTTAATTGAAAATATTTTAGAAATGCTCATAAAAATTATTTTATGCTTAAAAATCGCTTTGTGCATGAAAATTCACTTTGTATGCAATAAATCATTTTATGCATTTGCACTTCACATAAATCACCTATTTCATATATAAAATTCATATTATGCATATTAGAACTAGTCTAACATACCACTCACTTACAAATCATATAGAACATGAAATTTCATGAAAGCACACATTTGGTCACAATAGCTCTAACATCAAGTAATTTGTCACGAAAAATCCTAGGGTGGGTGTGGGTTGTTACAAGCTTCAAGAATCTCAAAGGTTCTCATATCATGATAACTATACTTGTAATATAAACTTAATGTTTACTCACCTTGTGGTTCTTTAGTTGTTAATGCCTGTAGCCCTTGCACTTCTAACAATCATCAAGCTCTAACATAACATTATAATTCAATACTTATCATTTGCTTAACATCATGCTATCCTATTCCATAACTACCCAATGCACATATATCATTCACATATTCTTGGAGTTGCACTTAGAAGTGCACTCATCGCTTGCATATAACATGTTGACTTTTAAGTCTTGCACGCTTTGCCTTCTTAAGCATATATGAAATCACATAATAACTCAAACTATGACTTTTCTAAAGCAAAACATAATAAATCATAATCTTAATAGTAATTCAATTCAACTTTGAACTTAATACACTTAATACTTTCCATATATATGAACTTAACAAGTAAACCTTAAAAGTGTCTTACTTATATCTTTTGACCTAATCATACAATCAATCTCATAGTCAATTTAAGATCATTAATTCAGAATTAACACATCATAAAACCTAATTTACATGTCACTTAATCATGTACACATATTAATCAAACATGACAATTAGGATTTCGGAAATCCTAGGTAGGCCGAAACACTCCAGGTATTTCCTTAAGCTACTCCTTCAACAAACATGCAATTAAATAATGTATTATTTATATACACATTTCAACAATCATTAAAATGTATCTTGTAAAAATTATAGGCCTTGGGATCAAAATCCCAAGGTAGGCTGAATCTATATTGCCATGGAAAACCATGGATTTTCTTGCTTTTCACACTTTTCGATCATTACAGTAATATATAAATGCATGATTTAAACCAAAATTTTTTATGTAATCATAACAAAAATTAGTTTAGGATGCAACAACATACAAATTACCCCCCTTGAAGAACATATGCATGAAAATTCTAACTTTTAGGTTTTAGTGTTCACCTTTGATAGATTTTCGAAGAAAGAGTTACGTTTATGGTTGGAAATCAGTTTCTCTTTCAAAAACACAACCTAGGCTAAATTTAATAGGAAGAAAAATAGTAAATAGATAGCCCCATATAGATAATTCATGGTTAGTTTAATAAAAATCAAATAGTATCTTGAAAGAAGAGGAAAATTTATGAAAGATCACAAAATCACAAGGTTTGGAGGCACCTTGTGTTTTTTGGTCAAAAGAGAATTTTTGATAGAAAATTCTATAAAAATATGATGAATAATAGAGTGGAGGCTGCCACAACAAGGGGAGTCCGAATTATAGGTTAATTTTAGGGTTTTGTTGCAAAATTACAAGTTTGCCATCAATGAGTTAGGTTATGAGTGTTTTGGTGTGTTGGGCTTTTATGAGTTGGGTCTTTAATATAATTTATGGGCTGATTATAAATAATTAAAAATAAAATATTTCAATTATTATTTTCATTAAAATTCCCTCAACAATATTTAATTTAAAATATTTTAAAAATGCTCATAAAAATTATTTTATGCTTAAAAATCGCCTTATATATATGAAATTTTACTTTATATGCATTTAAATTGATTTATGCATATGCACTTCACATAAATCACTTATTTCATATTCAAAATTCATATTATGCATAGTAGAACTAGTCTAACATGCCACTTGCTCATAAATCACATGGCATATGAAATTTTATGAAAGCACACACTTTGTCATAATAGCCCCAAAATCAAACAATTTATCACAAAACTCCGAGCCTAGGTATGGGTTGTTACATTCTACCCCTCTTAAATGAAATTTGTCCTTGAATTTAGATACTTACTCATATGTTCTCAAAAAGCTAGGAATGCTTTTGCTGCATCCCTTCTTCAGCTTCCCAAGTACACTCATCCATTCCATGATTATACTAGTGGACCTTAATCATAGGTATCTGTTCAAAATTCTACTTGCTTCTCTCCATAATCAATATGAGCTCCATGCTCATAAAGCCAATCCATTCCTAAAATTACATCAAATTCTAGTACATCAAGTTCTAACAACTCCACTGGAAGTTTCTGTCCATTAATGTCTACCTTACAGTCCTTAAATACATATTTTACTTCCATTGTCTCTTCTAAAGGAGTCCATACTGCTTGGGGTTCATTCATTAACTCCTTATCTCTACCCAAACTCTTAGCAAAACACAGAGACACAAACGAGTGTATAGCACTATAATCTATCAAACTTCTTGCAATAGGAGTTTGAATAGGAACTAGCCCTAATAGGTCAAGCAGCTGTGTGGACATTCTTCTTAAGAGGCATTATGCTATAATGGGTAAGGTTATTCAGTGCTAATTCCCTTCTAACCCACTTAACCCCACAATAAATATATCATACTTACCACACATTTAACATGAGTACACAACATATAATATCACATCATAGGACACATATCATATAACATATATCACATATCATGGCATGTATCATGCATTATAATCATGTAACACATAACTTATAGCATAATGATTCTCCTATCATATAAAAGTCAATCACTTTATAGGGAATAAAGAAATCAAATCTAAACTAAGTAGTCCAATAGTCATTTAACGCCATTCATATCATATAGGTCTTATGCCACTAGGCTATTAGTTACCAACTGCTAGCTCAAGTCTTGGCTATGTCCCTCATCAGGGCAAACATTGGGTGCATAGTCTCCCATCTGTTCAACATCTTTGGCCTTAATCTATTCCACATCCTCTCTCAAGGTATGTACTAAGGACCTCAGACGTTGATTTTCCTTCACTAGGACTAAGCAATCTCCTTCCAACTTCTGAATCTTATTAGGAATAGTCATAATCTAGACACTCCATAAAGTCCTCCTCAGCAGGAGTCTTCTTTTCCTTGCAATAGATCATAGGCATGACCTTTTCGAACTTTGCTCACTAGGTCCTCTTGCATGTCATGCAAGGTGCTCTAGGTCGAGGTCCTCTAGTAGGGGTACTTTTATTGGTCATCTGGTAAAAGAATCATAAGGCACACAGAACAATAACAAAGAGTACTATAGCTTATTAGGATGTCATGGAACTATACTAGCGATAGACTGCAATTGATGTGAAGGGAAAATTCCTATGCTCAAAGATTATACTTAATCAACCCAATAAATAGACAAGTCTAAACTAGACTAAAAACTATAGCTCTGATACCAACTTTGTCACATCCCAACTTCAAGGATATGATAGTCCTAGAACATAGGGAGACATAAGGTCACCCATGCTCGTAGAACCCACTTATGCACATATAAACACTGCCTAGGATCATACCAAATTATTATACATTAAATTGATTTGACCATTAATAAAGGGAAACCTTAATTTGCAAAAGAATAGATTAAAAAATATTTTAAATACAATTCATAATAAAAAAATATTTAAGACTCCAAATAAATCATCAAAGGAAAAAAATATTTAAGACTAAATAAATCATCAAAGGAATAATATTCCAAAAACAAACTCTCCAAACAAGAACTCCCGGAGTATCTAAAAGTGACTCTGCACATTATAGTACGATAATAAACTTGAACAAGGAAATCCTCCAAGTGGAGTAGATTGCTTGAGCTATCACCTTGCCTCCTCATAATACTCACTTGGAAACCACACAAGAAAAGGGGTGAGATAGATGATCTCAATGAGTAAACAATATGGCTCATACAATAACACATATCCCTTATAAAGGGCTCATAGCTCATAAATCATAGTTTATGATCCATAATTCATGATTCATAGTTCATGCTTCATAGTTTGAAATTTAGCAAGGTTCATAGAAATCACACTTATCTGTAACAACCCACACCTACCCTAGGAGTTTCGTGATAAAATTTCTTGAATTTAGGACTATTGTAACAAAATATGTGATTTTATGAAAATTCATATGTTATGTGATTGATGAGTATGTGGCATTTTAGATTAGCTCAAATATGCATAATATGAATTATTATGGTGAAATAAGTGATTTATATGAATTGCATAAGCATAAAATAATTTATTATACATAAATTGAATTTTCATGCATAAAGCGATTTTTAAGCATAAAATAGTTTTTACGAGCATTTTTAAAATATTTTTAAATAAATATTTTGGGGGCAATTTTAATGAAAATTATAAGAAAAATAATTTATTTTTAATTACCTATAATCAGCCCATAAATTAAATAAAATGTCCAATTCCCCAAAAGCTCACTACACCAAAATACTCATAACCTAACTTATTAATGGCCAACTTGTAATTTTGCCAAAACCTACATATTTAAAGCTAATTTCAGCCAGTCGCTTGTTAGCTAGCCACCATTCTATTATTCTTCATAATTTTGGCAGAAAAATTCACTAAAAAAAATTCTCTTAATCGAAATTCACAAGGTGCTTTTAAACTTTGTGATTTCGCAACTATTTTCGTAAGTTTTTCTATTCTTTCAATTTACAATCTGATTTTTATGAATCTAATAATGAGAAAACTATTTTGGGCTTGTATTTATTGATTCTCTATTGATTAAATTCAGCCTAGGTGAATTTTTGAAAGAGAAATCAATTTTTCCACTGAAAACACAACCCTCTCCACACGAATCCTCCAAAGGTGAACTCTAAAACTCAAAATTGAAATTTTCATGCATAAACATAAGGGGCACTGTTGATATTTATTATTGTGTTCTAAATTGATTTTTGTTGTGTTTAGATGAAAAATATTGATTTAAATCATATTTTTGTATATTACTGTAATGATCGAAAAATACAGAAAACATGGAAATTCATGGTTTTCATCCTAAAACTTAAAAGTTGGAGTTTTCATATGTATAAACCCTAAGGGAGTGTAGATTCTTGTATGGTTATGTTCTAAACTAATTTTTGTTATATTTGGATGAAAAATAATGGTTTAAATCATGTGTTTACATATTACTATAATGATTGGAAAAGTATGGAAAGCAAGAAAATTCGGTTTTCACCCTAACACCTAAAGTTGGAAAATTTTCATGCATAAATATACATAGGGGTGCCGATTGGTGCATTAGTATGTTCTAAAATGATTTTTGTTATGTTTACATGAAAAATCTTGGTTTAAACCATGTTTTTGCATATTACTATAATGAACGGAAAGTGCAAAAAGTAAGAAAATTCATGTTTCTTTGATGGGTAGATTCGACCAACATAGGGAATTTAATCCCAATGTCTAAATTTTTATATGATATATTTTAATAATTATTGACATGTATATGAGAATGATAAATGATTTAATTATATGTTGGTTGAAGGAATAATTCTAGACTAGTCTAGAGATAATATGGTATACCTAAGGTTTCCTAACGCTATTACTATGTTGTGATTGATGTGTGTATATAATTAAGTGATATGGAAAATAGGTTTTATGATGAGTTAATAATATCTTAATTTGACTATGAGATTGATTGTATGAATTGGTCATAAGGGATAAGCATGACACTTAAAAGGTTACTTGTTAAGTTGACACATATGGAAAGTGTTAAGTGTACTAAGTTAAATGTTAAATTGAATTGATATTAAGATCATGATATATTGTGTTTGACTTTAGAAAAGTCTTTGTATGAGTTATAATGTGTTTTCATGTAGACCTATAAAGGCCAAGTGTGCAAGACTTTAAAAGTCAACATGTTATGTGTAAGTGATGAGTGCACTTTTAAGTGCAACTCCAAGTGCATGTGAATGTTATATGTTCATAGAGTAGTTATGGGATAGGATAGCATGATGTTAAACAAATACTAAGTATTAAATTAAATATTATGTTGGAGCTTGAGGAGTAGTAGGAGTTCAAAAAGGCCTACAAGTACTAGATGCAAAGGAACCACAAGGTGAGTAAATATTATATTCATGTTACAAGTACAAGTGATTATGTTATGCGAACCTTTGAAATGTTTGAAACCCAAGTCTCTTACTACTTTTGATTATAATTACATGGTTTCTTTATTAAGCTTGGGTTGCCAAAGGATAATTGGTCCAAATCCATTATTTATTTATTCAATGATATGAAAGAACCTTTATAATTGTTGCCTTACCTTACTTTCTTTCTAGAACCACACTATTATTTATCTTTTGTTCAATAAGTTAAACTACTATTGCTTTTATGCTATATGTCATTGTTTCTTTAAGTGCAATTATTATAAGTGATTACCATTAGCTCTAATTATGGTACTTCTAACCCTTTTATGCAAAAATCCTTGTGTCGATGCCAGAAATCATCAGAACCTGTGCACATGGTCTTAACTCGATGGATAGGGGTAGTGTACCCACCTTAGCTAGAAGGGACGGTTCTAGTCATGGAGCCTGATCAGTTTCACAACTCTTTATAAGTTATGGGTTGGGAGTTGGAATTTGGTATAATGCCACCTCTCCCTAGAGTGAATGAGCTAAAATAGCTGCCAACTCTTTATAAGTTATAAGTGTAATTTCTATGAAGCTTGCTAAATTGCAAACTATGAGCCATGAATTATGAATCATAAACTATGTATTATAAGCTATGAGCCCCTTTTAAGGGATATATGTTATTGTATAAGCTATATTGTTTACTCATTGAGATCATCTATCTCATCTCTTTTTCATTGTGTGGTTTCAAGTGACCATTATAAGGAGGCAAGGTGATGGCTCAAGCAACCTACTTCGCTTGGGGGATTATCCTTGTCAAAGTTTATTTCTAGACTATAATGTGATGAGTCTCTAGACGCTCTAGGAGTTATTGTTATGAGAATTTTATTTTTGGAACATTATGTTTTGGGGACTTAATTTGGAGTCTGAAAGATATTTTCTTATGGATTATATTTAAAGTATATTTTAACTATTCTTTCGCAACTCAAGGTTTTCTTATAAATGGTTTAATTAAGCTAATGCATGAGGTTTTGGTATGATCTTTGGCAGTGTTTATGTTTGCATTAGTGGGTTCTATGGGTGTGGGTAACCTTATGTCTTCCTATTTTCTATGACCATCATATCTCTAAAATTGGGATGTGACATTATAACTTATCATGTATAGAGCGAAGGCTGCTGCCATATTCACTCAAACACATAGAGGAGAGGTGGTATCAAACCAAATTCTAACTCCTATCACATAATAAACATGAAGCTAATCAGGTCCCATAAAGCTGAGGTGGATCACTACCCCTATCAATCAGGTTAAGACCATGTGCACACGTTTTGATGATTTTCTACATCAGCATGAGGATTTCTACCTAAAAGGGTTCATAGGTACCATAGCTAGAGCTAATGGCAATCACTTGTAATAATAGCAATGAAGAATGTAATCACATGTAATATAATAGCAATAGATGTTTAGCTTATTGAGTAAAGGATAAATAACAGTGTGGTTCCAGAAAGAATGTAAGGTAAGGCAGCATTCACAAAGGTTCTTTCTTATCATTTAATAAATAATAATAGTTTTAGTCCAATTGTCCTTTGGCAACCCAAGCTTAACAAAGAGTTCATATAATTATAATTTATGATAGAAAGGAAATTGGGTTTCAAGAATCTCAGAGGTTCTCATATCATGATAAGTTATACTAGTAACATGAACATAATGTTTACTTACCTTATGGTTCCTTAGCTCTTAATGCCTGTAGCCCTTGCACTTCTAACAATCCTCAAGCTCTAACATAACATTATAATTCAATACTTAGAATTTGCTTAACATCATGTTATCCTATTTCATAACTATCCCATGCATATATATCATTCACATATACTTGGAGTTGCACTTATAAGTGCACTCATTACTTGCACATAACATGTCAACTTTTAAGTCTTGCACACTTTGCCTTCTTGGGCTCATATGAAATCACATCATAACTCATACCAAGACTTTTCTAAAGCCAAACACAACAAATCATAATCTAAATATTAATTCAATTTAACTTCTAACTTGGTACACTTAACACTTTCCATATATATTAACTTAACAAGTAAGCCTTAAAAGAGTCTTACTTATATTTTTTAACCCAATAATACAATCAATCTTATAGTCAAATTAAGATCATTAATTCACAATTAACACATTATAAAAGCTATTTCACATGTCACTTAATCATGTACACATATTAATTAAACATGACAATTAGGGTTTTGGAAACCCTAAGTAGGCCGAAACACTCTAGGTGTTTCCTTGAGCTACTCCTTCAACCAACATGCAATTAAATCATGTATCATTCACATACACATGTCAACAATCATTAAAATGTATCTTACAAAAATTATAGGCCTTCTGATCAAAATCCCAAGGTAGGCTGAATCTATATTGCCATGGAAAACCATGGATTTTCTTACTTTTCACACTTTCCGATCATTATAGTAATATGTAAATGCATTATTAAACCAATATTTTTCATGTAACCATAAAAAAAATTAGTTTAGAATGCAACAACAAATTTCCCCCTTTGAAGAACATATGCATGAAAATTCCAAATTTTAGGTGTTAGGGTTCACCTTTGATGGATTTGCGAAGAAGGTGTTACGTTTGTGGTTGAAAATCAGTTTGTTCTTCAAAAACACAACCTAGGACAAATTTAGTAGGAAGAAAAATGGTAAATATATAGCCCCATATAGATTATTCATGGTTAGTTCCATTAAAATCAAATTATAGCTTGAAAGAAGAGGAAAACTTATAAAGAAGATTACAAAATCGCAAGGTTTGGAGGCACATTATGTTTTTCGGTCAAGAGAGAATATTTAATAGAAAATTCAGTAAAATTATGATGAATAATAGAATGGACATTGCCACAATAAGGGGAGACCAAATTATAGGTTAATTTTAGGATTTTGGTGCAAAGTTATAAGTTTGCTATCAATGAGTTAGGTTAAGAGTATTTTGGTGTATTGGAATTTTGGTGAGTTGGGCTTTTAGTCTAATTTATAGGCTGATTATAAATAATTAAAAATAAACTATTTCACTTATTAATTTCACTTTTTTCATATTCAAAATTCATATTATGTATATTAAAACTAGTTTAACTTGCCACTTGCTCATAAATCACATGGCATATGAAATTTCATAAAAGCGCACACTTTGTCACAATAGCCCTAAAATCAAGCAATTTGTCACGAAACTCCTAGCCCAGGTATGACTTGTTACATTCTCCCCCCTTAAAAGAAATTTATCCTTGAATTTAGATACTTACTTTACATTCTTGAAAAGCTGGGAATGCTTTTACCGCATCCCTTCTTTGGCTTCCCAAGTACACTCATCTATTCTATGATTATGCTAGTGGACCTTAATCATAGGTATCTCTTTGATATATAAATTTCCTCCCATCCTTAGTTCGAAATTCTAGTTGCTTCTCTCTACAATCAATACGAGCTCCATGCTCAATCCATTCCTAAGATTACATTGAATTCTAGTACATTAAGTTCTAACAACTCCACTAGAAGTTTTCGTCCATTAATGACTACCTCACAATCCTTAAATACATATTTTACTCCCATTGTCTCTCCCAAAGGAGTTGACACTACTAGGGGTTCATTCATTAACTCCTTATCTCTACCCAAACTCTTAGAAAAATATAGAGAAACAAATGAGTGCGTAGCATCAGAATCTATTAAACATCTTGCAATAGGAGTTTAAATGGGAACTAGCCCCAACAAGTTGAGCAGTTGTGTGGACATTCTTCTTAGGAGGCATTCTGCTATAATGGGTAAGGGTATTTAGTGCTAACTCACTTCTAACCCTCTTAACCCCACTATCAATCTATCATACTTACCATTCATTTAATATAAGTACACATCATATAATATCACATCACAGGACACATATCACATAGCATATATCATGTATCATGGCATGTACCATGCATCATAATCATGTAACACATACCTTATAGCATAATGACTCTCCTATCATATAAAAGTCAATCACTTCATAAGTAATAAAGAAATCAAATTCAAACCAAGTAGTTCAATAGTCATATAACGCCATTCATATCATATAGGTATGTGAGGCCTTGCCTGAGCACTAGTCCGATCTGCTAAGTGGGATCAAAATGCTTATTTGAGTTTGAACTCACGATGGAACCCTTAGGTTCAATTAGTTGATTTTGAAAAGAGTCGCCATCTTAATTTTATTTGGGAAAAGATTAAGGAAAAAGTTCAAATTGACTCCAATTAATATCCCAAAGGAAAAGATCACTAGCTTCGAAAACCAAAGAGGATTCGGGGACTAGGTTTTTGGTTTATTTAGAAAAATGATTAGTGTGGCAAATTTAATATAAGATGACTTAAATGAATTTCATGAACAATTTACATAATGTATGAATAATTATATAATACATGAATAAACAAATAAACAAACATTCATTCAAAGCGATAAAAGTAAATAAAGTAAAAGAAATAATTTTACAATTCAAAACTAAAATAGGGGATACTTCCTCTGGCCCTTATGGGTTCTACGGAAGTCACATAATCCCCAAAATTATTCTAAAGCAATTACAAAAGAAAAATACTGCAAAAGAAAGAAAAAGTCAATATTATAATAAAGAAAATAAATTAAAAGTAAATATCATAAAGAAAAGAACTAATTTATAAAGTAACATACAAGAGAATGATCATATTTTATTTAAATTGGATTTGATGCTTTAAACAAGCAAGCCTACGTATCCCTTTGAATGGGAATCAAAATCCACGTAGTTCACCCTTCTTGCGAAGGGGTTAGTTTAGGCTTAACCTTTTATCATGTTTCAGTTCATTAATTAAGAGGTGGGTTGATTGATTAAATAAGCAGAATTATTGATTACCAAGTTGTTAATTAGGTCAGGTTTTAATTAACAAGTTGATGCATCAATTCAAATCATTTTCCAAATTAACTAGATCATATTCTAATCAATATGCCTCAAAAATAATGAAAGAAAAGATAAAACATGCCAAGCGAAGAAATAATAAACGAAAAGAATAAACTAAGCAATCCTAAGAAAATGAATCAAAACAAAACAGAATAACAAAAGAAGAAAATAAATACCTTATGAGGATGAGGCTTGGGGACATAGGGTGAATGAAGCGGACGACCAGATAGTAATTCCACCTTCTCGGCTCGATGGAACAACAACCTTCGAATGGCAACTCAAACAGCGTATTCGGGACCTCCTCAGACTGATTTGAGGAGAGCTACCTTGAAATGATCACCCAAATAAAAATTTAAACTAAAAAGTTCATTCCTTTTGGACCAAACTTGTGGAGATGGTTCACTTGATGCAAAGGCTAATTAAGCAAACCAAGAGGTTAAGAGGTGAAGAAAATGGAGTGGGAGGACCCCTAAATATAGGGAAGAGGTTGGGGGAAGGTTTCATGCACTTCCGATGTGGGAAAAGTGCACAAAATGAAGAAAAAATAGAAAAAACATGAAAAACACAACTGCTATAGCCAGAAGTCCTACGGCAGCCGTAGGCCCTTCTGTGGCTGCCAAACTAAAGTTCACCCATTTTTGCAATTTTTTCCCATTTTCAATCGTTCCTCATCCATTTTAAGCCCGATTTGATTCTATGGGTTTGTAATCGAGTGCCGGTTGTTTAGAGGTACAAATTTAAGGGTTCACAGCTGCCTTCTCATTAGAATTGGCTTAAGGGAAAGGTAATTCTGATGATAGTGAACCCGGGGATGGAAAAAATGAACCAAAGGGATGTTTAAGTCAGGATTAAGACATGTTTGGGTGAGAGACATGGTTGATTTTTATAGGTAAAGGATAGATGGGAAAAGAAACCATAGGAATATTTAGGTGATCATTACTAAACATTTATGGGTAAAGTTTCGAAAGAATTTTGATAAAAGGGCAGGGGTAGCAACCACATGGATGCCTAGGTGATCGTTACTAGACATTTATGGGTAAAAAAAGTTTTTGTCAATGGCTATTAGTCTAGCCTTGACATTGGATGTGATAATGGTCTTGGTGAATTTCAATTAAGGCTATTTATTCGACCCTAATATTTGGAGGAAAAGATGATTTGGGATAAATCTCAAACAAGGCTATATGTTCGACCTTAATGTTTGAGATAAAGATGATCTAGGTAAATCTCAATCAAGGCTATCCATTTGGCCTTAATGTTGGAAAATTAAAATCAAGGCTATCTGTTTGGCCTTAATGTTAGAGAATAGAGAAGATTTGGGAAAAATCTCAATCAAGGCTATCTGTTCGGCCTTAATGTTGGAGAATTTAAATCAAGGCTATCTGTCTGGCCTTAATGTTGGAAGTAAGAATGATTTGGGAAAAATCTCAATTACGACTATCTATTCAGTCTTAATGTTAGAGATAAAGATGATCTAGGTAAATCTCAATTAAGGTTATCTAGTCGGCCTTAATGTTGGGTAAATCTTAATCAAGGCTATCTGTTCGGCCTTAATGTTAGGTAAATCTTAATTAAGGCTATCTATTCAGCCTTAATATTGGATAAATCTTAATTAAGGCTATCTGTTTAGCCTTAAGGTTGGAGAATAGAGAAGATTTGGTGAAATCTAGTAAATATAATGGTTCCTGTCTGTTTTGGAAAGTCTAGCTTGATGTTCGGTTAGTTTTGAGACATTTCTGGTAGGAATGATACTAACCCTGTCTGGTAGGAAACGGCAAAGAGATAATTGATTTTGCTTCAAAAGTCTAACTTACAACTTGTTCTATTATGAAATGCATCTGACTATGATTGGATTCCTTGAACTTGTGATAGGTTAGTTTGGTAGGAGAGTGCTAAGCTTTTGGGAGAAATATGCCCCCACTTTGAAAGGTAGCTTGGTTATTTGGTTTTTCGTTATTCAGTCTAGGAAGAAGTCACTTTGGAAGGTTAACCTAGGTGTGGTTGGGAGAGGTTGGGCTAGGCTTAGGTGGGTTCTGCTTAGGAGAAGGTTTGGTTTGAGGCTGAATTGGAAAGCTTAATTAAGGGGGTCAAGTCTTTGGAGATGATTAAGTCGAAAGGCTAGGTTAAGTTTTGGGGAAGGTTAATTTATTAGGCTTGTCTCCAAAGAAGTTCATTCTGGAGTCTTTGGATAGGTCTGGCAATTGGCTTGGTCAGTTATGGCCTTCTGGTTTGGCTTTAGGGGAGATCATCTTGGAAGGCTAGGTCAGGTTAGGCCTTGGTTAGAGTCATTTGGAAGCTCAATCTGGTTTGGCCATGTAAGATATTGGATTAGATGCTCGGTCAAGTTATGGCTTTTTGGTGAGTTCATTTGAAAGGCTTAGTCAGATTTTGCCTTATGCCTATGTTAGAGAGATCAAGTTGGGATGCTAGACCTAGGAGGCTAATCTTGGCTTAGAGGAAAGGTTAAGCTAGGAAATCCATTTAGAAGGCTTAGTCAGATTTTGCTTTAAAGGAGATCATGGGTTTCATAAATGCAGGCCTTTTGAGAATGGGCTTTATGGTGAAGGCTTTTTGGAAGTGGGCTTCATAGTGAAAGCTTTTGGTTTTGTGCTTCTTGATGAAGGCTTCTAGATTTGGGCTTCTTGGTGAAGGCTTTTGGGTGTTAAGGATATTTTTCTACAAGGGTGCTTTGGATGGTTAGCTTTGGCTTAGGTACAGTGCTATAGGTTTTGATCATAAGGATACCATAGGCTTATGGATAAAGGTTTACCCTTTGGCATGGTTAAATCAAAATGGTTTGTAGGCCTTAAGAGGCTTTGATTCTCAGGATTATGTATTTTGCCAATGAGGCTTAATCTTTTTAAGGATCATGAGATGTTTTCCAAAGAGGTATGAGATGGGCCTTGATTGGTTTGAATCCTTCCTAGTCAATTTGAGGATGATAGGCTTTGGGAGATATTCCTCGACTATATTCAAAGATGATGAGTCTTGAAAGACTTAGGATTTTTGGTTCTGCCCATGATGAGATTTTGCCAAGGTAATGTTGGTATGGTGTTTGAGCTTGAAATGATGGTATGATTTACCAATGAGGCTTGGGATGGAAAAGTTCAAGAATAGTTTAAAAATAGGCTGAAACTTCTCAAAAGAATCATAAAGGTTGTATGGCTTTGCTTTTTGTAGCATGAATCATGGAAAAGAGCAAGTCAAACTATCTTATTGTTTGAGATTGAAGAGACTCTTGGAGTGACACTTAATTGGTTTGACTTAACGGCATATTGACTACACTGGCTAAAACAAAGAGCCCTTAGGCTAAAGGGCTAATGAGAAGAGACAGCTTAGGGATTATGCCCCTAATGAGCGATAAGGACGTGACAGACTAGAGATTTAGCTTTTTGAGCTAAACAATGTAATGGATTGACAATAGATGATGACATTCTAGAAAGACATGCCCCCATTATAGGATAAGGGCATAGAAGATAGTATATCTTTAGAGAATGAACCTCCGGTGAGGAAGGATGACTTTGGAGACATGAGATGAGATGGATTGATTGAAGATGATAACTTTGGACATAAGGAAAGATGACTTGGATGAGCTTTCTCTCTCTTTCTTTTAGCTCTAACTTTTGCCTAAGCCACCCTTTTGGCTTTTCAACATAGTGAGCTTGAATTAATGAAATTTGGAAGAAAATTCCACCATGGTTTGGGCTACTACCTTTTTTCTCATTTTGAAGGGCTCTACCTTTTGAATTTTGGATTTGACAAAAGTCTTCTTTGAACTTATTATCCCTTGTTGAGGTACATCATTTAATTACCCGATGTGTAATAGATAATTACATTTACTTGCTCTTTATGCTTCAACTATTTGATCATTTGACCTTCTTTGATTAGGTGAAATTGTTGATGGCACCTCAAATTCTAACATGTGTTAATTGTGGTGGATTTGACTGTTTATTCATTTCTCTCTCTTTCTTTTTCTTTTTTTTTTCTTTTCTTGCTTTTTTTTTTTTTTTGGTAAGCTCATTTATGTCGGATAAAAAAACAAGATAAGAAAATAAATGCACTAATAAGAAAATATACATACATTACTATAAAGAAAACTTTATTACAAGATGATAAAAAGGAGACTGACATGGTCGGCAAAATACAAAATAAAATAAAATAGAATGACAGACTCTGACGCAAACTTAAACTCAAACTTTAATTTGGAATTCAACCTCAGATAGGTCAAATTAGCTAGGCTTGAACTCCTCCATGTTATGCCACTTATGGTTAAGGTAAGGTGGGGTTGAGTCGGATCTAGATTCCTCATTATTGTTCAGGTTGGTGGTGGGAAATTCAGCTTGAAATGATTTACTTTGGATGCAATCTTCAACTTTGATGCAGTTGCAACCAAAGCTCTGAAGGTGGGTAGGTATTGTGTTAACAAGTGGGCTTGATATGTTGGGAGTAGATTCTTGACAATGATATCTACTTGTTCTTGCTCGGTTGGCATATTTACCATTTGAGTAGCTTTAGCCCTCCACCTAGTAAGGAATATGGAGAAGGACTCATTTAGAAGTTGCTTCATGGTTTCCAAATCACGCCTAGTGAATCTACTTTAGTGTTGTAATGATAATATCTAACAAAGACATGACAAATATCATCCCATGTTCTTTTTAGGCTATTGTCCAATGAAAGAAACCATCTCCTAGCAGCTCTGGTTAGCAATTCTTGAAACATTTGAGCATCGAGCTCATCGCTAAGTCCCATAGGTTTCATTACTCCGATATACATCTTTAAATGAGTTTTGGGGCATATGGTTCCATCAAATCTATCTAACTTAGGCATTCTGAATTTAGGAGGAAGCTTAGCATCAGGGAATAAAATGAAGCTATCCATATCAATTAAATCATTGTGGTGCTTCAGGGATTTGATGGTTTTCTCCATAGCTTCAAGTTTATCCATAAGCAATTTGGTATCCTGAGAGAAAACTTCCCCACCTTGAAAAGGATTTATGAGAGAGGAAGATCTAGAGTGGGTAGTGGTTTTTAGGGCTTAAGTATTGGTAGGTTTCCCAAGATAGGTTTAGTTCAAATTATGGTTGAGATTATTGAGGTTTGCTTGGTTAATTAAGGCTCAAACTTCCTTAATGATGGCTTGCCTTTGTTCCTTCATGTTTTCTTCAAATTAGATTTGTTGAGAAGCTAAGATAGCTTGAAAATGCTCTTCATGCTTCTTAAGAAGGCTAGTCATAAGTGTGGTCAGGGCATCCATGTCAAGCGTGTTAGCCATTGGTACCTTATGAACCAAATCAAAGAATTGAGGTAAGTGTTTGGTGAAGAGGCAGAAATATAGGTTTGCAAACTTTGGGGAGAAAGACTCCCTTTGATATTATGAGCTAACCGCATTTTGGGCTTTTGAGGATTTCCTAAGGTTTCCTAGGTCAAGGTCTCAGGCTTAAGGTATCAGGTTGAACCAAAGGTACTGAACTTAGGATAGTGTGTTAGGCCAAAGGTACTGGGCTTAGGATAGTGTGTTAGGCCAAAGGTATTAGGCTTAGGATATTGTGTTAGGCCAAAGGTATTAGGCTTAGGGTAGTGTTTTAGGCTAAAAGTATTGGGCTTAGGGTAGTGTGTTGATGATTAGGTTAGTAGGGTATGGGTAAAAATGAGGTTAGAAGTGTTTTAGATTAAATGCTAAGGTAATGAGGTAAGGTTTAGGATGATGGCTTAAGGATTATGGGAGCAAAAGGTGATTGAGACAAAGATAGAAGTGAAGGTGTTTGGATAGAAGTGGAAAGTGAGTATGCGACCCTTCTTCGGTTCAAGGTATAACTTAGACTAGAGATGAATGCATATTTTATTATACAATATGGACGTATGATATGCATGGTGAAAATATTTCATGAGAATGCAAAAATGCAAGGTTTTAATTATGGTACATACAACCTAAGGTCAAGATCTAGGTTCATTACATGGAAAGGGTAAGGGTGGCTCGTATAGAGTACTTGTCACACTAGAGCAGTAATATACCTAACCATATGTGAGTCAAGGAGCCTCACGTAGGTCTAGTAGTACGTGCATGCTCATTACATCTTTAAAAGGATCAAAGGATTCATCGCGGGATGGATGATTTCACTATCGATGAATAGACCCAAGGAGGATTACCCACTCGGTGTTACTTTTTACCCACTGTTTTCCTAAAAAATATAGGTTAAAAGGCAAGGAGCCAATGCAAATGATGTACAAAAAGTCATTTATGTATTAAAAGTGCCAAACTTTGATTTAAACCAATTGGTAGTCCTCTTATTTCTTTTGTTAAAAAAGAAGGTGGTCCTCAGTGAAGTCACCAGCTGTGAGGCCTCGCCCAAGCACTGGTTCGATCCGCTAAGTGGGATCGAAATGCTCATTTGAGTTTGAACTAATGATGGAACCTTCAGGTTCAGATTGGTTGATTTTGAAAAGAGTCACCACCTTAATTTTATTTGGGAAAATATTAAGGAAAAAACCCAAATTGACTCCAATTAATATCTCAAAGAAAAAGATCACTAGCCTCAAAAACCAAAGACGATTCGGGGACTAGGTTTTTGGTTTATTTAGAAAAATGATTAGTTTGGCAAATTTAATACAAGATGACTTAAAATGAATTTTATGAACAATTTACATAATGCATGAACAATTATATAATGCATGAATAAACAAATAAATAAACATTCATTCAAAGCAATAAAAGTAAATAAAGTAAAAGAATTAATTTTACAATTCAAAACCAAAATAAGGGATACTTTTTCTAGCCCTTATGGGTTCTAGAGAAGTCACATATTCCCCAAAATTATTCTAAAGCAATTACTAAAGAAAAATACTGCAAAAGAAAGACAAAGTCAATATTATAATAAAGAAAATAAACTAGAAGTAAATATCACAAAGAAAAGAACTAATTCATAAAGTAACATACAAGAGAATGATTATATTTTATTTAAATTGGATTTGATGCTTTAAACAAGCAAGCCTACATATCCCTTTTAATGGGAATCAAAATTCACATAGTTCGCCCTTCTTGCGAAGGGGTTAGTTTAGGCTTAACCTTTTATCATATTTCAGTTCATTAATTAAGAGGTAGGTTGATTGATTAAATAAGCAGAATTATTGATTACCAAGTTTTAATTAGGTTAGGTTTTAATTAACAAGTCGATGCATTAATTCAAATCATTTACCAAATTAACTAGATCATATTCTAATCAATATGCCTCAAAAATAATGAAAGAAAAGATAAAACATGCCAAGCGAAGAAATAATAAATGAAAAGAATAAACTAAGCAATCCTAAGAAAATGAAACAAAACAAAAAAAAAATAACAAAAGAAGAAAATAAATACTTTATGAGGATGAGGCTTGGGGACATAGGGCAGATGACCAGATCATAATTCCACTTTCTTGGCTCGGCAGAACGATAACCCTTAAACGACGACTCGGATGGCATATTTGGGACCTTCTCGGACTGATTTGAGGAGAGTTACCTTCAAATGACCACCCAAATAAAAATTTAAACTAAAAAGTTCATTTGTTTTAGACCAAACTTATAGAGATGGTTCATTTGATGCAAAGGCTAATCAAGTAAACCAAGAGGCTAAGAGGTGAAGAAAATGGAGTGGGAGGACCCTTATATATAGAGGAGAGGTTGGGGGAAGGTTTCATACACTTCCAATATGGGAAAAGTGCAAAAAATGAAGAAAAAATGGAAAAAACACAAAAAACTTCTAGCGTAGGTCAAGGTGCGGTAGCCGTGATGGTTTTAGCGATAGCCGCGGTGGTTTTAGCAGCAGCCGCAGGCTCTTCTGCTACTGCCAGATTGAACTTTGCTCGTTTTTGCGATTTTTGCTCTTTTTCACCCTTTTCTCATCCGTTTTAAGCCTAGTTTGATTTTATGGGTTCATAATCGAGTGCCGATTGTCTAGAGGTACAAATTTGAGGGTTCACAAGGCTCTATGCCTCTAGGCCATTAGTTTCCAACTACTAGCTCGAGTTTTGGCTATGTCCCTCAATAGGGCAAACATCGAGTGCATAGTCTCCCATCTGTTCAACATCTCTGGCCTTAATCTATTCCACATCCTCTCTTAAGGCATGTACTAGGGACCTCAAATGTCGATTTTCCTTCACCAAGACTAAATAGTCTCCTTCCAACTTCTAAATCTTATTCTGAATCTAGTCATAATCTAGACACTCTATGAGGTCCTCCTCAACAAGAGTCTTCTCTTCCTTACAGTGGATCATAGGCACGACCTTTCTGAACATCACTTGCCAAGTCCTCTTTATGTCACGTGAGGTGCTCTAGGTTAAGGTCCTCTGGCAGGGGTACTCTTCTTGGTCATCTGGTAAAAGAATCATAAGGCACATAGAATAGTAACAAGGAGTACTATAACTTATTAGGATGTCATGGAACTATACTAGTGATAGACTGCAATTGACATAAAAGGAAAAGTCTTATGGTCCAAGATTATACTTAATCAACCTAATCAACAGACAAGTCTAAACTAGACTAAAAACTACAGCTTTGATACCTATTTTGTCACATCCCAACTTTAGAGATATGAAAGTCCTAGAATATGGGGAGACATAAGGTCACCTATAGCTGTAGAACCCACTTATGCAAATATAAACACTACCTAGGATCATACCAAAATCTCATACATTAAATTAATTTGACCATTAATAAAAGGAAACCTTAATTTGCTGAAGAATAGTTTAAAAATAATTTAAATACAATCCATAAGAAAAGAATATTTAAGACTCCAAATAAATCATCAAAGGAATAAAATTCTAAAAAGAAACACCCCAAACAAGAACTCTCGGAGCATCTAAAAATGACTCTACATATCACAATATGATAATAAACTTGGACAAGAAAATCCCCCTAGCAGAGTAGATTGCTTGAGCTATCACCTTGCCTCCTTATAATGCTCAACTGGAAACACACAAGAAAAGGGGTGAGATAGATGATCACAATGAGTAAACATTATGGCTCATACAATAACACATATCCTTTAGAAAGGGCTCATAGCTCATAACTCATAGTTCATGATTCATAATTTATGATTCATAGTTCATGGTTCATAGTTTGCAATTTAGCCAGGTTCACAAAAATCACACTTATCACTTATCACATAGAGAGTGAAGGCTTTGCCATAATCACTCGAACATATAGAGGAGAGGTGACATAAAACTAAATTATAACTCCTATCATATAACAAGTGTGAAGCTGATAAGGCCTCATAGCTAGAACCACCCCTCTAGCTGAGGTGGATACACTACCCTTATCCATCGGATTAAGACCATGTGCACACGTTTTGATAATTTTTTGCATCAGCATGAGGATTTCTACATAAAAGGGTTCATAGGTACCATAGCTAGAGCTAATGGCAATCACTTGTAATAATAGCAATGAAAAATGCAATCACATGTAATATAATAGCAATAGATGTTTAGCTTATTGATCAAAGGATAAACAACAGTGTGGTTCTAGAAAGAATGTAAGGTAAGGCAACATTCACAAAGATTCTTTCTTATCATTTAATAAACAATAATAGTTTCAGACCCATTGTCCTTTGGCAATTCAAGCTTAACAAAAATTCATATAATTATAATTTATGATAGAAAGGAACTTGGCTTTCAAGAATCTCAAAGGTTCTCATATCATGATAACTTATACTAGTAACATGAACATAATGTTTACTTACCTTGTGGTTCCATAGCTCTTAATGCCTATAGCCTTTGCACTGCTAATAATCCTCAAGCTTTAATATAATATTATAATTTAATGTTTAGAATTTGCTTAACATCATATTATCTTATCCCATAACTGCCCTATACATATATATCATTCACATATACTTGGAGTTGCACTTAGAAGTGCACTCATCACTTGCACATAACATGTTGACTTTTAAAGTCTTGCACACTTTGCCTTCTTAGGCTCATATGAAATGGCATAATAACTCATACCAAGACTTTTCTAAAGCAATACACAATAAATCATAATCTTAATATTAATTCAATTTAACTTCCAACTCGATACACTTAATACTATCCATATATATTAACTTAACAAGTAAACCTTAAAAGAGTCTTACTTATCTCATCTAACCAAATCATACAATGAATCTCATATTCAATTTAAGATCATTAATTCACAATTAACACATCATATAACCTAATTTACATGTCACTTAATCATGTACACATATTAATTAAACATGACAATTAGGGTTTTGGAAACCTTAGGTAGGTTGAAACACTCTAGGTGTTTCCTTGAGCTACTCATTCAACCAAAATGCAATTAAATAATGTATCATTCATATGCATATGTCAAAAATCATTAAAATCTATCTTCCAAAAATTATAGGCTTTGGGATCAAAATCCCAAGATAGGCCGAATCTATATTGCCATGGAAAACTATGGATTTTCTTACTTTTCACACTTTCCGATCATTACAGTAATATGTAAATGTATGATTTACATGATTTAAACCAATATTTTTCATGTAATCATAATAAAAATTAGTTTAGGAGGCAACAATATACAAATTGCCCCCCTTGAAGAACATATACATGAAAATTTCAACTTTTAGATTTTAGGGTTCACCTTTGATGGATTTGCGAAGAAAGAGTTGCGTTTACGATTGGAAATCGATTTCTCTTCAAAAGCACAACCTAGGCCAAATTTAATAAAAAGAAAAATAGTAAATATATAGCCCCATATAGATTATTCATGGTCAGTTTCATAAAAATCAAATAGTAGCTTGAAAGAAAAGGCAAACTTATGAAGAAGATCACAAAATCGTAAGGTTTGGAGGCACCTTGTGTTTTCCGGTCAAGAGAGAATTTTTGAGATATAATTCTATAAAAATATGATGAATAATAGAGTGGAGGCTGCCATAACAAGGCAAGGTCAAATTCTAGGTTAATTTTAGGGTTTGGTGCAAATGTACAAATTTGCCATTAATGAGTTAGGCGAGGAGTGTTTTGGTGTGTTAGGCTTTTGGTAAGTTGGGCCTTTAATATAATTTATGGGCTGATTATAAATAATTAAAAAATATATTTTGCTTATTATTTTCATTAAAATTTCTCCAAAAATATTTAATTTAATATATTTTAAAAATGCTCATAAAAATTATTTTATGTTTAAAAATCACTTTGTGCATGAAATTTCGCTTTGTATGCATTTAAATTAATTTATGCATATGAAATTCAAATAAATCACTTATTTCATATTCAAAATTCATATTATGCATATTAGAACTAGTCTTACATGCCACTTGCTCATAAATCACATGGCATATAAAATTTCATGAAAGCACACAATAGCCTTAAAATCAAGCAATTTGTCACAAAACTCCTAGCGTGAGTATGGGTTGTTACAGTATATTTCATCATAGCTGCCACCACTCTAAGAATTAAATAAACTTCGTACCTTGTGTTTGGAGCATTATCAATTGGAAGACTTTTTCATACTTGGAAAGCCAGCTCGAGAATTTAGAAGTCCTTAGTTTGGTTGGTTCTAATGTCTTGAAGTCGTTAATAGAAATAGGACAACTAAGACATTTAAGGTTGTTAGATTTGACATAATGCATATTTGCTAAAGAAATTGTACTAGGTATTCTATCAAGGTTGTCTCAAATTGAAGAGATATACATGAGACAATTTTGAGCTACAAATGTACAACAAATATGGCCATTTGATCTATCAAAATGGTATCTCACCTAACCTTTCTAAACTCAAGTTATTATTTCATATAAAGGCCTTAGATATATACATTGCAGATGCCAAGAATGTACCAAAAGAAATGCTTTTCCATAACTTGATAAGATATAGGGTATCTATAAGTCATGATAATATTTATAAGAAAGGCATTTACTTATTCCAAAAAATTTGGCAATTACAGCTGATGCTGGGGATATTATGGAATGTGGGATTTTTTAGTTATTGAGGAAAACCAAGGTCTTGTTCTTGAATTTAAAAAGCTTGAACAATGTGCAGTATGAATTAGACCAAGAAGGTTTTCCACACTTGAACCATCAGTCACCCTTGAAGTGTTATGATCTAGAATACCTTATTAATGCTAATGATTCAACTTTATATGTTGTCTTCCCTCTCCTTAAATCACTATCTCTCATTAATTTTAATATCCTAAAATATGTCATAAACAACATCTGGAAAGGTTCTTATATAATAATAAAGTAGAGCAAATGGCTTTAGGCATTTAAGAAGTAATGAACTTGCAAAGGGAAATCACTCAGCTTTCATGCTTTGGAAATTTGAGATCTTTATACCCATCTGGGTACTTCAAGTTATATAATATGTTTCCATTGTCTTTGGCTAGAAATTTGGTTTAACTCTATTAAGCTCAGTTTTTGTATTAAGGAAATGGGTTGGATTTATGGTGAATATGGGTTGAATAAGCTTGCATCAACCTATAAATCAATAAAAAAAAATTGTATAAGAGCCCATACCTTGACCTGGAAAGAAAACTCCAATGCTTAAGTTAGCCATGTAAGTTGAGAGCATTTTTAGTAAAAGAAAGAGCTTAGGAAGTGATGAAGTATATTTATATCTAACTAAGTGGAGATATCTTCTAGTGAATAAGGGTGGAGCACACATTAAGCTTTTATAGTAATAAGAAGGTAAGTGTACAAGTGTCATTCGAAGGGTAAAATGGATATATGTCACTTGGAGAAGACTACTTCTTTGTGGGGTAGGTGAATAAAGGGGCTCTGCCATGGACATAGGGACTTTATCATGCTTGGTTGTCAGAATTGGAGATTACCATTGAAGAGGTGTAGGGATAAGGTCATGGTGAAGACCTTCTCGAAGAAACATGCTATTGTGAAGAGGTTATTCAGAGGTCTTTTCATAATGAGGTGGCAAAGAGGTGTAATGGTAGTGTTCTTCTAATGATTATTTTCTTTGGATGACCTTGTACTTGGACTTCTGCATAGTTGAACTATTGGACCAGACCTTATTCCTGGGCTTTAATGGAGCCCATGAAATTCCTTAAGAGATATGTATTCTTAAGGGCTTGAAGCCTAAATTCTCTTAAGACTAGTTTGTATCCTTATTAGAGGCCCCCCATTTCAATAAGGACATTTACAAAGTCTTTGTTGAAACACATAATATGAGGCTGTGTTTAATTTAAGAGACTTTTTCAACTTGGATGTGTGTTGGATTTCTTCAGTTTATGCTAAGAGATTTTCAGTTTGTACTAGGAGTTTACTTGGCAAAAAAAATGCAACGGTTATAAATCTCTTAAGCTTCTAACAACTAATATTCTTCATGAATAATCATGCTGCTATTTAGGCTAGGTGTGATACATGGCAGAGAGTGTGGTTTGAAATGATAAGCTCTTTGATGTCAACCGTTAGATCTATCTCTTGAAATTTTAAAATAATGATTAGGAGTAGTTATTGAGAGCCCTATTTTCTATAAATAGAGCTCATCTTCCTTCTTCTTCTCTATGCTTTCTATAAGTATTTTATATTCTCTCTCTTTCTACCATTGTTGCCCTTTCTCAAACTCTCTGTGTTTTTGCATTTTCTACACTTTTATTGTGTTTTCTTGAACTTTCCATTATTTTCCCTCAAGTTTCCCTTAAAAAATATCAAAAATGGCCCTAAAATCTGCAATTGTCAAGTTCTCTAAGCCTTTGTTTAACCAATGGCACACCACTACTTCAACAGCTATGGCCAGTAAATTTGAGTTATGGTCTCAAAACTTAAGGCCTATCAATGGCAAGTTTGAGTTGTACATTCCAAAGCCTGATGAGAGGATCCTGGTTGATGGGAAGGAAGAAGATACAAATTCTTTGAAGGAGTTACCAAAGGACTACTGCAATTATATCTTCTTCTTCAACTAGATGGTGGCTGGGTTAAGATGGCCCGCATCTCCCTTTATATTGGCATTCTTCGACTATTACCAACTAAATCCCATTATGCATCATCTGAATGCCATTAGGTAAATATTTATTTTCAAAGTGGCTTGCACTGCTTTGAAAATTACTCCTACTCTAAAGATATTCCTAGTCTTCTTGTCCAAGATAGTAAGATTCACTAGAAAGAATTTATAATAGGAATCTAATCTCATCAAAAATTAGAACCGAGATAAGGACATAGAATCGAGGCACATTAGGGTTTGACATAAACCATTACCCTAGCCGAGATTGGGATCTTTAATGAAAGGATTCTAATGTATGATGATTTATGATCGATGATCCATGTGATGTTTAAAGTTATCAACTATTAACATTCATTTCTAATTAGGTAGTCATGACATGGAATGCTAGTTATCCCTCATGACTTATGGAACTAAGTGTGAAGTGGGGATTTCACATTAGTAGAGAAAAATATTTTCTCTTTCCCATTGCTGATTAGACATGAACCTAAAAAGTCACACACCCAATAGTGATCACCTTCCAAGTGTAAAAGGTTTACCATAATAATTAATTAAAGTATTTAATTAATTGATTAGTGGCAAAATGATTAAACATGTAATTAAATTTATAAGGACTCTAGCATGTCCTGATGTTTAATTTATCAAGGTTTCTATTCAATTAAATCTTAATTTGTATATGATGCAAATGAGAAAGATTAAATAGAAAAATATTTTGGACTAAATCAAAAGATTTAATTTTAAGCTTAGTGAAAACCTTTAACATATGAGATGTGGCCTAAGCCCATATGTGATATGGTTAAGAGGCACATTAAGGATTAGAGAAAATTCGCTATTTAGATATTATTAAATTAACCAAATTTTCATTTTATAATATTGTTCCAATTTTTTTTGTTTCCAAACAATGTAAAAATTAGAGAAACAAATTTTTAAAATTAATTCTATCAAATTACACAAACTAAATATTATTAAATTAACCAAATTTTTATTTTATTATATTGTTCCAACATTTTTTTTTATTTCCTAACAATGTAAAAATTAGTTAAACAAAATTTTAAAATTAATTCTATCAAATTACACAAACTAGATATTATTAAATTAACCAAATTTTTATTTTATTGTACTATTCCAATATTTTTTTTTATTTCCAAACAATGTAAAAATTAGTTAAACAAATTTTTAAAATTAATTCTACCAAATTACACTTTCAAACACAAACTAAAGATTATTAAATTAACCAAATTTTTATTTTATTATATTGTTCCAACATTTTTTTTTATTTCCTAACAATGTAAAAATTAGTTAAACAAATTTTTAAAATTAATTCTATCAAATTACACAAACAAGATATTATTAAATTAACCAAATTTTTATTTTATTATATTGTTCCAATATTTTTTTATTTCCTAACAATGTAAACATTAATTAAACAAATTTTTAAAAATAATTCTATCAAATTACACAAACTAAATATTATTAAATTAACCAAATTTTTATTTTATTATATTATTCCAACATTTTTTTATTTCCTAACAATGTAAAAATTAGTTAAATAAATTTTTAAAATTAATTCTATCAAATTACACAAACTAGATATTATTAAATTAACCAAATTTTTATTTTATTATATTGTTCCAACATTTTTTTTATTTCCTAACAATGTAAAAATTAGTTAAACAAATTTTAAAATTAATTCTATAAAATTACACAAACTAAATATTATTAAATTAACTAAATTTTTATTTTATTATATTTTCCAATTTTTTTTTATTTCCTAACAATGTAAAAATTAATTGAACAAATTTTTAAAATTAATTCTATCAAATTACATTCTCAAACACAAACTAAATATTATTAAACTTAATATATCCACAAACAAAAATTAATAATAATGTACCACTATTATTAATAACAAAATCATTCAATAGTATCTCAAATTTTACAAAAGAAACAAAATAGATAAGTATAAAAAATTAAATTTACTACACTAATTTAACCAAACAAATTAAAATTAAATCACTTACCTCTTAAGAAGCAAATTTGTTTAAAATTGTCTTCTAATAGTCTTACTTTAACCTGAAAATAACAAATTATCAATAAATATTATAATTATTTATCATAAGATATAATTATTTATCATAATTAATTATAACTATATTTTTAAGAAAATTATTACCTTTAAAAAATATATCTTCATATCACAATATTTAAAAAAAAATTAACTTAAACTCTAGCAAAAAAAATTTTGAAGAAGAGTTTCGATTGAGTTTTGAAGAAGAAAAAAGCACAAACTGAAATGGTAGTGTATTTAAGAGGTGAGGATGGGTGGCTTTTAATGTATTCAGCCACCATTTTTAGCCGTTAGATCTTTTGTGAGCTAATGGCTGGGAACAAAAACTATAAATATGGCATGTGAGCAGAAATCAAAACTTAAAGTTTCAGTTTTCTGCTATGGAAGTGAGTTAAAGTCGCTTAACAGAAGCACTCAGTAAAATCTCACAAAGGAGAGAGAAACTGGATGTTTAATATCTAGTTTTGTGTACATGTGTTAGAAACTGGATGTTAAACACCTGATTTTGTGTACACGTGGATAAACTGGAAGTTTGACTTCTGGTTTGTGGTCCCCATGCCCTGCCACATCCCAGAAAGTGGCATATATACGTAAATTTTTAAAAAACTGGCATATATAGTTAATTAAGTTTTTAAAATGGCATATCTTAGTCAATTGCCCATGTATATATATATATATATATATATATATATATATATATATATATATATATATATATATATATAAACTCAAGCTAAGTTTTGAACAGTTCAAACTTGGACTTGATTACAAACTCGAACTCGAGCTTAATCGAGTTGAGTTTAAGTCTAAATAATTAATATATAAAGGATATAATGGTAAATATATAAAGGCTCGACTCGACTCATTTAGATTTGATTAGTAATATATAAAGAGTAAAATGGTAAATATATAAAAATTAGATTAGGTTTGTGAGCTTGTCGAACCAAGTAATATAAAGTTCAAACTTAACTTGTCTAGCTACTCGAGTAACTCAAGCTCGAGCTTAACTCGATTTATATCTAGTCAATTTCGTGTAATTTTCAAATCAATTTTAAGTAGTTCGTGAGTAAACTTGACACACTTGCACCTCTACTGAAATGTAATAAGGTAATTTTTTGGAAGGTATCTATCCTCTTCCTTAATTCTACTCTACTAAATAATTCTGATAATATTTTTTTTGCCTAATTAATTCTGATAATATTTGGTGAATGAGAACTTACAAGGCTTAATTATTTAGAGTGTTTTTTATTTTAGTCCATTCTTTATTACTAATAAATTAATATTTTAACTTCGTTACTATTATTTACAATGTTGAAATCCTTATATATTTACCAATCAAACTTTTTTTTTTTAAAGAAAAAATATCACTTGAACTCGAACGTGCTAGTCTATATGTTTTTAAATGTAAAAAATTATAAAAATACAATTATTGTGTTGGAACAAACATGGCAATTTATACCATGGACCCAAGACTACCTTGTACCATGGTCCCGGGTCCAAAACACACCGTTTTGGTTTTAAAAAAAAATTGTAACAGATTTTTCAGTTTAGGAAGGTTGATTTGTTATTCTTATTCTGATTCGATATTTTTGTTCTTATTGTTCTTCTTCGATCTTCTTCTTCTTCATCTTATTCTTCTTCTAATTCTTCTTCTTATTGTTTTTCTTTTTTCTTTTTTTGTTATTCTTATTCTGATTTTGTTGAAGCTGTTTTTCTTTTTTTTTCTTCTTTTTATTGTTGTTGTTGTTCTTCTTCTTTGTTTTTTTGTGATTTTATTTTAGAGATCAATTGCTTGTTATTTTTAGTTTTTTTTTTTTTATTAGGAGTTAGAGATATTGTTTGATAAATGGTAGGAAATTTAGATTTTGGAGTTGAAAAGTGTGTATCAGTGAGTGAATCTGTTATTGATTCATGCGGCATTCAGTTGGTTGATGAGAATTTGGACAATGTAGTTGAGCAAGTAACGTTAGTAGTTGATTCTTCAGTTTTAAATTCGTCCCCTGGTTCAGGTAAATTGTATTTAATTTGTGATTTATTTAGTTTTTTGTATTGGATTTAATTTTTTTTATTTGTTATGTTTTATTTATGTAGTTTTGGTTTTTTCATTGATTGATTTTGATTTTTTTTTTTTTGGTATTAGTGCATTTGTTTATTCAATGAAAGTTTAATTTTGGCTAATGAAGTTTTGTGTTTTATGTAGGTTCATTAGCTATACTATGTAGGTTTATTAGTTATAAAGTGTATATTCATTAGATATACTGTTGAGGTTCATTGGATATACAGTAGTAATTTATAATTGTAGAAGCATATTGATTCATTAAAATTATAGTATAATGTTACAATGATTTTGTTTTCATTATTATAATGTTGTGTTTCAGTAGAAATATAATTATGATTGATGAATTTATATGTATGTGATTTTCAGAGTATAGGTTCATTAGTTATAGTATACAGGTTCATTAGTTATAAAGTTGATGTTCATTAGACATATTGTTAAGGTTCAGTTAATATATTACAGTAATTGATAATTGTAGATGCATATTGATTGCTTAAAATTTATAGTATAATGTTAGAATGATGTTGTATTCATTAGCATAATGTTTGTGTTTTACTTTTTGCAGTTGATAATCAAAATATTATTTGTGGTGATGATTTATTGGGCATTTATGTGAGATATGTTGATGAAGCTTATGCTCTTTATAATGATTATGCATTCAGATTAGGGTTTAGAGCATATGGTACACACTGTCGATGAAAAAGTTTTATTACTCTAAGGCTGGATTAAAAAGGGATACATCAAAAGGGAATAAGTGTTATGCAAAGTTGGATATTCGTAGTGATTGTCAAGCTTTTGTGCAGTTTGATATTGACAAGGATGGAGTTTGGACTATAACAAAACATAAAAAGGATCACAATCACGAGCTATGTGCACCAACAAAAGTTCATCTCCTTTGTTCATATAGAGAAATTACAAAGAATTAGCTTACTTATCTTAAGCATTTAAAGAAATTGGAATTCCAATTGCTGATGGGATTAGGTTGCTTAAGAATCAATGTGGAGGTTCACCATACGTTGGATTCACTTCTAGGGATGCTTATAACCATTTAAGATTGGAGAATTTGAAGAAATTAGATGGGAGTGATTCTAATTCATTGATTGAAATTTTTAGAAGAAGACAATTAAATGAAAAAGATTTTTTTTTTTTTTTTGTTTTAAGGTTGATAATGATTCTAGGTTGTGTAGTTTTTTTTTTTTGGAGAGATGGACGGATGAAAGAAGATTATTTGCATTTTGGAGATTTGTTAGTTCATGATACTACTTATCGGACTAGCAAATATGATATGATTTGTGCACCGTTTGTGGGTATGAATTATCATTGGATAAATGTGATGTTTGGGTGCAGTTTTTTGCTAAATAAGAGAATAGAGCCTTTTGTATGGCTCTTTAGTGTATTTTTAAGATCAATGGATAGGAAACATCTAAAAACTATTATGATAGATCAGTCTGCTGCTATGGTTGCTGCGATTGTTCAAGTATTTCCAAAGTCTCGTCATAGACTTTGTATATGACACATTGGGGAAAATTCGAAGAAGAACATAAAGTCTTTAAGAAGTCAAAAAGGATTTGTCGATTTGTTCAATTATTTGTTGAAATACATTGATACGGAAACTGAGTTTCATTTGTATTGGACCAAGTAAATTTAATTGTGTTATATACGTTTCTATTTTTTTTTTTTAGTGGTCCTGGTAGTTCAATATAATGAACCTGTACCTATTGTGTGATGAACCTTGATATTATATGTGATGAATATGCATATCATGTGTTTTTTTTTTTTCAAGTTGTTAAATGAATATAAATGTCACAATAATAGTGGCTACAGAAGCTTTACAGTTGCAGAGAGAAATGGTGTCTTACTTTTAGCAAGGATTATTTTTCTGGTGGTATTTTGTCATCGCAAAGGAGTGAGAGTACGAATTGTTCAGTTTCTAGGAGACTTTTTAATACTGTTGGGCTTTGTGATTTTTATAATTATTTTGTTGATGTAGTGTTAGAATGGAAGAGCAAGGAAAATGGTGAAGATATGCGTTGTTTGGAAGGTAAACCAAAGATGTTTTTGAAGCATGTCAAGTTGCTTTCACATGCTAGGGAAATTTATACAATAGAGATTTATTTTATGTTTGAGGAGCAGTTTATGAAGGGTACTACATGTCATCTAGAATGTCTATTAAATCAATAAAATAGGGTGATTTTTCATGTTTGGCATCCAGATGTGGATCTTATTCATCATGAGGTGCATTTTGATCGGCAAAATCTTAATATTTTTTGCACTTGTAAGATGTTTTCAAAAATAGGTATCCTTTGTTGCCATTGTTTACATGTAATGAATGTGAATTATGTTGAAGGAATCCCAGATAAGTATGTAACAAGGAGGTGGATGAAAGAGGTTATTAAAAGTTGAAATATTGATTTTGGTATTAGTTCATCAGTTGATGAATCTGGTATTGCTCCTTTTGTTTGGAGAATACAAATGTCAAGGAAGTTTCAGCAATTAATTTCAGCTAGTGAACAGAATAGGAAAGCTCAAGAAATATGTGAGGAAGCTTTTAGAAATGCAGATGTTAGTATTAGGAGTGAGGTTGGTCCTGTTTTTGTTGATGAGTGTGATGAAGGTGAAAGAACATCAACTGAAGAGATTCAAAATCCTACTAAGCATAGAGCAAAGGCTAAACGCAACAAAAGGATTAAAAGCATAATGGAGAAAAGGTGTAATCAAGCAAAAGGGCATAGGAAAAATGCTAAAAGGGCTACATTGGAAACAAAATTAGCAGTACAGAGTTCATTTTAGGTTCTTTTTTTATTACTGTTTATTGATTTTTAATATTTACTTAGATATAAGTTGCTATATTTTGTTGATTGTAGGAGTGACAGTTGAAAATAATTTTTTAGGAAACTCTTTTAAAAGTTGCTGGTAATGGATATCTTGCACATTCGAGTTCTGGCATCTCTTAATTGATAGCTTTTTTGTCAAACCCAAGTATAGACTATAGTTCAATTGTGGGAAATTGATCAAAAAAATTTTTTTTTAATCCCACGTTTTCAAATAATTTGTTATAATTTGTATATGCTAGAAATATTTTTTAAACATATTTTATAATAAAACAAATTTTTTAGTTGAGTTACTGGTGTTATTAAATGATTATGTGATGAACATGTACATTATATGTTATGAACCTGAACATTATATATTATGAACTTGGACGTTATAGCTAATGAACCTAAATTACTTATTCATATTCATTAAGAACAACAGAAGCACAACTAAAATTTTATAGTCAACAAGATATTATAACTAAAATAGAAGTTCAAAATATGATGAACCTATACGTTATATGTTATGAACCTAAACATTATATATGATGAACCTGGACGTTATAGCTAATGAACCTAAATTACTGATTCATATTCATCAAGAACAATAGAACCACAACTAAAAGTTTATAGTCAACAAGAGATTATAAATAAAATAGAAGTTCAGAATGTGATGAACCTATACATTGTATGTTATGAACCTGAACATTATATATGATGAATCTAGACGTTATAGCTAATGAACGTAAATTACTGATTCATATTCATCAAGAACAATAGTAGCACAACTAAAAGTTTATAGTCATCAAGATATTTTAAATAAAAAAGAAGTTCATAATGTGATGAACCTGTATGTTATATGTTATGAACTTGAACATTGTATATAATGAACCTGGACGTTATAGCTAATGAAATGTTATACCTAATGAACCTAAATTACTAATTCATATTCATCAAGAATAGCAGTAACACAACTAAAAGTTAATGTGATGAACCTGTACATTATATGTTATGAACCTAAACATTATATATGATGAACCTGGACATTATAGCTAATGAACCTAAATTATTGATTCATATTTATCAAGAACAATAGAAGCACAATTAAAAATTTATAGTCAATAAGATATTATAACTAAAATAAAAGTTAAGAATGTGATGAACCTATACATTATATGTTATAAACCTGAACATTATATATGATGAATCTAGACGTTATAGCTAATGAACCTAAATTTCTGATTCATATTCATCAAGAACAACAAAAGCACAACTAAAAGTTTATAGTCAATAAGAGATTATAAATAAAATAGAAGTTCAGAATGTGATGAACCTGTACATTATATGTTATGAACCTGAACATTATATATGATGAACCTAGACATTATAGCTAATGAACCTAAATTACTGATTCATATTCATCAAGAACAATAGTAGCACAACTAAAAGTTTGTAGTCATCAATATATTTTAAATAAAAAAGAAGTTCATAATGTGATGAACTTGGACATTATAGCTAATGAATATAAATTACTGATTCATATTCATCAAGAACAACAGTAACACAACTAAAAATTTATAGTCAGAAATGGTATATTATCATACAATCTTAGTTAAACAAACAATCTTACAAATGAAAACCAAATATTCTTAGTTAAACAAACAATCTTAAAATAAAATATAAAGTATTTACAAATGAAAAATATTAGCAAGTTTAGTGTATTAACAATTTCTAAAACTATTATCAACTTCAATGTATTTGTCAATTGTTCTTTTTACTTTGTAGAAATCTTTTTTGTGCTTGATTGATGATAAAGGGTATGTATTCATTAATTCCAGATAACAGAATGGATGCATAATATTTTGCTCTTAGAGACTTTAACAGAAGGTCCTGCAAAAAATACAATTAAAAATATAAGTAATAACATATAGAATTAATAAAGCAAGAAGAATTAAGATTTATATCTTACATCATTTTTGGTAAAGTTGGAGTTCCAATTATGTCCTCCTTTGTATGTCTCCATATGTCTCATGCAATATATTCCACAATCATAAATATATATATATTTTTTTGTCCTCTAAGGCATTCTGAGTAACACTTCTTTGAAATCCTTGATTTCTTTTTTTAAAGATATGCCTTTTGTTGCCAAATATTGTGCAAAGGATTCAGCCTAAATCATTGATAAAATGTAATATGTGTTAAAACGAAGTTCAAATAATATGTTTTACTTATGAAGGTAAAAGATTTTTTTATTTACAATAAGTTTTGGAGTGTCTTCATACTTCGTGGTATGTTTGATATTGCGCAGCAAGGTTCTGTTATCTATGATTTCAATTTGTTGTTTGTTGAGATTGATGCAAATGAGGAAGTAATGTGCATGGCGAAGAACAACAATAAATACCTAAAAAAATGAAAAGAACAACAAAAAAAAAAAAGAATACCTCAGTATATTTATTTAAAAAAGTAAAATATTATGACTATTAGAATTAGTACTTACCAGGTCTACCTCACTGATGTCAACATTTGATGCCCATTTCAATTTTGTGTCCCATATATTGTTGAAATTTTGTAATTTTTGCTCGATTTTCAAATTTTTCATGTATTCAAGTTCAGGTTCCAACTGAAGCTGAAATAATATGTTAATTGTAGGATTAGTAAAGATATATGAATTAATTATAACAAGTAATGAAAATAGAAATTATAATTGTTATGTGTTGGGCCTATACTTTCAAGATGATGAACCTCATATATATATATGTGATGAACATAGACTACATTTCTAATGGACCTACAATACTAAATCAAATTAATCAATAACACCATGAACAGAACTAAAAAGTGTATAATCAACAAGATATTATAATTAAAATACTAGGTCATAAAACATGATAGAAATTGATTGTGTTACAGAAATAAGTACTTACATGTGCTCTTATTGAGAAGAAAATCCTTTTCTTTTGGTCAACAGCGCCCCTCATGTTTATCATATTCATCCTCATGCACCAAATGTCTATAATGACATTTACTATGAGTTGATTGTCGCACAGGCTTCTCATATCTTCTCTGTTAGCCCAATAATCTTCAGCATGGAACAGATGTTCACTATTTAAATAAAAAATATTAGTCAATAATATATATTTTATTTTAGAAAAAATCAGAAGTGAAGTTGTTAAAGTCATACTCTTTTGGTTCTTCATCTGAAAACACATAATCTGAAATTATTTTCTCCTTGGAACTAACATCTTTGAGTTCCACATTGTAGTCAATCTAGAAAGGTGATCTCAATGCCATAGGAAGGTTTTTGTACTTCCTTGTTGGTCTTTTTCTTGTCTGTGCATCTTCTGGCTCAAACTCAGATTCACTAATCATTCTACAACAAGTATGAAGTAAAGTAAAAAAAAAACAAAATTTAAAGAAGTTCATTCATTTAAAATATCGTGATTGAATAAGTCATGAATATACAAAAAATATAATTGATGAATATGCATGACAGAAAGTATAATTATGGTGAACATATACTTTATGTGATAAACCTGTACGTTATATGTTATGAATCTGAACATTATATATAATGAACCTGGATGTTATAGCTAATGAACCTAAATTACTTATTCATATTCATCAAGAACAATAGTGATACAACTAAAAGTTTATACTGATCAATATATTATAAATGAAATAGAAGTTGAGAATGTGATGAACCTGTACATTATATATTATAAACCTGAACATTATATATTATGAATCTGAACGTTATAGCTAATGAACCTAAATTACTGAATCATATAAATCAAGAACAACAATAACACAACTAAAAGTTTATAGTCATCAAGATATTATAAATAAAAAAGAAGTTCAGAATGTGATGAACCTGTAAATTATATGTTATAAACATGAAACTTATATATGATGAACTTGGACATTATAGCTAATGAATCTAAATTATTGATTCATATTCATTAAGAATAACAGTAGCACAACTAAAATTTTATAGTCATCAAGATATTTTAAATAAAATAGAAGTTCAGAATGTGATGAACCTATACATTATATGTTATGAACTTAAACATTATATATAATGAACCTGGACGTTATAAATAATGAACCTAAATTACTAATTCATATTCATCAAGAAAAACAGAAGCACAACTAAAATTTTATAGTGAACAAGATACTATAAATAAAATAGAAGTTCATAATGTATGATACAAAATCAGTATGTTAGAGAAATGCATTGTTTAGAAATACAAATAGGAAGTTTAACAAAATATGAGTTAAGAAAATAAATTATAATTAAAATGTTACTTTAAGAGGACATACTCAGTAAATATGTCCTCATTGTTTTTTTCTTGATGAACTGGTTATGCATGTGGAGTCTGAGGTTCATGCTCTATTGATTCACTGTTTTTCTCAGTATTAGTGTCTCAAACTCAAATCTCAAAATTTGCTTCTTCGCTTTGATTTTCACTTTCATCATTAGAAGTGAGTCCCAATGAAAAACTAGGCACATCATTTTGTTTCTTTGCTGGATGTTTCATTGTCTTTGTTAGTGCTTCTTCTAGTTGTGCCACTACGTCTAGAAAGCTTGGATCATTGAAGAAGTCTTCTTCGTTATCTTGTACAAATGTTTTTTCACTGGTGTTCATGGTAGGTGGTTCATCATTTTGTGAGTTTGGGACACTGCTGAACATCTCTAATACTGAGTTAAATGTCTTTTTTAGCAGTTCACTTCCTTGATTTTGGCTTCCAATTTTTGCCATAACTTCTCCAAATTCTACGATTGTGGTAGCCATTTTTTTTAGAACACTAGAAAGCTTTTGTACAGTTTTCTATAAATATGAATTTTTTATTATGAGTTTATCATTTTTGCAAAATATTTTAAATAATAACAGTTTATGCAATAGAATATAAATTAATTTTACCTTTTTGAGTTTTTGTGATTGTTGTGGTTCATCTTCATCTTTTGAAATATTATCATTTTTCTCCTGTTGCTGCTCATGCTCTTATTTTTCTTTTTCTTTTTCTTCTTGTTCCTTTATTAGTTTTAGGTCTTGCAATCGTTCTACTACTCTTCCTTTGCCAAGACCTCCTGCTTTGATTTCTTTGTTGTATCTATATCTCACTTGTTGAGTAGTCCAACATGATATTATTGGGAATTGTCTTTTAATCAATTCTCTTCCTTTCAATTCTACTCGATCAAAGTAACAGAGCTTGTTGTTAATTAATAAAAAAAAAAAGGATAATTTAGTAATAGTTTATAATCATGAATCTGACATTAAAAGTTAACAAATGTGCATGTGATATATGATGAACCTAACTTTATATATAATGAACCTGATAATTATATGTGATAACCTAAATTTTAAATGTAATGAACCTCATAATTATTTATAAAATATTAAATAATAGAAAATTTAAATAAGAGGAATGGATTAAATTAAATTATAGAATAATTACCAGTAGCAAAACAGTAGAACCAGTAAAGAAACCTAATGGTTTCTTGTTCCAATCTTGGACCGCTTGTGCTAGGCTTCTGACAGTATACTGGCACCAATTTTGATTTTTCATCTCATTAACATTTATCAGAGAAAACAAGATCTTATAGTTTGATTTTTTGTTTTGATGAGCTTTGAGAATAGTTGAAACTATAAAGATGATGAAGTCGCTCTTGAATTCATCAGAATGACCTCCTCTTCTGACAATTTCATCTGCCATTTTGCTTGTCATTGGACTGCCAGTAGTTATTCCCCATCTTTGTCTCCACTATGCCAATAGGTTATAATATTCTTTGTTCTTTTTCTTTTTTTGTTTCTTTTGCCTCAGTGACATGTTTTTCTCCTCTTGGAAGCCCCAAGGTGCAATGGACATCTTCCTCTATTATTTTAAGCTCTTCTTTGCTCAACTTGACTGCACACCTGCAGTAATTAAAGTTATCTATCAAGTACTTGCATATGTGTGAATGGCATTCAGAGAGTTCCATCTTCAGTAGAGCTTCGAATCCAATTTCTTTGACTACTTATTTTTGTTGTGGCAACATCTGACTTATCATGGTTTTTAATGTTGTCATTGAGATTCTTGTAGGCATTACATTTTTTGCAAAGTACCTTTGCTTTTTTTTTTTTTGTTTTTGTTGTTGAATTGCTTCTTCTTCAGCATTTTTGTTAGATTCACTTTCTTTTTTTTATTCTGAGATTCATTTTCAATAGGATCAGAGTCAATTTCATCGAATTCAGTATGCTTGGGAGGTACTGGTTTTCCATCTTTGTTTGTAGCTTGTTTTTTTATTGCAGTACTGAGAGGAATATCCCATTCTTCTTCTTCGTTGCAGTCATTTCTTGTTCTTTTGTTTTTTTTTGTGTGCAATCATTTTAGTTCTCATAATTTCTGTAAAATTATAATGGAAATGGAAAGAATAGTTATTAAATAGTAGACATATAAATGCTAAGTAATTGTTTTTTTTTTAATTTATATATTAAAAATTATAGGTTTATTAGATATAACATATAGGTTTATTAGATGTGTGGTTGAGGTTCATAAGGTTTTGGTTCAAACTATAGAGTTATACATATTAGTTTTTATATATTGCACATATTCATCATTTTTTTTTAAATTATAGTATAAAATTAAAAGAAATAATGTATTCATGAATATGTTTAACTATATAAAATATGGGTTCATCAGTTATAAAGACTAGGTTCATTATATGTAAAGTATAGGTTCATTAAGCTATTTTTTATATAGGTTGTTAATATATTGATAAATTTATTTATATCAATTGAAAATAAATGCAAACTCACTTGGTTTTAAAGGATTTAGAAAGAAATAGATTTTTCGAAACCCTAACTCTAAGATTTGATTATAGTGATATTGAATATAAAACATAAATAATAATTTTATATATTTTGATGAATCTTGTTCTTTAGATTGATGAAAATATAAGATTTAGCACATAATTGATAGAAGAAAATAAAAAATAAAAAAAAAAGAGTTGTAGAAATTGCCGAAAACATACTCGCTGTGAAGTAGAAATCAGATAATGGCGGTGACGGTTGAGTATTCGTTGTAGAAGATGACGGATTTAATAGGTGGTAGTGTGTGTATTTTAGTAGTGGGTGATTTATGAGTTTGAGTTGTTGGAAGATGGTCGAGAAGCAGAGAGATTTTTGAGTTTGAGTGCTTGCGCAAAGGAAAATGGTTGCGTGAATGGAAGGGGAAGAAAATGAACAGATTATGTTTTAATTAAAAACTAAAAAAAAAAAAAGCCGCTTGTTTTTGCTGTTTATTGAAATGGTGCATTTTGGACCAGATCCACATTGTAAGGTGGACCTGGGTTCATAATATAAGAACCCAACAAACACTAGCCAAGTCAATCAAAGAAAAAAAAAAGGATACGTTTTATTAGGCCTAATTAGCTACATCAACTGGTAACAGAATGAAAAAAAAAAAAAAAAAAAAAAAAAAAAAAAAAAAAAGAGAAATAAAAAGAAATTATGTCTAATAATTAATACAAATCAAGACATGGATCCATCATCTCTATAAACTCTATTCCATTTTCGTTCTTCAAAGAAGCTCCAACCGAATAATTTTATTCGCTAGGACTTTTCAATTAGTTGGGATATGATTGAAAGACAACATTGCGAACTATATTGAATTTAAGGTATTAATCTATTAAAATAAATAAACTAAAATTAAAAAAAAATTAAAATTTAGGATTGTTTTTCTCAAGAAAGAAAAATTTACTGATGCAAAAGCTCTAAAGCTTTTAACAGAGTGTGTCTAAATCTATCCAAATCAAGCTCTACATTTTGCTTATCAAAATAAATAGATTTAAAAGTTTCCCAACCTTGTTTTCGAATCAAAGAAGGGTTCCTTAAAACCACATGATCAGCTGGGTATTGCTGTATCAAAGAACTTTCTTCTACACTAATCTTGTACTCTAAATACCTTATATTCATTTCCTTTGCAGGCTCTTGAAAGCAATTTTTTGATACCCATTCTGCCCCTCCAAAGGGCACTACTTGGATCAAAATGGCATTTTCAGGAAGAAAAACGATGTTGGTTAAACCAGCTCCATGAACTCCTAAAACCACATCACAAGAATTCATAACTCGTGCAGTTTTTGATACATCTGCATTAGGCTCATATATTATTACTTTATATCCCAATCTTTTAGCCAATTTCACAATTTCAACAACATTGGAAAATGCTCTTGTTCTCTTTCTTGAAATTATCAGTAGTCGAGGAACTTCATTCTTGAGTGTGATTGCATTCACCTTCTTTAACGAGTAAGAACTTCTCAAGAATTGTCTGAAATCTTTCATAGAATAGTGTTGTTCGAATTTTGAGGAATCAATACTCAGTTCTTTGCTGGAGTATCGTTTAAGACCAACCGTTATGCTTGTGAAGCAAAGAACATTTTGTCTATTATCAATCTCAATAACATCATATCTAGACAATGCCCTCAGTAATACTTTAAACTTTGCAATCCACCAAGGTTGTTTGTCTGTAACAAGAAATTGTACGACTCCATTATAAGGTCGAGCAGTGGAATAAAGAGGAATGATTATGTCAGTAAAGGCATGGAAATGGTTCCCTGAATATCCTCCAAGTGAAAAAAGAACTGCAGGAACATTACCATGATTTTCAGTGCATTTAGGGATTTTGTGGTGATCAGTTACTAGTTGTTTAACTGACCATTCCTTGGTGTGACTCATTGCTGTTTTGTCATTTTTTCGGGCGTAAGGCCTAGTACTCCATGAGCTAGTGTTTGCTACTGCTGCGAACATATCATTTCCAGATGAAACAATAAAAATGGTAGAGGAATTTGCATCAATTCTTATGTCCCCTTTGATCTCACAGAAGTCTGATCTTTCTGTCTTATTGCATAGTACTACTGCTGGTTTAGGTTTATTATTTTCTGTTGCAGTTTCTGCATCTTCGAAAAAATAGACGTCAAACAAATTAACATACTTGAGTCAAACATTAAAGTTAGGTTTTATAGATCATAATGAAATATAATTTAATATAATCAAATGTATTTTCAGTATAAATATTATACATTTACTATATGACAAAGCTATACGGGCTAAATACAATATGAACCTTATATTAATTCTTATATATTAAAATTTTTAAAAATTAAGAGGCAATTTTATTTTTTTATACAAATTAGCATGCTATATATTTAAATTTTTAAAAGTTAGGTGGCCAGGGCTTCTCTCGGCTCCCTAGTTCCGTCTCACGATATATGGAAAATTCTTGTTTACATAATTTTATCTCATAAACCAAATCAATAAATGATGAGATATTTCAGCAAATAAAACTCTTTTATCTATTTTTTTACTTAATGAAAAAACATTTATATCTTTTTTTCTATGTTCTTATGTTATTAGATTGGTGTATACACCCAATGTATGCGAGAATTTTCCTACACTATAAATGTATTCGATTAAATTACATTTTATTCCATTATGGCCTACAAAACCTATTCTAATTTTCTCCACTTCCAAATCAATGATCAGTCAAATTAATTTAACATATATTAAATAATTTTTTTATAGGAGATGTTATAGTACAATATAAAAATTAGACTAGATATTAATTTTATTTTTATATCAAAATAAAAATTAATATTTTTATTTTCTCTTAGTAAGAGATAACTAATCCAAGAATATCTAAAAATGTTCCATTTTTTCAACACCTAACAAACTATTTGACGTACATTGGCAATTTTGATGTATAGATGAAAACATTGATATTTACCTCTGACTATTGGCTGAGAAGTGCCATTTTCAGTGAATGTCATGGGATTCTTCCTTGTGACTTGAACATCTACGAATATTAACAAGAGAATTTATATCAAAAGATGTGATATAACTTTTTTTATTTTTTCAATTAATTAAACTGTCCGTTAATTATTAATTAACTGATCGCTATACTTGTGAAATTAAAGTTAATTAATTACCATCTGCTGCCGTAACAGTGCTGTTTGTATTGTTGATTATAATTGTATCCTTGACAATTTCTGCATAATTCAAAACCAGCAACATCAACTAACTAATAAGTTGACCTTACTCAATTGTTAGTTTCATTTCTTTAATTTTGTAAAAGATTAATTAATCAAAATTACCTACCTCTCCCTATTTGCTGAGAGCCGCTGCTGTCATTAATTATTTCATTATTCTTTCTTCCAAATATTTCCCCATCTTAGTTAGAAAATCAAGTTTAAATGAATTTAAGCACATTTTTATATGGGATAATTATAAGATTAGTGTCTCAACTTTATATCTTGTCAGTTAAATGTATATCTCATAAATTTTTTTCAATTAGGTGTATTTGACTATAATTTCTCACTAGATTATTGAAGTGTTCCCTTTTCTTTCTCTATTATAATCTTCTTTCAATTTCGTTGAGATTTTCTTAGAAAATAAAATAAATAATAGGAAAAATTTTTATTTTTTATTTTTAGAAAATAGGAGATAAAAGACCATAAAAAGTGAATAAATAAATAAATAAGTGAGATAAATATAATAAATATTTAAATATGGGATTATTTATTAACTAAAAATGATCTGTTTTATTTTTCGAGAGAAAAATTTCCGCCAAATGCATTTAATTGAAAAAAAAAATTATTAGTTCAGACATTTGATTATAAATAAAGTTTATACCGATAATATAATCCCTATATTATATAAAATAACTATGATAAATTAAAAATTAATTGCACGCTTTTGCATGCTAATTAATTTAATTTCTAAAAATATTACAAAAATGAACTTACGCTTAACTGATTGCTGATGAGAGTTGCTTGTATCAGTTTCCGTTACTGTATTCTTCATTATAATTTCTTCATCTTCAAAACAAAATAAAATCATATTTCAGGGCAACTATAATATTTTGGAGAAACGCATGCTTCAAATAGGAATACAAGCAATACTACAGCAAACTAATAAAATCTTTCAAAACCTTGAATAAAGACATGGATTTTGTTTGTAAAATTAGCTAAAACATACTTCCGGATAATAACAGAGTGCTACTTGTATCATTTACAATGTCCAATTTTTGGCCAGCTCCAATGGAGAACCGCAAATTCACTGCAACTCAAATGGGAGATAGTATTAGCTTACAAACTGGTAGCAGAAAACATAGGAATAATATTACTACTTTACTACTTACAAACTGGTAGAGGACCCAAATAAGGTTTGAAGATGGTGCAGAAGCTCAGTGCAATGAGGAAGCAAGTGATTAATCCCCCATATCCCAGTTTCCTTTTCTCTTGCTTGCTAAAGCTTCTTGAAAGTAAAGTATCATACATTTTGTCTAAAATTCTAAACAAACTCTTATAGCACTTAATATATATAAGTATAGTGATCAAGAGACAAATGTTTTATGAAAGAATACAATTTTCTTCTGTATGTAATATAAGTTTATTAAACATTATGCATAATTAAAGGCAGAAGTAGTCGTTCAAAAATGGATGGTGAATTGAGCCAAATTCGGATTCCACTTTAGTTAGTAAGAGAATAGAAAGTAAGAATTTTATATATTATGGAGCTATATATTGCTCCCCACGTAGTATAATGTATGCTCCATATAAATGATTCTCCAAATTTATGAAATGGGTTGAAAAGGACATTGTGGTTGACAATAATGACAAACATCTCTCGCTATCCATATTTCATGGTTGGTTAGGTAATACTTGTAGAATTTTCTTAAATTAAAAAGCTGGCTTTGGATTCCAGCTTCGAAAGCTATAAACCAACTAAAATCACTAAAAATTTTGAATTATATTGTTATTTAGAGTGATTAAAACTCAATTTATATATATACAATATTTGTGTCGGTGTTAGCTATATCACATCATATACAATAGTGACAAAAGTTAACAGTAATTCACAAAAGAGCCCCTGAAAAAAAAAAAAAAAAAAAAAACCAGTATGTCTCAGCTGAAAATTTTTGCAAACACCACGAATATATTCTTATTTTATATTATACACTCAAACCTATGAATATAAAAATATTTAACTAATATGTGAATGGTATGTCTATATTTTGTTTAGGCGAAAACATATTGATATCATTTTTCACTTCATATATTATTATTACATTGAACCAATTTATACAGTAATACTTTGTCTTAATAACTCGCTGCAATACCAAATTGATGATAGTAATATTATTACAATTATTAAATTTCCTATGGTTTATATTTGATGTAAAATATTAATTAACAATAAATATTTACTTCTAACAATATGTTGGTGTTATCAAAACTTTAATAGTATGTTGGTGGTGCTGCCAAGTACTTACAATAGTGTTGATTAAATACTTTTGATTCTGACGGACTTACGTTATGTTGTATTATTACTAATTGTTATTAGTAATTAGTAATAAAATAATATAAAGATGCTATTGGTAAAATGATTGTTTGTTGCGGTGTAGTTTGTAATTTAACTGCTCAATTAATCTAAATTTCATTCAAATAACTATATATACAATTTAATTAGTTGGTCTTAGAATATGACAGAACTAATTAAAATTTTACTGGGTTAAAGTGTAAATGTGTGTGTACTTAATTTAGACTCTTCTAGATGAAAGTTTAAGAATGTTTAATCTTATAAACATTTGTTTGAGGAAATGTTTTAAGTAACACTTATTCTAGTGATGATAACCCCTAGTAATTATTCACCAAAAAAGGAAAAAAAAATATCCTCTAGAGTAACTATATATATAATGTGGATTCAGTTTCAATAATAATAATATTGTCCTAATAATTTAGAGACTAAGAAATTATTAAATAAGATAGGAGCATGTTCTTTTTGCTCACATAAATGTGAACTCTCATGAATATATTTTCACTCTAATAACATATGTAGTTAGGCCTTTATGTTGAGTGGGTCACTTGACCCTACCCAAATTTTTAAAACTCTATGACCCCATTGAAATTTTTAAAGTGACCTATATGAAATTTTTAAAATGTTCTAAGTGATCCAATTCAAATATTGTTAAACTGTTAAAATTTATGTGTTTTAAGCTATATTTTCATTAAAATATACTTTCTCCGTCTCATTTTATTTGAGATACTTTTTATTTTTAAATATCTCAAAAAGTATGTCTCGTTTCTAATTTTTAACACTTTTTTTTAATCTTTTATACATATTTTGTCCTTGGATTAATAAAAGATATAAAAGAAAAAATATCATATTATTTAATGCACCCTTAAACTTTGTAAAGAAAAATATGTTCCAAATAAAATGAAGGAATACATTATAATCTCACCTAATTATCAATATGTTGCTCAATTTTGTTTGATTTTTAAATTTTGAGTATAAAATGTTAAATATTTAAGAATTCTTAAAAGTGTTAAGTTTTCTTCTTACTTAAATTTATATTGTAACTTCATTCAAATAATTAATGTCCCTTAATTTTACTTTGTTTTTAACTTTCAATTAAGGACATATTTATTTAAGTGACATAATAAATTTGTAAAAACTATTTTAAGAATCCTTTAAAAAGTAGTATATTTTAAAAATCTTCATCTTTACTTTTTTTTATCTATTCCTTGAATCAAATGAGAAAAATATAATTTTTTTTAAATAAAAAATATTATATTATGTATGAAACAAATTAATATGAAAACTATTTGATTTGTAAATAAATTTCTTTTAAAAATTAATTTCTAAAAAATTTCTCGTATTTAGTTCTTATAAACCAAATATGAATTCATTTTAAATTTAAAAATATTATAAATTTATAATTTATTTGAAATTCTATCAATTTTGATAGAAATTAACTCAAATACAATTAAATTTACAGAATTAATAATATGAAATTCTAAGTAAATTATTTTTTATAAAAAATAAATGTAAATTTGTAACTTATAAAATTTATTCATATTAAAAAATTTTAGTGTAATAAAGACCCCTTGAATAAATTTTCTGTCTCCGCCACTACATATAGCCCACTCCAATAAAAGTAGGATGAGCATATATTCATCCCACCTAATAATTTCTCAAATAATAATAATAACTACAAACATGATTAAATCACTAAAACATACATTAATTAGATCAATTAAGGCAAAATATAGCAAAGATTGAAAGTAATTGGGCTCATATATCAGCTGAGAATTGAGTAGACTTCTGGCTTCTAATTTGCGTTTGGACTAACAGCCAGGGGAGAGGTTGAGGCATCAAAATTAGCAGGTAGTTAGAGAGATATAAATATATAATTAGATTATGACATGTTAACAATCTTTGCTTTAATTTTGGTGGGATGCATGATGGGAAGGAGTAGGAGAGGATTTATAAATAATAGTCACTTTTGAAAGGAATACGTGTGCTCCATAAAATACGGTATATAATAAGATATGCCTATATTATTATATATTCTTATTATAGATTCAACAATTCAACCACCATAATTGATGTTTAAATTTATTATATATAATACATTTTTCCTGCAGAATGTCATTTTATTACCTAATAAGATGTCCCAATTTTAAGCATCTTTGTATCAAATGACGCGTCATTGATATTGTAAATTACTTGATACAATTTACATGTGGAACATTATTAGTTACCATAGGCAACAAGTCAAAAAGTTTGGCAATGAATACAAAATTATAAATGGTTGGCAGAGATAGCAACTGAGTGTAATCTTCACAACATTAATGAAACAAGTGTAAGCATGTGTTATTATCAAAAATAAATTTATTGTAAAAAGAAAAATATTTATTTAAAAAATATTTTATTTTTTAAAAGAAATATTTTTTTAAAAAATAATTTACCAACGAATTAGCAATAAAATTTTTAATTTTTAAAAAAATATTCTTTTAAAAAATAAATTTATTGAAGGATTATTTATGAAATTTTTTATTTTTAAAAAATATTTAAAATATTACTGATAAATCAAAGTCAATAAATTTATCGAAATTTACTGACAAATATTTTGATCGGTAAATTATTTTCCAAACAACAAATTTTTTGAATCATCAACTAAAATGAAATAATTTATCAATGAAAATTTTATTAGTAATTACCGATGATTTTATATTTAGTATATAAATTGTGCACCAACAACTGTTTTACCAATATTTTTTGCTGGTATTTCATTGGAATAAAATTACCGACAAAAATTATATGTTTACCGATTGAAATTTCAGTTGGTAAACTGCGTTTTTTATAGCGAAAGAAATTATTGGCTTTGAATTTGCTAAGACTGTGTAATGTGTTTTAGGTACACAAATCAAAATTAAAATGTGTATGATTCCTTTATCAAGTGACTATGAATTCTCAACTCCATTAATAGTTATGCTGAAATTCTATATAGCACCGTAGTTGAAGTAATTGAACTTGGAAATTTAATGAAATTAAGACTGAAAATAAATTGTAATTGAATTTTAGAAACTAAGTATACTTGGGAATAAAATTAAATGAGCTTGGTAAGAAATAAATTGGAAATTTATGCTAAAAGAAATTGAATTGCATGGTATTGAATGAAAAAATGTTGTGTTTATAGGTATTGAAAGATTGGGAACTAGAAATAATATAGGAATTTAAATTGTAGGAAAAGTATTAAAATTGAACTTCAATTTGGAATTGGTTGATTGGTTGATCTTAGATATTGATTTTTGATTGATTGATTCCTTCCTCCAGCTTTAGTTTTTGCTTTTTATGTTGATTGAAATAACTATCGTGCATTGTAATACTCAAAAATTTTATAGCTCATTATAGTCACTAATGATGCTATAGAACATGAATTTGAATAGTTAATATAGTAATGAAATGAAGAGGACTCAGGTAGGAACTTTGTGATGCCATTTGAATTGTTTATCTAGCTTATAATCGTACCATGGCTATATGTATTCCAGTGAACTAAATAGAGTCCATATGATAATAAATAAGGTTCCTAAAGATGTTATAGAATGCAAATTAGAAAGTCAAAGTGAATGAAAAGAAAAAAAGTTAAAAGGAAAATTTGCCAACTGTGAAATGTGCATATGGGCTTGTTAATGGGCTTTTGAACACCAAAAGCCCAAGCTCAATAGATGACCGGCATACAAGACCCTAAATGGATGAAACATAAACTTTACTAGAGTTAGAAAAAGGTTAACCAAGTTTAGATTAGTGTAGGATTAGTTAGTCACCAAATTTGACTTTATAGCCACCAAAATTGACTAAAGATAAACCCTTAAACAACTTGGATTTTCATTTTCCTTACATAAAGTCTAGATGCATTTTTATTATTTTCACACCATATGATGATCATCACTCACCTAAATAAGATCCTAGCTATCCAACTTGATTAAATTATAGCCATCCATTTTGACTAAATTCTAGCCATTGGATTAAGTATGATTAAATCCTCATCATTTAACATTTCATATGTAAGTGAAAATTATGTTCATCTTCATCATTTTGCAAACTTTACATCAAAACACCAAAAAAAATCTCTCCATATTGTCATCACCATAGGAACTCAAATCAAAGCTCTCAAAGGTAAGAAATTATGCTCATTTTCTTCATTGTTTGTACTAGTTATGACTTTGGTATTATAGTTGCAAAAACTCTCATATTCTTCCATCTATATGGATCTACGAAGAGAGGGTGTAACTAGGAAATGTTTATTTTGTACGTCCATTGATTAAAAATGGAAATTGGGCTTGAGAACTACAGGTTTAATATGGGAAAATAAACAAGGAAAGCATGAAACTCATCTAAGTGTACCAATAAGCATGGTTCAACCATTTTGATTAATAAATAGAGGAAATGTTCTAAATTTTATTGAAGGTATCTAAAGTTATTTTGGATAGAGAAAAATGATTTGAAAGTGTCAAAATGAATTATGGAAGCTTGGTTCGAGACTTAAAAATTTTGAAGGCATAAACTTAAATAAAAGGAAGATTATATATTCTAATGTTTGTTTTTAATATTTGATTGATCATATAGTTTCTTTATCATGCCAATTTCATATTTCTATGATTAATTTGAAGATTTCATAATGAATTTCAAGTTCTTACCAAATTTGCCCTAAGTTAGAAAACTTAGAATTTTATGAACTAAAGTGATTCAATATCAATTAATTAACGGGAATTGATTGTCTAAGTATTAATTTGATGAATCTACAATCAATTTGAGGTTTGGATGGGGAATTGATAGTTTTCCCCAAATTCTAAGGTTTATAACCAATTTAGGGATTTTGAAATTTGAACTTGTGTTCATGAAATTGAAGGGAAAATTAAGCTTGGAAATGGTATAATGTAACTTGTGTAATGTTAATTTTGAAATTAAATTCTAGAAATTATTTACCCCAAATTTAATGAATTAAGCACCATTATGAAATTAATAAAGCATGGATTGTTGATATGCCTTACTTATGAATTGAGATGATAAAGCAAGAATAGGGTAGGTTGGATAAAGGAATGACAAGGGTTAGCTAAATTATGATTAGTGACATTACTAGATACTAATTAATACGTAATTGAAATGATATGGTTGTAAAATCTAAAGGCAAGGGCAAAGATATTGCTCAGGATCATGAAGAACAATATTTTAATCAAGATTGAATACTAATATGAGCAAAGGAATCCAAGGTGAGTTCTTAATAATATCATATGATTGTGCCATACTTGTATACAACAATTATTCGAACTACCACCCATTGAAATGCACTTTGAATCAATATTGAATATGTGTTGCCTATTAATCTTTGGAATTAATGAAATACACTAGCTTTCTTGTATAGCATTCAGCCATTGTGAGCCACCTACATTGGTCCTATATTGTGATCAATGATGGGAACCATTGATATATCCTTATATTTTCATTGAATTTCTAATATGGAATCTTACATGTGACATATTATTGATACCTATTGTTAAATGAAAATACCCTTCTGATGTGGGATAATACATCAAATCTTGTGCACTTGGTATAAACCTATAGGTAGGGTGAGAGTACTCAAACTTTACTAGGGGAACTGCCTAGCCATAAGACCTAATTAGTCTTGCATAGTGATGCATATGAGTGAGCAAGGCTTAGACTGTCACTCTTTAATTTATATGTGTGGGAAGTATTCTGCTTTCAAGAATTTATTATTTCTACTAAAGATATTGTTCTTATCTTAAATGGAAAATTTTTTTATATTGACAATTTTGATTAACATCACTTCACTGACACATTTGAGCCTATCTAAATAATGACCTCCTAATTCACCTTATATTATGTTATATTATTATATGCTCATTGAACCTGTCTCATCCCATAGTTATTTAAAATTTTCATGTTAGGGTGAAATGCTAGCAAAGTAAATTTCAAGTTGTATTCTTCTATTTAGGAATTGCTCTACTAAATTTTGGTGTTTTTGGTTATGTTACTTTAAATACTGTTATTCTAAAGCTCCATGGTTATTAAAGGTCTAGTATTAATATGTATCGAATTTATAAGTATTGTAAAATGTATTGTAGTAATTAATGTATACTGTAATATGTAATGGATGCATGTATGACATATATAAATATATAAAATGGGAAATTTTAGTTAACAAATATAATAATGGCATTAAGGACATTTTGGCAAAAAGTGCAATGATAAAGTAATAACTGGAGATGGAAAAGAGTAATCGGGTTTTGATCTTGGGATAAGATACAACATGGTAAATGATAATTAATAATGAGTTCAAAGGGGGTCTATGGGGTTAGATGACCTTATGTCTCTCTAAGCTCTAGGATCGTCACAGTCTTAAATTTAGGTCATGGTAGAATTGGTATCAGAGCTAAAGGTTTATTTCTTATTTAGACTTATAAACTCTATGAATTTTAAGTTAAACCATAAAGCATAGGCTTTCTTATCATTATCGGATTGTATTATTAAGATACATCTGCATTAATGTTATATGTTATGTTATCATTTCTTTTTTGTGATTTATATATGCATTATTGTTATATTATATGATATCATCATACATGATTGTAACATGTATATACCACAAATACGTAACCCTATTAGGGAGAGTGAAGTGTTGAATGCTGGCTCAACTACTCTGCTAGAATTGAAGGAAGAGAATGATCCAGAGGATGATCTCAATCCAGTTTGGGTAGTAAGAATAACGGCACAGTATGAAGAGGCTATGAGGGAGCTTCATATATTACGAAAGGAAGTATAGAGGCTGAGAAGAATGGTTGGAGATGTGAAATGGGATTTAGCTAGAGTTAGTCATATGTATCAAAACCCAGGGATGGAATTGATTTCACCTCTTTGAGATATGATGTCGAGATTTCCTGAATACTTATGTGCTACCTGTGGTAGGTTCGACCATTCAGAGGAAAGGTGTCCTATTAGGAGATGCATATTGTCCCCTTCCCTACTATCCATAACTTATAAACATATGGGGCTTAAAGACAGAGAAGCCACTAATAGTGATAAGGGTTCTGAGAATTAATGGGACTAGGTATGAATAGGTAGATTTTGATTAGATTTTCGATGCAGCAAATGTTATATATATAATAATTATAAATAGTCTAAACTGGGAAAAAACTGATAGAATGCTATAGTCCTTTTGTATTTGTATGATATGTAACTATTGTATGAAAGTTTGAAATGAATGGTATTTGCCTTGTATACCATGAAAGGGGGGATGTTTACTTGTGAGACCTTGCCTAAATGCCCCTCCCTCGCTTCAGGGGATATTTTCCTTAAGGAAGACTGAGCAATTTTTAAGGAGGTCATAGAACGAGTTTCGATGCTCATAATTGGAATGGCTATCATTTAGAAAATTGATTTATGATTTGAAAAATGATTTTGGGAGTCGCCACCCTAATTTATTTTCAAATGGGAAAATTAAGGAAACACTTAATTTGTGACTCCAAATCATTAATTTTGCAATTAATTTACCCAATGATAAAAATTACTTATCTTCAAACCAAGTTGAGATCGAGACTAGGTTTTTGGTTAAATAATTTAAATTTGGCTATTATGTTTAATTTGACTTTGAAAATTAATTTTATGAATGAAAAATATTATATGACAATTATAATATCATGATTAATGCATAAGCATGGAGAAAAATAAAACATCCATAAATTAAACTAATTACATAAATTAATTAAAAATGGGAAAGAAGATTGATTGAGATTTGGATTTGATTTGAGTTTATAGGTGAGAGAAAAAGACTTATACCTTTGGTTTTAGCAGGGGAAAGGTTTTATCATACCAAAATCTTGTTTTATCGGGATCGGGTGATTAGATTGATTGGAGGATTAATTAATTAATTAAAATAATTAATTAACTAATTAATGTGATGAAATGGATGGATAGATTAATTAATTAATTTGGATGAAGGATGGATTAAAAAAGGATTAATTTGATTTTGAAAAAAAATGATTAATTAATTAATTAAAAAGATTAACTAATTAATTAATTGAGTGATTATTTTTAATTTAAAAAAAGGATTTTTAGTTAATTAAAAAGATTAATTAACTTGGTTAGGGTAAGATAATTAATTAATTAAAAAGATTAATTAATTAATTAGATAGTAGATGGAGGGAGAAGAAGAGAGACATTAGAGGACAACTATCAACTTTAACTCAAGGGGTGAAGAGAAATGAGAAATTGGGTGAGAGGAAGAGGTATTTATAGAAAAAGTGAGTTTTGGTAGTTTAAGAATTAAAAAAATGAAAAGACCAAAAAGATAGAGCTAAGAAGGGGTTAAAAATTATGTTGAAAGGGGAAAAATGGATATTTTGACATAGAAAGGGGGACCATGGGTGTGGATCCACACCACTCTAGCGTGGTTGCTGCACAAGCTAGGTGCGGATCCCCGCTAGGGTGGTGTGGCTTAACAATGTTTTTTTTTAGAGATTGATGTTAGTTTGGAGTTAAGGAAATTTAGGTGTCCAGATAGCAATGTAATTAAAGACTAAAAAAATTTTCTTTTGGGGCTGTTGCCCCTTGAACCCCCGCATGCTAACTAGCTAGTGGGACCATCGTAATAGTTTTGCGTAGTATGTTAAACTTAGGAAGTATCAAGGTGTAGCTAAATGATGAGGGTCCAAAATTAAGGGTTCACATTACTACCTATTGGAGCTAGAATCTACCTTAGGTATGTCGTGGTCTAGACTCTTTCATATGGCCATGATTTTCTTATCATGCCTTAGGTCACCGTCACAAAGTAAACTGTGTCTTGAGGTCCAATTTGATGCTTTACGCTTTAAATTAGTCTTGGTTGTGACCATCTAAGTTGCAATCGCGATCATATGTCACAGTCTTAAGTAGAGGTCCATTTCATTACTTAAGGGACTTTTGAATCTTTTGAATTTGCAACCTTTCTAATTAATTTATTTGCAAAATAAGTACCTATAACTATATTAGATAACTTTAATTTGACTTGTCAAGATCAATAATAGAGATTAACTAAGTTTTTGAAATACCCTGAATTTTCATTTATTTATAAAATCCTATTTTTGGTACAGAAATCTATTATTTTATTATTTTTCTTATTAAAGTAAGAATTGAAGCTATACTTTATTAAATTATAAATATTCATACTATTTGAATATGTATTATTAATGGTAATTTTATTTAAATATTATATATGTATATATAATTGAAGAAAGTAATATGTATATTATTATGAAAATGTTAATGTGGGTTTTTGGGAAAAATTGTATTTTGATATTTGAGTATTAATAAAGGTATTAATTAATTAATATTATAAGTTTAATTATAGTATTTTTACTGGAAGTTTGGATTTCTGTTAGAATTACTATTATTATAAATAAATTTTATTAATTGAACTATTATTATCGTTCATAGTATTATTGTTATATATATATGAGTTTATGTTGTAAATTATTATTATTATTATTATTATTATTGTTAATATTATCATTATTATTAGTATATATATATATATATATATATATATATATATATATATATATATATATATATATATATATATATATATATATATATGGGTGTTAAGAAAAAGAGAAGAAAAAGAAGGGAAAAGAAAAGAAAAGAAAAAGAAAATGGAAGTGGGGAATGGCGTGTGGCCACGTGGGGAAAGGAAAGAGAGGCAGAGACGGGAGCGGAGAGAGAGGAGAGAGGGCTGTGGTGGAGTGCACCACCACCTGTCCGGTGGTGGGCTGCACCACCACCACCAATGGCTAGCTGACCATCCGGCGACCTCAAGGGAGGCAGCGGCACTCCGATCTGGCGGCGGACGGCAACGTACATAGGGAGAAAAGTTTCGCTGGTGCCGCGACTTCAATTTGATTTTTCAGCCGATTCCGGCGGCAGAATCCAGAGATTTTAGTGTCATTCAACTCGAGGATGAGAGCTTCAATTTGGTACCAACCTTGCCCCTCGAGGATCACCGGAGGAGAAAATTGGAAAATGCAGCCCTAACCTTTGGAGGCATTTTTCGGTGATTGGAGGGCGAGTGACAATAAGTGGTGACCATTTTCGTGATTCTGGCGTCGAGGTGAACCTGCTGGTGTGGAGATCACCCAGATCTACCACCGGCAATGGTGGCGCATGGCCGGCTAGTGGCAGCGCATGGTGGCGACATGTGGGGCAGTCCAGCAGTTCCATTTTGATGTTCTGGTGCGATTCTCAACATCCGTATCATCAAAATTCATGAAGGTTAAGCCAAAACTCTTGTATTTCAGTTGTTAAATAAGTTATTTTATGTTTAGTAGTCTGTAAGTTGTGTCTAGTTAAGTGTGATTCTTATCCTGATAAAATCCATTATTGCAAGGTGTCGGTGTCTAGCATCTTCCTGGTTCCAAGGCTGCACTTCCAAGGGAAACCAGTTAGAAGCGTCGTCAGTTAGGTGAGTGATACTCACTTATGTATTATCTTGTTTTCATATACATCTGTATTTCTGTGTATATATATATATGTATTATGCACTACATTGCATATAAACATGCAACATTTGATTATGAATGATGAATCATTGTTCTGTATTCTGTGCTGTATTGAGGTTGTGATTGACGGATGGAGGTCGGGAGGATGCAGTACCACTTAGAAACCTTTGAGATGACTATGGTTATGGATACTATTATTATTATGATTCTGTTGAGATTTAGAAGATGAGTTATGACTAATGGATGCTGGCCGGGCCTGCTCATCGCTAGGGCCGCTGTAAGTCGAGTCAGGGCTGCGTGATACAGACCAGTGACGGTCGGGCCCCTTGGATATAAGAGACAGATTATTAGATTCAGAGAGCCAGGATAGGGGGATTGGCTCCCTATATTGAGATTAGAGTGGTACTGTGGACCATATCTCATTCTTGCTTAGCAATATGAATTGTCTATTTGTATGACATAGTGCATAGCATGTGTAGCAAAGTCTATCTGTAGAATACCAATTTAATATCAACTGGTATCATTTATTGAGTTGGACGCTCATTCCTGTTCACTTTGTTATTTTCAGGTCAAGGAATGAGTCTGTGAAAGAGTTATAATTGAGTAAACTGTCAATTTTCATTCGGTAGTAATTTGTAACATTAAGTATTAAGAATTATATGAAATATATGTATAATGGTAAATATAGCTCTAGAACTCCGCAATGTTATACTTTGTATTTATACATTGTTTAATATTCAGTTGTGTATTTTAAAGAGTTGTAATCTGTTGTTAAGCAGAACCCTTTTGTAATTTACTACATTTATGAAATAAATGAGTTGTTGGCCCAAGGAAATTTTATTTTATGTTGTGATTCTTTTGGATCTGCTTAACTTATTTGGGCCCATAGCCCTTTTCAGTTTTGGGCTTTCTATTGTGTGTTTTGGTTAGGCTTACTATGGGCACTGGTAGCTACATGCAATTCCTGTGTCCTAGTCCCAGTCACGTGCCCTTGGGTTCGGGGCATGACAAAATGGTATCAGAGCAAAGATCTTATGACCTCTAATGTATTCAGTGTTGTGGGTCCTTATTTCTGTAACATGTGGAGTGTAGGATTTCTAATCGTCTTTTTGAGTTTCTCTTGCTTCTAATTCAGCGTTAATGTGGTGTAATGCTGAGATTTTCGTTATTAGTGAGCTTAATGCTTATCTGTTAAGATTTAATACAGTTGTTAATTATTAGTTAGGAAGTTTAATAGAATGGTCATGTGATTGATATTTTTGTTTTTCTTGATTAGTAGATTATCAGGTCTGGAGATTTACTTTGTTAGTATTCTGTAGTACTGGGAGTACTTTATTTTCTAAAAGATAAGATAAGCCTTAGCTTGCTTTATTTTTGCTTATCCCATGAAGTGATGTGATTAATTCAGTCACATGCAAATGAACATTTGTCACCTTAGATAGAGTTGAGGACTGTAGTTGTTTGACTGGCCTTATCAGTTATATCTAGACAAGACTTTATTATTAGCTAAACCAATTTTCGAGGAAAGTTTACTGTAGTTTTGTCGGTAAGGAAACTGAGTTTATTATTTATTGGAGACACAGGTATTAGGCAATTCATCATCTAGTTCTAACTTTCTTCCTCAGTTGAAAATTTTCTCTTGACCTAATAGTTATGCCTTCTATTTATCACCTTAATTTTATGGCATCTTCTTCATCTTCCTCTCCCCTTGAACTTGATCCTTTTCTTTACCAAGGCCTTCCCCTAGAAATTTGAAGCAATATTTCTGAAAGAACCCTTAAGAATTTAGCCTCTGAACAGATCTTTATGTATCAAACATGTCTCATTCGAAAGTATGGCTCTCAGTTTGTGAAGGAACTAACTATCCACCCTAACTATCCTTTTCTGAGGCCATATGCTTTTATGGAAATGACAGTGGATTCATTTTGGATATGGCCTAAAGAATTCCTTTGCTTTTTGTGGTATTTCCTTCATCTCTATCATATTGCTATAGAAATTTAGCCTTTTCATTTTCTATGGTATATCCAATGTTTGGTTAGCAACAATGCAGCTAACCCGCATTTGGTTACCTTCCTGCATTGGTTTAACCCTTTGGACCAGTGGACGAGGTTTCATATCACGAGTTTGGGTAAGTCTTTTTGGACAAATGGTCCCACTATTCGAATTATGCTAGTTTTTCATTGTCCTTTTATTATTGTGAGTGATCTTTCAGGCACCCGTCTGATCGTGAATTCTCAAGTTCTTATTTATAAGTCTTGTTATTTTTCATTTTATAAGGATGTCTTTGATTATTCCGATGAGATTACTGCCTTTCAGCACTTTATGTGCTAGAAAAACAATGCTTCTTTGCGTGAGATGTGGCCCTCTAGTGAACCTGATGCTCCATGGTGGGATTTTTCTCCTGAGTATTGTTGCGAGATTAACAATGCTCTAGATGATTGGGATAAGAATTGTATAAGTTTGACCCCACTAATCATATTTGGACTCACCTTATGGAGCCTTCTTTAGACTCTACTGAATTTGATGAGACAGCCTTCTTCAGCTAGTATGATGATGATGATGATGATGATGTTATAAATTTGTCTCCCTCGCATGAGCCTATCAAGAAGTGATAGGTTAAGAAATTTGTTGTGGAAGTCAATGGTAGTTATGGTAGGAGACCTGCTAGGTTGCAGGATCCTAGATCTGTATAAGTATATTTTCTTCTTATCCTTGTTGTGATGGAATAATTTCCTTTTTCTTCTTGCTTTTGATGTGTGGAGCTTTATTGAGGCAAGTAACGGGACTAGAGACACTGCTTCAATAGGTTGTGTAACCCTAAGTGATGTACCCCTTTTTCTGTATAAGGTTATGTTTAATATAGTATATAAGAGTAGTTAAGTATTGGTATAGTTTGCATAATTCTTAATGACTATGATGATTTAGGAGTTCATAGATTTAAGTGAAATTAATTTGATGATTATAAGGTTTATTAAGTTGGGATATTCTAATGAAATAGAACAAAAAAATTATGATATGGTTTTAGTTAGAATTTAGAAAATATAAGAAATTGAATCTAAGGATCCCCGAGAACTTAATCCAGAAAGGATATAAATGATTTTGCTCAAAATTTTAAATGATTTGGGAGTGAAATGTTTTAAATGAATTTAAAGATGATAATTGATTTTAAAATATGATTTTAACACTAGTTTTGAGAGTTTATTATTTTAGGACTCTGTACTCGTGTCCAGTATATCTGTCTGTCTATATCCGTTGAGTCATGCATTATAAAGTTATTAGTCATTATTCATACATCATGTCCTTCATTGATCATTGCATTAAGATTGCATATTGTGTAGCATCCCTGGACACAGTACCTTGAGTTTTAAAATAAAAGTGAAAATGTTTTAATTACTACAAATGATTTTAAATAGTTTTGCAAATTTAAACAATTTTGGATATACCTGAAGTGGATTTAAGTTCTCGGAATGAGATAATATTTTGAGGTATTAGATTTTATGCTATGTTGGAGGAATGATTAAAGATTAAGTATTGATTTTTATTAAGGAAAAGAATTTTAGTATGTCATAAGTAGAGTTATTATTTGAGCATATTCATGAAGTATATATGTTTAAGTTGAGATCAAAATGGAATGGCATAGATTAAGAAAGACATAAACCCTGCGTGGAGATTTTATTGAGTGTCAGTAATAGTAGTGAATTTATTATTTTTATGTGGATAAATAGAAAGATTAGGAATATGCAATATAATAAGATATTGATGGAAATTTCAAAATAAGATAATGTTATAGGTTAAATGTATATGGTTGTGAGATAATAACTGTTTAAGCTATGATGTCAAAGTATTTTATAGAAAGAGAGTAAGTCTAAAATAATTGTTAGCAGGTAATGTATGTTTAGAGTTAACCGAATTTCTTGATGACTCTGTAATATAAGGGATATTAAAATGAATGGTAGAATTATTGGTTTGTATATCAATTAGTGTGTATGCATATATGCTAATTTCAAACTGATGAAATAAAGTTTATATATATATATACATATATATTGAGGAAATTAGTTAAAGCAAGTAAGAGTGGAAAGCAAATTATTAAGTATTGATATGTTTTACTTGATGAAATGATTAAGGAAATTACTATTGGAGTTATTGTCATGATTAAATATAATAGAAATTATAATTTTGGTGAGATATTAAGCATGAGAATATTTATCGAGGTTATGAGAGATTAAGCAATAACTATTAGTCTATAAATGAATTATGAAATATTAAGAGCGTTATTAACTTAAAGTTATCTGTTGGATTTTTATATGGTTATTATAATAAGTAATAAATGGAAATGATAAGTTAGGCATTAATATTAGCTTTAGTATTGATAAGGACTTAAAGATAAGATATGTTTAAGATTATGGTTGATTGAATGTGAAATCAAGGGTTGTGTTAGTTTTAGCTGTGATTAAACCAAGATATGCGAATAAAGAATGATTAGATATAGGTATTAGAAGGAATTTTGTTGGAGGTTCAGGCGTATAATTTTATGTCTTATTGAAGTTGATATGTTATGTTACCTTATCTATAGGTTAGATTGTGTATCAGAGTGCGCAGTGGAAGCATGATGGAGAAGTTTAATTGTAAGATGTTGTGTTTGAAAATTTGTCCTCGAATTTTCTTAGGGGGGGAGATTGAAATATCCTGGATTTTCAATTATTTATAAAATCCTATTTTTGGTACAGAAATGTATTATTTTATTATTTTCCTTATTAAAGTAAGAATTGAAGCTATACTTTATTAAATTATAAATATTCATACTATTTGAATATGTATTATTAATGATAATTTTATTTAAATATTATATATGTATATATAATTGAAGAAAGTAATATGTATATTATTATGAAAATGTTAATGTGGGTTTTTGGGAAAAATTGTATTTTGATATTTGAGTATTAATAAAGGCATTAATTAATATTATAAGTTTAATTATAGTATTTTTACCAGAAGTTTGGATTTCCGTTAGAATTACTATTATTATAAATAAATTTTATTAATTGAACTATTATTATCGTTCATAGTATTATTGTTATATATATATGAGTTTATGTTGTAAATTATTATTATTATTATTATTAGTATATATATATACATATATATATATATATATATATATATATATATATATATATATATATATATATATATATATATATATATATATATATATATATATATATATATATATATATATATATATATATATGGGTGTTAAGAAAAAGAGAAGAAAAAGAAGGGAAAAGAAAAGAAAAGAAAAAGAAAATAGAAGTGGGGAATGGCGTGTGGCCACGTGGGGAAAGGAAAGAGAGGCAGAGACGGGAGCAGAGAGAGAGGAGAGAGGGCTGTGGTGGAGTGCACCACCACCCGTTCGGCGGTGGGTTGCACCGCCACCACCAGTGGCTAGCCCACCGTCCGGCGACCTCAAGGGAGGCAGTGGCACTCCGATCGGGCGGCGGACGGCGGCGTGCGTGGGGAGAGAAGTTCCATTGGCATCGCGACTTCAATTTGATTTTTCGGCCGATTCCAGTGGCAGAATCTAGTGATTTTGGTGTCATTCAACTCCTAAGGATGAGAGCTTCAATTTGGTACCAACCTTGCCCCCTGAGGATCACCGGAGGAGGAGATCGAAAAATGCAGCCCGAACCTTTGGAGGCATTTTTCGGAGACTGGAGGGCGAGTGACGGCGAGTGGTGACCATTTTCGTGATCTTGGCGTTGAGGTGAACCTGCTGGTGTGAAGACCACCTAGATCCGCCACCGGCAATGGAGGCACGTGGCGGCGACGTATGGGCAGTCCAGCAGTTCCGTTTCGACATTCTGGCATGATTCTCAACATCCGTATGATTAAAATTTGTGAAGGTTAACCCGAAACACTTGTATTTCAGTCATTAAATAAGTTATTTTATGTTTAGTAGTCTGTAAGTTGTGTCTAATTAAGTGTGATTCTTATCCTGATAAAATCCGTTGTTGCGAGGTGTCAGTATCTGGCGTCTTTTTGGTTCCAAGGTTGCACTTTCGAGGGAGGCTAGTCAGAACTTATGAGAGTGATACTCACTTATGTATTATCCTGTTTCCATAAACATCTGCATTTCTATGTGTATATATATATGTATATTATGCACTATTCTTGCATATAAACATGTAACATTTGATTATGAATGATGAATCATTATTCTGTATTCTGTGCTGTATTGAGGTTGTAATTGATGGATGGAGGTCGGGAGGATGCAGTACCACTTAGAAACTTTTGAGATGACTATGGTTATAGATACTATTATGATTATGATTCTGTTGAGATTTAGAAGATGAGCTATGACTGATGGATGCTGGCCGGGCCTGCTCATCGCTACGGTTGTTGTCAGTCTGGTCAGGACTGCATGGTACAGACTAGTGACGGCTAGGCCCCTTGGATATTAGAGACAGATTATTGGATTCAGAGAGCCAGGATAGGAGATTGGCTCCCCATATTGAGATTAGAGTGGTACTATGGACCGTATCTCGTCCTTGCTTGGCAATATGAATTGTCTGTCTCTATGACACAGTGCATAGCATTTGCATCAAAGTCTATCTGTAGGATGCCAGTTTAATATATCAGCTAGTATCATTCACTGAATTGGAAGCTCATTCCTATTCACTTTGTTATTTTCAGGTCAAGGAATGAGTCTGTGAAAGAGTTGTAATTGAGTAAACTGCCAATTTCCCTTCGGCTGTAATTTGTAACATTAAGTATTAAGAATTATATGTAATATATGTATAATGGTAAATATAGCTCTAAAACTCCGCAATGTTATACTTTGTACTTGTGCATTGTTTAATATTCAGTTGTGTATTTTAAAGAGTTGTAATCTGTTGTTAAGCATCACCCTTTTGTAATTTACTACATTTATGAAATAAATGAGTTGTTGGCCCAAGGAAATTTTATTTTATGTTGTGATTCTTTGGGATATGCTTAACTTATTTGGGCCCATAGCCATTTTCAGTTTTGGGCTTTCTATTGTGTGTTTTGGTTAGGCTTACTACGGGCACTGGTAGCCACATGCAATTCCCATGTCCTAGTAACGGTCACGTGCCCTCGGGTTCAGGGCGTGACAGTTTTGATATCTTAGATCAACAATTGATATATATAATTTTATGTTATATGAAATGTTTACATGTGATAATGGGTTGATTCATGACTTATATGAAATTGTTAAATGATATGTGTGATTAATGCCATAAAATAAAAAAATGACGCTTAGTAATAATTAGTGTGATTACAAAATGACTCAAATATATTTTTTATATATCAAGAAGTATACAATATGAACTAAATCATGGATATTATTAAATTTATGGCTTAGATGCTACCTTGTAGACTAGAACAATAAGAAAGGCAAAGATCTCAGGAAGCAGAGTGCATTACTCTAGATGTAGCATCTAATGTTGCATCTGTTTAGGATAATAATAGAGAGTCATCCTGATCGACACAATGTACAATAAGTAATAGAGAACAAGGAAAGAAACAAGAAAAAGAACTTAGATAAAATAATGAGTAAAATTTTCAAGTTTCAATAGAAAATAAATCTATTAACACTAATAATCATAATTTAGGTCTTAAAAATGAGATAAATAGTTCAAAAATCAATACAGATCCTCATAATTAGTCTATAGATAAAGGTTATATTAGAAAAGAATTTTTAATGCCTTATAATAATGATAAAATAACTTAGTTTGCAAAAAATTATCATAGTTAACAAAGAGATAATATTAGAACGCAATATTATGATTATATGACTTCTAATAGAAATCATATTTTCTTTTTTCAATGGTTTTCTATGTATGCTATACAAAATAATTTAGAATATCCTTTTTCAAAATTCTGTTTTAATAAAAAGATAACACAAGATGTTACAAATAACATTACTAATAATATTATTACTCCTATATATATTGTTTTAGAAGAAATCAAATCTTCTTTAAACAATATTACACTTAAATTAGAAAACAAAAATATTGTTACACCTTCTATAGAAATAGTTAAAACTTTAGACAATTCTCCACCCATTCAAACTTTAGATAATATTTCTTTAGATAATAACAGTTTAAATAATTTATCTTCTTCTATAAATATTAAAGATAATATTCCTTTGGAGATAATAACAGTTTAAATAATTTATCTTCTTCTATAAATATTAAAGATAATATTCATTTGGAAGATAATAATTTACTTAGTACGAATATTACTCCTAAAATTATAGATGATAGCAATTTTTCTTCTTTACCAATTATTAATGTTATATCAAAAGAAACAAAATCTTTTAAAATGTATAAATAAAATATAAGATCAAGATATTAAAAAAGAGTATCTTTTAAAATTAAAAGATAAAATAGTAAACGATGAACCAATAAAACAAGATGATAGTTATAAGTTAAAAGATACTTTTAGTAGATTTAATAGTCCTAAAAATCTAAGAACTCCTTCTTTACAAGATTTACAAGAAGAAATAAACATTATTGAAAAAGAAAATTTTGAATTAGAACAAGATAATATTTTAATAAAAAAGAGTTATTAAAATATCAAACAAATCATGATTTTCAAACAAATCATAACCAACCTAGAACTTCAAAATTAAAAGAAAAAGAAGTTATATCTTTAAATGATTTATCTTTAAATGATTTTATTAACCGTATTTCTCGTATTAATTATCATAAATGGATTATTTTGGTTCATATAGTCATTAATAATGATTTTCATTTGACAACTACTGCATTAGTTGATTATGGTGCAAATCATAATTGTATTCAAGAAGGATTAGTACTAACCATTTATTATGAAAAAACTACTGAAAGATTACATACTGCTGATGGTAATAGATTAAAAATAAATTATAAATTAACCAATTCTAAAACTTGCAATGATGGATATTATTTTAAAACTTTATTTATTCTTCTCAAAAATATTACTTCTAATATTATTTTAGGTACTCCTTTTATTTCAACAATTTATCCTTTTTATGTTATAAATAAAGCATTAAAAACTAATATCTTAGGAAAACCTATTTGTTTTAAATTTTTTTATCCTATACAACAAAAAGATTTAAACACATTACAAAATACTTCTGTTTATAAAGAAATAAATTTAATTAGACAAAAACAGCAACATATTACATATTTAAAAAATGAAATTAGTCATAAACGTATAGAACAACAATTAGAATAAAGTTTTGTGCAAAATAAAATTAAAGATTTTGAACAATTATTTGTAAAAGATGTTTGTGCAAATATAACTAATGCCGTTTGGTCTAGAAAAAAGCATATAGTCAAATTACCATATATTAAAAATTTTGATGAAAGAGATATTCCAACAAAAGCTAGAGCTATACATATGAGTAAATAATTACAAGAATATTGTTATAAAGAGATTAAAGATTTATTAGATAAAGGATTAATTAGAAAATCTTCTTCCCCTTGGAGTTGTTCTGCCTTCTATGTTAAAAATAATGTTAAAATAGAAAGAAAAGTACCAAGATTAGTAATTAATTGTAAACCTTTAAATAAAGTTTTACAATGGATTAGATACCCTATACCCAATAAAAGAGATTTATTAAAAAGATTATACAATGCTACAATTTTTTCTAAATTTGATATGAAATATGGTTTTTGGCAAATACAAATAGATGAACAAGATATATACAAAATTGCTTTTAATGTACCCTTTGGTCATTATGAATGGAATGTCATGCCTTTTGAATTAAAAAATGCACCTTTTGAATTTCAAAATATAATGAATAATATTTTAAATTATTTTCAAAATTTTAGTATTGTTTATATCGATGATGTCTTAATTTTTTCATCTAGCATAGACCAACATTTTGCTCATTTACAAAAATTTTATAATATAGTTAAATAAAATGGATTAGTAGTGTCAGCTCCTAAAATGAAATTATTCCAGACAAAAGTCATATTCTTAAGACATGATATTTTTCAAAGTCAAATTAGACCAATAGATAGATCTATAGAATTTACTAATAAATTTCCTGATGAAATTAAAGATAAAAATCAATTACAAAGATTCTTAGGATGTTTGAATTATGTAGTAGATTTTTTACTAGGAATTAGACTATTATGTCAACCCTTATTCCAATGACTGAAGAAAAAATCTCCACCTTGGATGTCTCAACACACCCAAATAGTTCAACAAATTAAGAGTCAAGTTAGAAAACTTCCATGTTTATCTATTCCTCACCCTAATGCTTTTCTTATTGACGCAGCGTAAGCAAAAAGGATAAATCCAATTTTAGGGTTTTCAAAATATGACTGAATTATGGATTCCCCAAATAGGCCCAAACAAAAGTCTAAATAGGGGGCCCAAAACCCTAAGTACAAAACTGCCATAAATTGTGAGATTACAATATTACCATAAATAAAAATAGGAAACTAAACAAGATGAACTCCACAAACGGTGCTAAAAACAGAGTTAAATATCAAAACTTATGACAGGAATAAAGAGTTTCCATAAATGGACTAACTGCCATTTTAGGGGCCCAAACGAAGGAATTTGGCCGAAAAACGACGTCGCTCATCGTTAGAGACCATGACTTTGAACCGGTGGCCCATTTCCTTTTGAATCGCATATTTATAGGGCCCCAAATCCCTGCTAGCCTAAGCTAGTATTTTTTGTACTCGGGCTGCTGCTTGTCCCAACGGCTCAAGAATCTCTCTAAAATAGCCTCCACGTCACTTATGGTAGAAACTGATGCTTTTGATTTAGGTTATGGTGGTATTCTTAAACAAAAGCTGCCCTATAATATTCAAGAATCATTAGTAAGATACCATTATAGAGCATGGAATGATACTCAAACAAAATATTTTACCATTGAAAAAGAATAACTTTCCATAGTTTTATGCATTTTAAAATTTGAAGATGATTTAGTAAACAAAAAGTTTTTATTACGTATTGATTGTTCAATTGGAAAAAATATTTTAGAAAAAGATGTTAAAACTTTTATTTTAAAACAAATTTTTGCACGTTGGCAAGTTTTATTATTAGTTTTTGATTTTGACATAGAATATATTAAAGGTTCTTCAAATTCTTTACCTGATTTTCTTACACATGAATTCTTGCAGGGAAAGAATTAGTTCAAAGCAATAAATTTTATCTTCTTACTCAAAAATACTTGATGGGCACTCCCATTAAGAAAAAAGTTACAAGTGACTTATATAGTCAAAAACCTGCCTTTGCTTCAAATATACGAACAAATTATTCAACAGCCATACAAGGAAATTTAGCTTCCAGTTCTAATCAAGCATCTTCTTCAACTCCTTCAACCAATTACATAGACAAACCTCTTTGTCAAATTATTACCTATTTAGAACTAGAATACAATCATCAAAATAGTAATTTTATTAGTATTATTCATAAAACTTTTCTTCCTAATTATCACTTTGCTATAGAGTCCATTACAAAAACTCAAAAATTTTATAAATTTATTTTTGTTGATACAAACTCCATAGAAATAGAACATAATTTTGATAAAAAAGAACATTCAAAAATCCTTTTATTCAAAATGCAAAATGCTTAAAGTCCTTACCCTCACTTATTAGAGTCATCATACTTTTACTCCAAGAAACTTTTCAAAACCTTTTATTCCAAATTCCTACACATATCAAGATTATAAAAATGCTTGGTATGATATGTTTTATATTCATAATTTTACACATTCTTGGTTTATACATTTTAATAAAAATATAAATTCTACATTCCCCTCCTGGTTTTAGGAATGGTGGATGTATTTTGGTTTTAGTCAATCAATTTTGCCACCAAAAATTAGTCAAGGTTTTGAATTATTTAGTCAAAAACTTTCTCAATTTAGTCAAGACAAATTGTTAAATTTCACAATTACCTTATGGCATTCCTTGAATTTTTACACGGAATTACAAAATTAAGCAACATCATCCTCCACTCTTTGCTCCGACACTCATTACAGTATTTTGTATCAAATGGTGGTTAGACTACAATCTTAATCAACCCTGCACTGAAGCAGTTATCCAGTGGTTTAGTATAAAAAGAAATACTTTTATAGTCAAGACTTCTTAACAAACAAAAGTAAAATTCAAGCTTCTTTAGACTCTGCTTCTAGTCAAGATGAGTATAAGAAATTATTACAAGATGCAATTTCCACCTCATCACAAGATTCAGAAGATGACATCACATCACCTCAAAATGAAGATGATTGTTACGGCATCAACCTTAATCATATTTAATCCAAGATTCTACTCTAACATATTTATTCAAGAAGACTTATTTCAAGACAGTTGTCCAACAACTTATCAACAACTTTTTAGCGGTGGTGGGAGACTGATAGATAAGAATTATGAAGATTATCAAGATTAGATAAGATTTGTCATGTTAGTCCAAAAATTGTAAATTATGTAAATGTTGTAACTTGTGTAGCCTTGTAATTTGTTTTTTGTACAAGTGTCAAAATGCATGTCCGTCTATGTGTCAGAATGCATGTGTAAAAGGTGTCTGTATAGGTGTCAGTTTGCATGTCCACCCTAGCATATGTGGTGCCACGTGTCCGATGATGTGTCAAGTCCAAGTCCTATAAATAGGTCGAGTCAGTTTGTACAAAACACAACTGAGCAATCCATGTTCTCCTGTACACCCTCCTTACAATCAATAAAATAAAAAAATTTATAGTGAAGGGTGATGTAACGTCATCGTCATCTTCTTGAGATAAACTTGATATTGCATCTTGTGATAATTTGTATATTCTTCTTGATAGAGTGAACAATTTGGAACTATATGTGTTTAAAGTGAAGAAAGGAAAATGATTTTAACTTTGTAATTCTAGGTATGGAATTCCAAAGGTATTAATAAAGATTTTATTTTTGTTTTGACTAAATTGAGGAAAATAATTCAACACATTGACTATCTTGGAAAAATTTTTATTGACTAATAAAATACATTTATTATTCTTGAAAACAAATTTTTCTTTTTTTTTTTTACAAAATGGATAAATAAGGGATACCAAGGTTTGTTATAATCTTGGTACTTGGAAATAAAGATTCATGGATTTTTTTTTTTTTTGGATATTACTCATCTAAAAGGTTATAATTTGGTATGGGTTTGTCTTTATAAAGGGTTTTAATTGAAGGGAGTAAAATAGTTGAATAATATGGAATATTGTTGATTGTTTTACTTAATGGAAGTGCCCATTAAGTAATTTAGAATAAACTTTATTTTTTTGAACTAATTCTTTCCGTGCAAAATCTTGCATAAAAGAAAACTAAGATAGAAAGCAAAATTAATTTTGAAACAATATTTTATGCAAAATTATTTTATGTATGCATATAGTTTGTCTAAAATATTTAATGTACAAAATTATGCAATGTATGATATTTGACTAAAAAGTTGGGAAATATTATCCTTTATCTAATTGACAAATACATGGACCTTCACAATCACATAATTCATATTCAGCACTAGAGTATGAGGAAGAAGAAGTTGACTCTATACAGAATAAATCATTATCTAATTCGTCTTCTAATTATAAATCTATATCAGCATCAGAAATTAATAAATTAATCATTTGATGCTCAAGTTTTTCAAAAATGTCGAAATTATTAATTTTTTCTTTCATTTTACATTGAGTCTTATAATGACCAAATGGTACACTAAAAGCAGTTTTGTATCTATCTTGTTCATCTATTTATACTTGCCAAAAACCATATTTCATACCAAATTTAGAAAAAATTGTAGCATTGTATAATCATTTTAATAAATCACTTTTATTGGATACAAACCATATTTCATACCAAATTTAGAAAAAATTGTAGCATTGTATAATCATTCTAATAAATCACTTTTATTGGGTATAGGGTATCTAATCTATTGTAAAACTTTATTTAATGGATTATAATTAATTACTAATCTTCATGCTCCTCTTTCTATTTCAGCATTATTTTGAACATAGAAGGCAGAACAACTCCAAGGGGAAGAAGATTTTCTAATTAAGCCTTTATCTAACAAATCCTTAATCTCTTTAAAATAATATTCTTGTAATTCTTTATATATATATATAATATCATGTATGCACGTATACATTTATAAACACGTACATACATATATATATACATACACACACACACAAATATATATATATATATATATATATATATATATATATATATATATATATATATATATATATATATATATATATATATATATATATCTATATATATATATATATATATATATATACATGTATATATTTATACATCCTGTGATTAAGCCTTGGCCTTTCGGGGGTTGGGCTATTGACTTGATTGGCAAAATTTATCTAGCTTTATTAAGGGGGCACAACTTTATTATCATGGCAACAAACTATTTTACCAAGTGGGTGAAGGCTTTACCTATGAAGAAGGTGGAACAAAAGGATATCATATAGTTTATAAAACAGTTCATCATTCACAAATTTGGTATCCCACAGTCCATCACTATAGACCAAGGTACCATGTTCACAGGGGAAGAAATGAAAGACTTTGCAGAAGTCTATGGCATCAAGCTAATCAATTCAACACCCTACTACCCTTAAGCAAATGGGCAAGTTGAGGCTTCAAATAAAGTGCTAATCAATATCCTGGAAAAAATGATTGAAGATAATCCTAGAGACTGGCACAGACTATTATCAGAGACTTTATGGGCCTATAGAATGTCAAAAAGAAGCTCTATTGGGGTAAGTCCATTTTCTCTTACCTATGGTCATGATGCTATCCTTCCAATAGAGGTAGTAGTTCCTTCTTTAAGAGTGGCCAAACAACATGGTCTTGCTCTAGACGATTACCACCAAGCTATAATGATAGAGCTAGAAGATTTGGAAGAAGCAAGGATGCAATCTCTCAATAACATGGTGATACATAAGAAAAAAGTCTCTAGGACTTACAATAGAAGAATTAAAAAGAAGACTTTCCAAGAATGTGAGATGGTTTAGAAACTAAGCTTACCTATGGGTGTAAAGGATAGGGAATTTGGGAAATGGTCCCTAATTGGGAAGGTTCTTTTAAAATACACAAGGTGCTGAATGGAAATGCATATTGGTTATCTAGATTGCAAGGAAAGTCTCACAAAAGATTCATTAATGGCAAGTATCTCAAAAAGTATTTTCCCACTATGTGAGAAATGAGGCAAGCATATGAAGAAAATTAGCAAAAAGGCCAATCCTATGGCATTTAAGTACCTATCACCTGTATTAAGTAGTATATATGTAGGAGCATGTACAAAGCCTATTCCATGGCTAAAAATCATAATAAGTTGGCCTCTGGCCACTATTAAATAATAACAAGACCGATCCTATGGCTATTCAAGTACCTATTACCTATAGAAGTAATATACATACATAAGTGGCATATGAAATGCTGAAAAGATGGCTAAATTATAAGCAAGTCGACTTATGGCCACTTTTTACTCAAATAAAATAAGTCAAGTCCCAGTTCATCACAGAAGATACATGAAATACTATAAGTATATCACAGTACAAGAAAAAAGAAAAAAAAAAAAAGGAGATACATCTAACAAAATTCTTAAAGTCCTCAACATGGGAAAGAAATACAAAGAGTGAAAAGATTAAGCTCAAAGGGAAGTAAAGTCAAAAGCCTGTAACTCCCTCCAATCACTACAACATCAAAGTCTCATCTCCTCCAAAGTGGTGCACTCTACAACACAAGTCTGAACATGTGGATGCTTTATAATCAAGAAGTTCCCTAGGCAGTCTATCGCTTGGCATGCTCCCTCTGTATCTCATCACTCCGAGCTAATAGATCCATAGCTCTAACCTCTAAGGCCATAATCTCATCCTTTAACTGCTGGATTCTATCATGGGTGGCATGCAAGTCCTTGCCAATCTCTTCATACTCTTGGGTTTCATCTCTATTTCAGGCCATTAAAGCATCAAACTGGGTTTTCTGCTCTGACACTGTAGAAACCTTTTCTTGCAAGGAAGATATGGCTGTATTCTTCTCTCTATAAGTAGAAAATAAGACAAAACCCTTGCCTTTAAGTCATTAAGGTGAGAGATTCTCTCAGCAGAAGACATGGCCATGCGAAACACTGAAATGGCTGAGAGAATGGAATCCTGCTGAGCCTCTATCAATGTAAAAAGCTCTAAGGAGAAGAGCTGCTATAGGATAGTACAAGCTGCAACTATAGACTTCAGAGCTGGGCGAGGTCCCATAGTGCAAGTACTAGAACTAGAACATATAAGGAATGAGAAGTCCATACTAGTAGTGTGATTATCAAAGGCATAGATGGGAGTAAAGCGAGTCCACCTAGTCATGGTGTCCTACACCCGTAAGAAAATGGGAAAGGTTGGATATCCATATATAAAAAAGAAAGGAGATAGAAAGTTTCCAAACTTGAACATGAGAAGGAGGGGTAGTATGCACTTTAGAAGGTCTATCCCCACTAGCAATCACATCCATTAGAATATCCAGAGAAGATAAAATGGACCAGGTAGCTATGGAAGGATCCTCCTCTGAAGGGAGATCTGCAGTATCCCCTAAAGGATTGAGGGAATCCAAGATGATAATGGGCTCCGATGAAGAGGCTTTCTGCTTCCCAAAGCTTTAAACCTTCCTGGATCTCCTAAGATGGCTAGTGGAAGGAATAGGGATTGGAGGAGACTTGATGGCTACTAAAGGTTGTTTTGAAGTGAGAGGCTAGCTAGCCTTGTTTTTCTTCCGTGGAGGGGAAATGGCTTCTTCTTCTTTATCCTTTTCTACATTGGTTCTTGGTCTGGGGTAGTATGGGTGTCTATGTCTTCTTCTTCTTTGGCCTTTTCTGCATCCCCTACAAAAAAAGGGAGATATATGTTAAGTTAGTGCGAAGAAAATCAATCGAAAAAAGAGCAGTTAGAAACATACCTTCAAACATACAGGGGTTAGCTTTGTCATATCTAGGAAGCCACCACTCAACAAAAGTCTTTAACACATGAAGAGGAGAATGGTTGACTTTATAAATCGAAAGGTACATAAGCTCTATGTGTCTTCTTTCAACCTCAGCCAAAATCAGGTCATAAGATGTTATGATGCGGGGATTAATTCCAGGGTAGAAAGAAGGAATAACTGAAATTGCCTAGATAAAGCTGAACTGATGGCTCTATAGTGAAGGCATGTAAAGCTCGAAAAAAGCCCCATAAAACTTAGAAGAAGCAGTAGAACTCAGAAGGTGTGGATTGATCACACCTGAATGAAGCATCCTAGTGCATAGGAAAGAAGACTATAATGCCTTTGCAGTGTTTGTGAGAGGAGAGGAACAACATCTAGAATAAGTGGGAAGTAGAGACTCTAGCTCAGATTCAGCAAAAAGATGGAACTCTGGTGTGCTGAAAAGGTGTTAGGTAAGATAATCTATAATTTGCTCACAATCAAAGGAGGTAATACACTTTAGCACTCACCACCCACATGAACCAAAACTCAACATGCCTATGTGGGCAAGGCCTGGGAAATAAGAAAATAGCCACAACTGCACTAGCCACATACTACTATTGATACGAGCAAAAAGAGCCTCCCCCACTATGTGAGATAATGCTCTGAGAACATTTTCTAGAAGAATAGAACCCAGAGCTATTTGTTTGCCACTAGCTACTAATCATGCCAAAGAACCATAGTGGTGGGTCTCCCAACTGATGGATAGAAGATAAAATGGTTTAACAACACCTATAGGAAGAGGACACGATCCTGGTCTTTGAAAGCTGAGGGATGATCAATGACATGGTCTATAAGGCCCGTGTAGTAGGGATAACCCTGTGGGAAGATTTGCGGTTGCAATTGAGTCACATCAAATATAAAGGGCGCATCATCCCCTATAACTGATAGACCGGTAAGAGCAAGAACATCCCTTAGGGTAATAGACATATGACCGCTTGGCAGGATGAAAGAATTACAACTCGGTAATCAAAATTGCAGAACAGCATAGTGGAGATCTAAACACATGGGTGTCGAGACTGTGGTCATCTCAATGAAGTGATAGAGGCCCTGATTCTTCCACTATTGCTCATAATGAAGGGCCAACCATTGGATCCATTTCACCCAATTTTTAGATGACTTTAGCCAAGATTTGACTTAACCTGAAGGTTTCTTGTAATTCCCCAAGATTAATTCTTCTTTTGTGGCAAGAGGAAATGGAGATGCAGGAAGATTGGCAAAATCTACTGGACTAATAACTTGGCACTCCTCGGGCTGCATAAAAGAGAAAAAAAGGAAGAGGATTAAAGAGGCAAAAGAGCATTCATTGACTTGTAAAATAAGGGTAAAGGAATTACCTGAGTCTACCCTTCTAACAGAGTAGCCAGAGGAGTGGTGGAGGTAGTCACTAGAGCGGAGGAAGAAGCTGTCAAATATAGGAAAACAAGTATGTTAAATTCTAACTTAAGGTACTCAAGTTACATTTTATAGAAGTTTAAGCAGAGTTTCCCCTGAAAAATGAACATTCTAGAGGCAAACTTGCCTCCATCTAAATTAGAAAATTATCCCCCCACCCTTATTTCTCCATACCTGCACAAAAGATCAAAATCCCATAATAAGACTCCAACAAACTAGCCTATGTATATACATATTCTACATTCCAAGAAACGTTTTGTATTCCAGATACTTGATGCATTCTAAAAGTTCATTTTTTTTAAACTCCAAACCAAGACTCACCATGTTTAGATTGGGAAAGAGAAGAAGAAGGATCTATTCTGGTGGATTGACTAAGTCTTGTAAAAGTCCTTTATGCTAGTCCTGTCAAAATCCCTTGAATAGGTGCTACTCCAGGTGCTGTTTACAGTCTTATAAGTAGAGTCTACTTTTTAATAAGTTTTGCTCAAAGAAGAAAAAAATTCATTTTTCTCTACTTTAAAATTTTTTAATAAAGCCAACTATTTTTGAAATATTCATATATACGACAACTTATATATACATGATTTTGAATTTTAAAAATGTTATATATATATATAAACTTGTGTATATAGATATTTTTGTTAGTTGAGATAATTTTACATAAAGAGTTTTATGTTCCTAGTTTATAATTTATAAATATATATATATATATATATATATATATATATATATATATATATATATATATATATATATATATATATATATATATATATATATATATATATATTTAAAGATTTTTTTTTTAAGATTTATCACCTAATTTTTTCCCTTGATTTATTTTCCTCTAAGTATTAGTTTCAAATTATAAAATAGATTATTTGAATATTTTTCTTATATCTATTTTTTTGCAAATTTTCCTAGAAAATTTGGTAAATTTTTGTTAAAAGAAAAGTATGTTACTATAATAATAATAATAATAATAATAATAATAATAATAATAATAATAAATAAATAAATAAATAAAGCAAGAGAAAATCGGGAAAGCACCTGGACAAGGGAATAGCGAACGGCAGCAAGGTGTGATGCTCGACCTAGCCACCAGCGAGCAAACTGGAGTCGATGAAGATGCAGATGACGGCGACGACATGGATCGGCAACCTGCACACATAAAAAAAATGATGATGAGAAAAAAAAAGAATAAAGAGGAAGTAGCTGACCAACCCACCTAATGGAGGAGGTGGAGGTGGCGATCGACAAGCAGCTGGTAGCTTAGGCAGATGACTGTGGTAGACTCGCCAGAGTTGGGGACTTGGTGGTTGCCAATTTAGCCAAAAGAGAGAGACCAAAAAAAAAAAAAAAAAAAAGAGAGAAGAACAAGAGAAAAATGAATAAGAAAAAAAAAGGTATATAATAAAAGGAAAGGAAAAAAATAAAGGTTGAAGTACCTGGGAATAGGTAGCAATAAAAGGTGGATGATTTTGGGATGATAAGAATTTGAAAATTGGAGTTTGAAGGGTAAATGGGTTTGGTGGAGAATTTAAGTTAGGGAAAAGATTTTGTTGAAAAAAAATAGGAGATTTTAAAAGATTTGGAGAAGATGAAGTTGTTTGGGATGACGAATTTGAATTAATTTGGGAATTTGAATGGGTAGGAGAATTTGGATAAAGAAGGTTGTAGGATGATATTATGGTGAAGGGATTAACAATGAAAATAGAGAAGGGATTGGTGATATTTGAACTAGGGGATTTTGCGGGAATTTGAGTTGGAGGAGGACTTGCAGAACTAAAGGCTTGTGTAGCTTGGAAGATGGAGGAAGCACATTGAGATCTCATCTCTTCTTTTTGGAACTCTAAATTGTATGGGTGGAATTTCACTTGGGCCCTCATGGTGGACAAATGGATAAAAAAAGGCTAAGGCCCAAGACTTATATACTTAACGTATGTAAGGCTTAGATTCATCCTAGCATCTGCGGGGGGCATTTGTTGGCACCATCATTATACTGGGCTAAGAATTATTAGGCCAGATGATGATTAACTAATTTGGGCCTTTAAATTGAGGATTTGGAGCCCATGGAAAATAATTCCCAGCAAATCTTTAAGAGACTTGGTCAAATTCTTAATTAAATTTAGAGACTTCTAAAAGGAGAATTAAACTGTGAAGTATTGCACATAAGACTAACAGACTGAGCATGGAAATAGCAGCAACTAGCATATACACAGGGACTAACCTTAGCTTGAGGTGAAAGAAGAGGAAAGTGGATTGATGGAGAAGTGGAGCTGAAATCTAGGAATTAAGCACCTTCCAAGGACTATAAAAGCAAGAATCCACAGATGAAGGAACCTAAACAATCAATAGACAATCAAGCACAACTACACAGTCAAATTTCAAGCTTCTATAGCTTTTATTTTTCAAATTGTCCAAGCCTCCATGACTTTTATTTTACATCACTTGCAAATTATATCTCAAAAACCCTTGTATTCAATGTACTATTCAGTGTAGTAATACAAACCCAAAAATTTACAAACTTTTGTATTCATTGTGCTTGACAGTGCAGTAATACAAAACCACAGTTACAAATTTCATATTTTCTCTTAGTTTTTGCGTGAAAATTGGTGAAACTGCATCAATGAATCGAAGTTCCTAAAGAGATTATCGTCCCTTTGTCTCTTGCATAATCGTTTTGATTAGAAGTCAAGTACAGATGAGACCCCCAAGAGCCTCTGACATACTTAGTATCAAATTTCAATCAAAGGGCACTGACAATAAATATTTTGTCAAAATATATTAATTCGCCAACATAATATATGATAAACAAATTAATGATGATGATAGACATTTGGTATTGGCATATATAAATATTATACTTGTGAAGCCTAAGTATTGAACTAGTTTTGGCCGATTTATATTTCTCTTTGATCTATGTGGTTCTATCAAATTTCGAATATATTAATATTAATCAATACTACGCGAAATCATTAATTTGCATTGTCTTCCTATTATATTCGAATCTTTAATATAATTGATCGATTATATTTATTAATTCACTAACTTATACTTGTTGTGTGTATTATATACATATATTTCATGAAATTAATAGCATGTGTAGTAAGCTTAATCTATTAGTATATAATATATATTTGGCACTTTTACGTGTTATTTATTAATAATACGTGCTTGCCATAATGAGCTATAGTTAGAAAAAAAAAAAACTATAGTTAGAAAAATACATAAATGATTTTCAAATTTCAACAATATGAGCATTAATGATAAAAAAAAATTATCTTACGCAAGAATATGTTTGAAAATATATTCAACATGGTAATGGACATCCCAAGGAAAACCAAAGATAATGCTAAATCCATACAGGACTTGAAACAGTTCTATCTCTGTAAGGAGTTAGAGATAGATGAAGTGTCTAGAAAATATCCTAAAGCAAAATATGTGTTCCATAAGCAAGCCAAACAAGTCTTATGTGAGTGGCTGAAAGATATGAAATTTCTTGATGGGTATGTATCTAATATGGGTCGATGCGTTGATATACGAAAACTAAGATTGTTTGGGATGAAGAGCCATGACTATCATATTTTTATGCAATGCTTGCTTCCTATTGCATTCCATGAAATTTTGCTGAGGGATGTCTAGCAACCATTGACAGAGTTGAGTTTATTTTTCAAAGAACTCACTTCAACACTTCTTAGGGAAGAGGACATGGCAAGGCTTGAAAATACCATTCCACTCATCTTGTGTAAATTGGAACACATTTTTCCTCCAAGTTTCTTTGACTCCATGGAGCATCTACCAGTACATCATGCTTACAAAGCTCGTATAGCGAGTCCAGTTCAGTATTAATGGATGTATCTATTTGAGAGGTAAAATATTTGCCGATTTTAATATTTACAATTACATCCATTCATTTATACTCAAATGTCGTAATCTATGATATTTACTTGCTGTAGATTTAATGAACATTTGAAACATAATGTCAAAAATAAAGCAAGAGTTGAAGGCTCCAATTGTAATGCATACTTAGTTGAGGAAGTTTCATGATTTTGCTCTTATTATTTTAAACCCCATGTCTATATAAGGCATAGGAGAGTAGCTCGAAATGATGATGGTGGAGTGCCTGAAGGAGCAAATACGCCTGGTATTTTATCAATATTCACTCATCTACGGAGACCATTTGGTCAACCTAAAACAAAATTGATGACGGACGAAGAATAAAAGGCGGCTTAATCCTACATTCTTCTTAATTGCTCCAAAGTTGCAAAATACGTTGAGTAAGTTACAACTTAATTAAAATAACTCATTGATCATTCTACATAGTTTACTTTCCATTTTACTTATTATTTTCCTTATGAATGACGCTTATAAATTGATATATTGAAGCAAACTATGCCGAATATATCAACAATTGATATAGACAAAAAATTAGAGTTACAATTTGTGCACTGGTTTCATTCATATGTAAGTATAATGTAGTACCATTACTTAAAAAATTAATCTTAAATTTATATCCTATACAATCAAATTGATATGTTTATTTTTTCATAGGCCACTGATCTCATGAATAGAATAACAAATCAATTCATTATTGATTTGTCCAAGGGTCCATTACGATATGTTACAACCTATCCTATTTACTTCATAAATGGTTACAAGTTCCATACCGAAAAGCGAAGTTCGGGTAGGTATTAATAAATAGTGGGGTATGTATAAAGGGTTCCAATTACAGTGAGAATGCATTTGACTATTATGGTCGATTAACAGATATAATGCAATTGGAATACCATGCACTTCCAATTAAAGAGATTGTTTTGTTTAAGTGTGAATGGTTTGATCTAATGTTAAATGTGGTAATGAAAGTTCATAAGCAATATAATCTTATTGAAGTCAACCACAGGCAGTGATTCAATAAATATGAGCCATTTATACTGGCAATGCAAGCTTGTCAAGTGTATTATGTTTCCTATTCGAGTCTACGATGAGATAAAGTGGATTGGTGGGCCGTATGCAAGATTAAAACTAGATTAGTCATAGAGATTAAGGAGGTTAGTGAAATAAATACAACATCTGAAGAACCATTTCAAGACGATGAAGTTGATGGGCCTATACTCGAAGTTAATGAAGATGAGCCTCCTGCAACTTTAAATGATCCTGAAGAGCCATTTGTTGATATGGATGACGAAGATGATAATGATACAGATGATGAATCCGAATTTGATTCAGATGTCAAGACGTCTGAGGAAAACATAGATGAAGATGAGCTCGAAGAAATAGATTATGAATAAATGTATTGTGTACTTATTTCCTAGGGATTGTGTATGGATTTTCCCGATTGTGTATGGATTTTCCCAATTGTGTAAGAGAATATTATTTTTACATTGACAATATTACATTATATTTCAATGAAGTCATTTTTAACTTGTGTTGTAATTTATTTTTAAAATATTTATATTATTATTTTGCGATTACGCCATATTAATTTTCTAGTATTTTATTTGTGGGGATGTACTTTTTATGTAACATTAAATAATGAATGAATTTATTAAACTTTACTAAATATATAGATGTTAACTCTGAGATGTGTACCGACTCCTGGAGATACTCCTGGTAGTAGTACATCGACGTCAAGAAAATGGCGTCGCTCACAAGGAGGGCCTACTACCACTAGTGATCTTCCCACTACCCTTTCTTCTTTACTATCTTTCTCGCCTTCTATACCACCTAGATTCACCCTTTCGACCGTCACCACACAAATCCCTTTATTTGTTCCTCCTCTTATGTCTACTACTTTATCCACCGGTCTTATACTTTCATTATCTTCCAT